>CM045745.1:34900281-34942781 GCA_024760905.1 Plotosus lineatus | reverse complement strand
GAACACTGACTACATTTCATTAACGTAAGAATAATAACACTGATGTGGATTTTTTAGACACAGCTGAGGTAAACTTCACTGTTCCTTCCAGCTGGTGCTTTTTTTTTTTTGATGTTTTTTAAAATACAGTGGTACCTTGATATACGAAATTAATCCGTTCCGAGGGCGAGCTCGGAAGTCAAAATGTTCATCAGATAAAAGAAAAATTACCATATTAAATAATAGAAAACCAATTAATCTGTTCCAACCCCCTCCCAAACTCATATAACCTGACACAAACGTGTATATTTGACCTAATATACAAAAGATAAACATGTAAAAACAATAAATATTTAATAATAATAATAATAATAATAATCATAATAATAATAATAATACATGTACATTAACAGTAATAAATAATAATAAAACAAGAATAATTAAGAAGACAGCAATCCTTTGACTGTGGCAAAGATGTCATGTGGGTGCGAAGATGTCACGTGGGCAGGCAGGAGGTGGTGTGTAACAAAGGAGGAGGAGGGGAGGAGAAATTTGTGCATGTGCATGCTACGAATGCCAGCGAGGAAAGGCTCATGGTGAGCTCCCACAAGGCCCGGTGTGATACCGGGGGGGACGCGTATGACTCTGCGGAAGATGGTTTTTTGCCATACTGTACTAGAATTAAGTGTAATTGCGCATCCTCTACAGTAGGTGGCAGTTGTGCTCTCACTGTGTTCCCTATAGTATTGAAAAAAAGCACTGCGCAAGCATTATAAAGTGCAGTAAACACTATAGTTGCATGTGGGGTGCTGGGGGAGGTTAATTTTTTTTTCTTCCTATAGGGGGCATTACAAAAAATAAGTGAGAGCACTGCACAAGGCATTCTCAGAATGTGAAGGAATATACACGGAAGAATACGAGGCTAATTGGCCCGGAAAAGCCGTTTCCCCAGCAGAGCTCGTAAATCAAAACTTTGCTCTTTGGATGGGACAGATTTTTGGTGGGTCGAAGCTCGTATCATGTAATTTTTTTTTTTTTTTTTTATAAAAGACACTTGTAAGTCAAGGTACCTCTGTAGTTTGTAATTCAGTTCAGCTCAGCTGTGATGGTTTTGTGAGCTGTTCAGAGTGGACCTGACCTTCAGATTGGACCTCAACTTCACTCAGGGTCAGCTGAAATAGGCACCAGCATCTCTGGGACCCTAGTACAATTAAGCATACAAAAATGAGTGAGTGATTTTAGTGTTAGTTGCTACATCATTTGCAGCAAAGATGGTGTTTTCTAATGAAAAGAGCCCATGGTCACATACAACAGTAAACAAGGTGCACTTTCGAGACTAGAGTTTTCGGCTAGCTAGATAAGAACTGAGATTCTTGAATGAACCCATAGAGTCAGTAAGGTCAACATTTATCTTTGATATTTTGGAATGTCAGGAAGGCCTTCCAAACTCTCCTGTTACACATGAATGTATTTGGTCTGCTCAATACAAATTAAATATAAAATGTGAGATACTCATTCATTCATTTTCTGTAACTATATATATATATATATATATATAGTCTGTCTTCCTTTCGGCTTTTTCCCTTTTACTCGGGAGTCGCCACAGTGAATCATCTGATTCGCACGTTTGGTTTGGGAGAGGTTTTTACGTCGGATGCCCTTCCTGTCACAACCCTTTTAGCAAGGGACAGAAATACGCTGACGACTTTGCAGCTCCTCTTTACGAAAGTCAGCAATGGTTCTTTTACATGAACCTCTCACCATAGACAGTGACAGACATGGCCCGCCTTTGATAACCCAGTTAGCTGCACTGGGGGGACAGTGACAACCTTGTGGAGAGTGGGACTCGAACCCCCAACCTTTGGATCACTGATCCAGCGCTCTATACCACTAGACCACCACTGCCCCAATATATATAACTATATATATAACTATATATATATATATATATATATATATATATATATATATATATATATATATATATATATATATATATATATATATAAATACATAATCCCAGTGGAATTTTGGGAATTTTGTAAGTAGGGAGAGGGTTCTGGTACTGAATACGGATAATAAGGTTACACCCTGAGCAACTACAAAAACCCATTAAAAATAAGTACAATAAATGACTATTTCTATTATTTTACAACATGGACATATAACTCTTTTTTTGTAGGCTGCAAAGCCATCAGCATGTTTCTGTCCCTCGCTAAAGGGTTGTGTCAGGAAGAGCATCCGACGTAAAAACCTATGCCGAATCAAATATGCGAATCATTTGCTGTGGCGTCCCCTGGTAAAGGGAAAAATCCGAAGGGAAATCTTATCTCTACAACATGGACATATCACCCTTTCTTACGCAGGTATTTGATCATGGATAGATTTTGTTTTTGGATCTTTAAAGCTGTCCACGAGGAAGATTTTGCTAACAAGGATTTATTTTTGGTGATATCACATTTCAACTTTCACATTTCAACTTTCACTTTCAACTTACTTTAGTTCTTACTCAAAACACAACCTCGCGATTTGATCCATATTATCCTGGAGAGGGTTGTTTTTACTTATATTTTCAAAGACATCTGCTAATATCTGTTCGATAGTTTGCATTAATCAGTTTGAAATGTGCTATTTGACTCTCACAGGTATGCAAAACCATGAAACTTGGACATAAATTTGTCAATTTGAATAATGTACAAAAGGTTACTGGTAAAAATAACAGGATGTCGATATGAAATTAACAAGTGAGGTATAAGTATCAGGTGTTTTCAATTTGCAAGGATGTACAATAAGCTTTTATTTAAAAAGCACTTTTGTTCAGGTCGTAAATCATTATACATACATTTAGCATTAATCTATCTGAGATCATTTACGGGTTCTATCACATTCAGAATGGTTAAAGGTATGTTTAAAATCACTGATATTGAACTGTCTATGGGCAAATGATGGCTTTTAGATAAACAGGGTGAATTATGTTGACTCACTGTGAACTAAACAATCTTGTTTAAAAATTCTCCACTGCTAAAAAAAAATTTTTTTTTAACAACTTAATCCTAATTAGGGTTACAGGGTGGTTGGTGTTCATTTCGGCCGACTCTGGCCATTGCAGGGCAACACACACATAAACAGTCACACTCATTCTCAAACATGGGGGCGATTTGGAACAGCCAATTATCTTGTTGTGAATGTTTCTGGACTGTGTGAAGAAACCGGAGTTCCCGGAGGAAACCCACTCAGGCACGTGCATGCAAACTCCACTCAGAAACGGCCGCAGTGCTGAGCACTGTGCCAGTTGAAAGAAAGAAAGAAAGAAAGATAAGCAGCTTCTGGAATGCCAGCATAGTGCTTAGCATATCCGCAAATGAGTGAGTGATGAGTGAGCTACTGAAATGAGATTAATAATTATTATAATACAGGGTGTAAATTGGATTTTAATAAATTGAAAGCGGCATTACAGTGAGGGCTATCAGAGTTGGATATAAGGAGGAGGATGCAGATATAAAATGCAAATCACTACTACAAACGTCTGAAGAATTTTTTGCACTGAACACTTATTTAACATCACAATTTCACGGGGAAAAAAAACAGGAGTGGGTATCTCTCTCTGAAAAAGGTCAGGCATCACTAAAAGGTCACCGAGTCATGGGTCTGCGTCTCCTTCACAGCCACAGACAGAGAGAGAGAGAGAGAGAGAGAGAGAGAGAGAGAGAGAGAGAGAGAGAGAGAGAGGCACCACAGGAGTCTCTCAGTGGTGACATTTCACACAGAGATCAGCCACAGCAACTGGCATTTAACTCCCTTTTAAATCCGACAGATCAGGCCGCGCTCGTTAGGAAGTACCGATCATACTGCTGAAGACTTTATCACCCCCCCCACACACACACACACACACACACACACACACACACACACCACCCCCTCATCTCTACCACCACCATCCTGCTCTCTCTCTTTTCTCACATGCCCACGCATTGTACTGTACTAGCAGTCTGGGCTCACTCGTCTCGTCTGGAAAAGGACGTGTGAATGCTAGGTGCGGTGGTGCTTATTCTTCCCTAAAGGTTGAGCCACAGGAGTTAAACTGAGGAAATGCAACAGAGCCGTTCTGAACGATTAGTGATGTCACAGGGAGTCGTTTGGATTTTTGATGTGAGTCTGTGTTGTAATTATTGGCCGTGGGGTTATTTGATTAGAGTTTTCAAAACATTTCAGGTAATTTCACCAATTGTGTCATCATAGTGTAATGTTGTGATGCAAGTCACACACTTATGTAAATACTCAACTTTTCAGGGAACAGGGGAAATGTACTCGGAGACTTGTTTATGTAAAAAAATTTAAAAAAAGAAACGAAAGGAGCAGAGGAGGAGTTTCAGGTGTGTAAAGTTTAACGGCAGCTTCACATCAGTGAAGCATTTATTTAAAACAACTGCATGAGGAACTGAATTCCAGACAAAACAACAAGCAACACCTACAACAACACAAACAATGACCTTAAGACACTTTTCATAAATAACATGCTCTCTCTCTCTCTCTCTCTCTCTCTCTCTCTCTCTCTCTCTCTCTCTCTCTCGCGCGCTCTCTCTCTCGCTCTCTCTTTTTTATTTATTTATTTTTTGTCGTAAGTCTTTAACTGAGATACGACTGGTAATGCAGCCGTGAGAGAGGGGCATAAGCCAGTGTCTCTCCCTCACGCCGGTCCAAGCCCGGATAAATGCAGAGGGTTGCATCAGGAAGGGCATCCGGTGTAAAACAAATGGCAAATAAAATATGGGAGTCACAAAAAAAAAATCATATCGGATCGGTCGAGGCCCGGGTTAACAACGACCACCATCAGTGCTGTTAACCAACAGGGTGCTGTTAACCAACAGGGTGCTGGTGGAAATTGGACTACTGTTGGTCGAAGACTTATAAAAGCGGAGGTAGGATCACACAGGTAGACTAGTAGGCAATGTAGGCAATGTAATTTGAAGGAAGTCAGTGACTGCAAAGTAGTAGTGGGTGAGAGTGTTGCCAAACAGCATAGGATGGTGGTGTACAGGATGACGCTGATGGTGAGAAAGGTGAAGAAGGTAAAGGCAGAGCAGAAGACATGGTGGTGAAGCTGAAAAAGGAAGAATGTCGTGTTTTCTTCAAGGAGGAGTTGAAAATGGCTTGGACAACTATAGCTAATGTGATCAGGGAGACCGGTAGGAGAATATTTGGTGTGTCATCTGGAAGGAGAGGAGATAAGGAGACTTGGTGGTGGAATAAGGAAGTGCAGGAGTGTGTACAGAAGAAGAGGTTAACTAAGAAGAAGTGGGACATTGAGAGGACCGAAGAGAATAAACAGGAGTACAGGGAGACACAGTGTAAGGCGAAGGTAGCGGTGTCAAAGGCCAAACAGAGGGCGTATGATGACTTGTATGATAGGTTGTACAGTAAGGAGGGAGAAAATGATTTATACAGGTTGGCACAGCAGAGAAATAGAGATGGGAAGAACGTGCAGCAAGTTAGAGTGATTAAGGACAGAGAGGGAAATGTATTGACTGATGACAGAAGTGTGCTGGGAAGATGGAAAGAGTACTTTGAAGAGCTGATGAATGAGGAAAATGTGAGAGAGAAAAGAGTAGTGCCCCTAGTGTTTATTTACATATTACAGAAGTGTTGCGTACATTCTTGAGTACCTGCATAAATGGCGCCAACCAAATGGAAACAGCATATGCTAGATTTCAATCTCGTCTTTACAAGCATGCAGCTTAAAGCAAATATATTTCTTCCTCTTTTAGGTGGAGCTTTTGCCATAGAATCTCTCAAAGACCCTTTCACTATAGAAGTGATAAAGTATCAGAAGAATGGCAGCGATATAATCCTGCTATAGAAATTGGCTATCAGCGAAGACAGAGCCTCTCAGCCCCCTGCCTGTTTTTGAGAAATAACCTGGACATAAGTTATAATTGGCCTGGCAAGCTGTTCAGGGAGTACCCCGCCTTCTCCCAGTGTCAGCAGAGATGCACTCCACCATCCTCACGACCCTGATGGGATTAAGTGTTTCAGCAAATGAGTGATAAGTAAAGATTTATATTATATAGTCAAGGTCACAGAAAGCCTGCATGCAAAATATCAAAAATCACCCGCACAGTAGTTCAAGGTTATTGTGACAAGGTCAAAGGCCAAACAGAGAAATTGAAAAGTCAATCCATACTTCCATAGCATAGGTAATTTGCATGCAAACGTTCAGGGGATTCACAGAGCAGTTCTTGAGAAAGGGCTCTGAAAATATGCACAAGGTCAAGGTCATTGCAATGAGGTCAAAGCTCAAATGACACAAAAATGATTGTTTTTCATTTTGAGGGCTCACTCATAATATTTCAGAAGGTTATAATGTATAGTTGGCACTACCCTCAATGCCCCAGGTGATTGAAGGCTGAGGGGTGAAAACAAACCAATACTTTTTCACCAATCTGGATGATCAAATAATTCGTCATGAACATGCAGGTCATCTTTAGCTTTATACTGAAGCCGTGACACTAATATAACAAAAAGTGTAGTGAACATTTAGCTTCATTCATCCATTCATTTTCTAAAACGTTTAATCCTAAATAGAGTCACGGGGAGGCTGGAGGCCATCTCAGCCTACTCTGACAAAGGTAGGACACATCCTGAACAGCTCGCAAGGCCACCAAAGGTCTGTTTAGCTTCATACCATATTTTCCTCATTTAACTCATATATTTATATCGTATTTATTTGCAGAATTAACCAACGAAATTGCAAGAAACCAAAATGTGTTGTGGAATTTGGTTAAGTGCAAATTGTAAAGTAAATCGTTTGCTTTTTCTGTTCCTTTAAAGTGTAAGTTGAAACTCACTTTGTCTTTTGGATCAAACACACAAAGCATGTGGGTGTGAAGTGAAAACAAACGGGAGATAAATAAAGATTCAGGACATGGACGAGCCCAACAGCGTGGGATCCAGTTTCATTTATCTGTTCTTATATAAAGTTTTCAACTTTGGTAGTAAGAAATAACTTATTAACACCTGATGTTAAAAATAAATAAATAAAACAACTATAAATTGGTCCGTTTACCAAATGTTGGCCCACAATTCCACAGAACGTAACTTGACTGATGCTTTCTTCTATAATAAATGTTATCATTGGGACTATAAGAGCAGACGGAAGCCTGGTGTTTGTGGCAACACTCAGCATCTGAGTCAATTATATTCAGATCAATACACTTATCCGAGACATGAAGCTGGTAAGTTCTCCAGCAGAGAGCTTTGGGACATACAGCTGTGCTCACGATTCTTCACAGTGCATTACCCAGATGTGCAAACTTCACTTTGTCATCTGAATTATTTTAAACAATTAAATGCACAGCGAGTGTAACGGTGTATCTCAGCCAACTCTGGGTAAAGTCAGGGTACACCCTGAACAGCTTGCCAGTCGATTGCAAGGCCAACATACACAAACCTTTCCACTCTCTAACAATTAGGGTCAATCAGGAACAGCCTGATGGAATCAAATCCGATTACCCAGAGGAAACCCAGGCAAACAGTGGGAGAACATGCAGACTCCGTACAGACACGCCCTCACCGAGCCTGGGATTTTAAATCCCGTTCGACTTGCTGGCAGTACCGCCAAGAGAGGAAACAGAATCTCTCTAATGAAATCCTTTGTTTTCAGCACAATGAAAGCTTTTGATTAATGATAAAACCCTGCACTTCAATGGACTGCTGACACTTACATGTATGGCGTTTGACAGATGCCCTTATCAAGAGTGACTTACATTTCATTTGTGCAACTATGCAGGTGCAGATTAAGGGCCTTGCTCAAGGGCCCAATAGTGGCAGATTGGTAGAACTGAGACTTGAACATCCAAATTTTTGATCAATAACCCAATGCCTTCACCACTGAGTGACGACTTCCCTCCTCTGCTGCTGACAGATACCAGCATGCCAAGCAGAATGTGAGAGGATTTTAATGAGACCATGGAGCACAACTTTTGATCCACCTTGAGAAAGTTGTGGAAAACCACAAGACAACTCAAAAAAACGGACTGGTTACCAGTTGTCACCAACCATGTTCCTGGAGATCTAACTTACTACAGGTTTTTATCTCCAACCACACTCTCACTCTTCTGTTATATATTCTGTGAAATAAGTTCTGATCCAGAACTTATTTAGGCAACAATCAGACTAAAGGTTTTCAACTCTGGTCCTGGAAGACTTTGTTCCTTTCACATTTGACGTGCTTGTTCCTTACAGATCTTCATCTTCATCTTCATCTTAATCCGGGGTCGGGTTGCGGGGGCAGCAGCCTAAGCAATCATGTCCAGACATCTCTCTCCCAAGCCATTTCCTCCAGCTCTGCCGGGGGCATTTCCAGACCAGCAGAGAGACATAATCCCTCCAGCATGTTCTCAGTCTACCCTGGGGTCTCTTCCAAGTTGGACATGCCCTGAAATACCACACCAGGGTGACGTTCAGGAAGAGTTCTATCCAGATGCCTGAGCCACCTCAACTGGCTCCTGTCAATGTGGAGGCGCAGCGGTTCTACACATCTGTTTCAACTAATTAGTAAATTAACAACTCTTCATGACCTGAAATGGTTTCTTGAGCAACAAAAACACTAAAACATGCAGGACAGTGACTTAGGGCCAAGGATGGGAAAGTCTGTATTGGATCATGAGGTGGGATTAATGAGGATTGGAGCCAAGGTCTTTAGGGAGATAGATCTTTAGGAACAAGGGTTGGTAGCCACTGCTGTACACAATGTTGTAGTATGAAGTGTTATTGTCCTTAAACATAGTCTGGCTGATTGTGGATGAGCTTTTGGTTCAAGTAGACAGGTTCACACGTCTCATATTCCTGCTCACAAGTGAAGAAACAAATACAGTGATGGAGTGGCAGAGCCAGTTGTAGAGAAGGTTGAATTCAATGGTTACAGTGAAGAGATAAATGAGACAAAGGGTGAAAAGGGTGAAGTTGTAAGATATTAGTTGAGCTAGGTTGCTACACCTATTACCCAGGAGAGGTCTGGGAGTAGGTCAGACTTGGGGCAGACCATGAGGCAGAAGTAGAACATACTGAAGAGATTCGAAATTTTTCAGAGAAGAGCTAAAGGGAGGGCTGATGGAGAGAGGGACATATGAGTGTTTCTGGTTAAACTGCTGCTCTAAAGATCTGGCCCTAGATAGACTGGAAATGGATGGATGGAAGGATTGACTAGTGGACGGATAAACGGATGAATTGATGAATGAATGGACAGACTATTAGAAGACTGGACAGATGGATGGATAAATGGGTAGATGGCTGGATGAATGGATGGACACCTGGACAAATAGATGGACATGCACATGGATGTGTGGATAGATGGATGAACTGATGAATGGATAGATGAATTGATGGACTGTGCAAATGACAAAAATGGTGTAAATTTAACTCATGAAAGCTGGAAATCAAAGAGCAGGAACTCGAGGGATTTTTGAGGACACGGTGTTGTTGCTTAAGAAAATCGTGAATGTTTCAGTTTTCATCTGTTCCTAGAGCAACATGATCAATGCCTCCAAGGTCATTTTATACAGTCGACGCTTTTGACGCAATAATGTGTGTGTGTGGGTGAGTTTCACTAACATTTGTGTGTTACCTTCCTGATCACACAGAGAACTGAGAAGACCTGTGTTTTTTTTTTTTTTTTTTTTTTTTTTAAAGAATTTCATTTCTGTGAATTGCGTGTGATGATTAAAGCCACAAATATTACGTTCCCTGTAGATGTTCTCCTAAGAGCTAACCTTGGCCCTCAGTCTTTACAATCTCACACCACATTAACATCTTCACACACACACACACACACACACACACACACACACACACACACACACACACACACACACACACAATTTTTTAAAAGCATCTAATAACAGTCTGGCTACATTGTCCAGGCCCATCTGTGTGAATTACTCCGGCTCTCAGGCTCTCAGGTTTAATACCTACAGACGGTAACTGTGTAAAAAGTGTTCGTTGCTTTTATTCCTTGTTCGTAATTTGTTTCTCATGCTCGGGTATTTATAAATATTACATGTTTGGTTTTTTTTGAAAGAAAGAAGTTATAAAACAAACTCTGTTTTCAAAAATGACAAACTGTTTTTTTTTATTTATTTAAACAATTCACTCAATCGCTCACTCATTTGATAAACAGCTTACTCCTACCAGGGTCACAGGGAGGCCCACCAGATGTTCACGAAAACTACAGGAACTAGTGTTTGTAGAAACTACAAGGACAGAAGTTTTAAAAAAATCTGCAAAACAAATGTTTACCAAAACTACAGAAACAGATCTTAATGAAAACGATAGGAGTGGATGTTTATGGAAACTACACAAACAGATGTTTATGAAAACTGTAGAAACAGATGTTAACAAAAACCACAGAAGTGGATGTTTACGGACGCTTCAGAAATAGATGCTTCCAAAACTACATGACCACATGTTACCAAAACTTACAGGAAATTGACATTACAGAAAAAAAAACAAACAAACAAAAAAAAAACCCCAAAAACAACAGAAACAAATGTTCATGAAGACTGTTGGAACAGAACTTGATGAAAACTACAGAAACAATGTTTTAATGAAAACTACAGAAATAGATGTTTTCAAAAACTACAAAATCAGATGTTAACAAAAACTACACAAACTGATGTTTATAAAAACCAAAGAAATAGGTGTTTCCAAAAAATAAAGGACCAGATGTTACTAAAAATTACAGGAAATTGACATTACAAAAATCTATAGAAACAGACGTTTACAAAAACTACAGGACCAGATGTTACCAAAAATTACAAGAAATTGACATTGCAAAAAAAAAAAAAGACTACAAACACAAATATTTATGAAAATTACAGATGTTTATGAAAACTACAGGTTGTTATTCATAAGATGTGAAAAAACATAGATTGTGGATATTATAGGAAAGAAAATGCACTTGAGAAATTTTATTGAATTTAATTTCAAAAAAAGAAAAAATATAAAAATTTAGATTACTTGAGTGAACCTGAAATATTTTGAAGGGAAAAGGGAGAATTGAAGCAGGCGGAGTGTTGGTGTGTTTAGAAGGCAATGAGATTGAGCTTCAGAGGATTAAAAAGAAAAATAATGTGAGAAAAACTGCTCAGAAGGCAGAAGATGCTGTGGCCCAGTGATTGTGTTGTATTGGTTGGAAGAATCCCCTCCTCGAATCACCACCTTATCGTGGTGGAGGGGTTTGCGTGACCTAATGATCCTAGGAGCTATGTTGTCGGGGGCAAATGCCCCTGGTAGGGTCACCCAAGGCAAACAGGTCCGGGGTGAAGGTCCAGACAAAGTGCGATTCAAAACAGACCCCTAAGACATGAGAAAACAACACAGGAATCAGTCTCCCTTGCCCGGACGCGGGTCACCGGGGTTCCCTCCTGGAGCCAGGCCCAGGGGAGGGGCTCGAAGGCGAGCGCCTGGTGGTCGGGCTTATGCCCATGGAGCCTGGCCGGGCTCAGCCCGAAAAGGAGACATGGGTCCGCCCTCCCATGGACCCACCACTCGTGGGAGGAGTTTTAGGGGTCGGGTGCAGTGTGAGTTGGGTGGCAGCCGAAGGCATGGGTTCTGTCGGACTGATCCTCGGCTGCTTACTCTGACCTTCGGGACATGGAATGTCACCTCTCTGGCGGGAAAGGAGCCTGATTTGGTGCGTGAGGTGGAGAGATACCGACTAGATATAGTCGGGCTCACCTCAACGCATAGCTTGGGCTCTGGAACCATCCATCTCGAAAGAGGCTGGACCTTCTACTATTCTGGAGTTGCTCATGGGGAGAGGTGGCGAGCCGGTGTGGGTATTCTTGTTGCCCCCCGTCTCGGTGCCAAAATGTTGGGGTTCTCCCCGGTTGACGAAAGGGTAGCTTCCCTCCGTCTTCGGGTGGGGGGACGGGTCCTGACTTATTTGTGCTTATGCACCAAATGACAGTTCAGAGTACCCACCCTTTGGGGGGGGGTGTTGGAGAACGCTCCCTCGGGAGACTCGCTCGTTGTCTTGGGAGACTTCAACGCCCATGTGGGCAATGATAGTGTGACCTGGAAGGGTGTGATCGGTAGGTACGGCCTCTCCAGTCTGAATCCGAATGGTGTGTCGTTGTTGGACTTCTGTGCTCGTCATAGTTTGTCTATCACGAACACCATGTTCGAACATAAGGGTGTCCATAAGTGCACTTGGCACCAGGACACCCTAGGTCGCAGTTCGATGATTGACTTTGTAGTCGTGTCATCGGACTTGCGACCATATGTTCTGGACACTCGGGTGAAGAGAGGAGCTGAGCTGTCTACCGATCACTACCTGGTGGTGAGTTGGCTTCGGTGGTGTGGGAGGTTGCCTTCCAGACCTGGCAGGCCCAAGCGTGTAATCAGAGTCTGCTGGGAACGTTTGGCGGAGCCCCCTGTCCGAGAGGCCTTTAACTCCCACCTCCGGCAGAGCTACAACCACGTTCCGGAGGAGGCGGGGGACATGGAATCTGAATTGGCCATGTTTCGTGCCTCCATTGCTGAGGCGGCAGCCCATAGCCGTGGCCGTAAGGTCGTCGGTGCTTGTCGTGGCGGTAATCCCCAAACCCGGTGGTGGACACCTGCGGTGAAGGGGGCCGTCCAGCTGAAGAAGGAGACCTATCGGGTTTTATTAGCCTGTGGGACTCCTGAGGCAGCAAACGGGTACCGGCAGGCCAAACATGCTGCAGCCGAGGCTGTCGCAGATGCAAAATCTCGGGCGTGGGAGGAGTTCGGTGAGGGCCTGGAGAGTGATTATCGGTTGGCCTCAAAGGTTCTGGGCCACCACCCGACGCCTCAGGAGGTGCAAGCAGTTCTTCACAAACACTGTTTACGGTGGAGGTGGGGAGCTGCTTACCTTGACTGGGGATGTTGTTGAGAGGTGGAGGGGATACTTTGAGGACCTTCTCAATCCCACCAACACGCCCTCCGTGGAAGAGGAAGACCCTGGGGGTTCGGGTGAGGGTCCGCCCATCACTGGAGTGGAGGTCACTGAGGTTGTCAAAAAGCTCCTCGGTGGTCGAGCTCCGGGGTTGGACGAGATCCGCCCGGAATACCTCAGGACTCTGGATGTTGTAGGACTGTCTTGGTTGACACGTCTCTGCAACATCGCGTGGTCATCGGGGGCTGTACCTCTGGATTGGCAAACTGGGGTGGTGGTCCCAATTTTTAAGAAGGGGGACCGGAGGCTTTCGACCGTGTCCCTCGAAAGATCTTGTGGGGCGTGCTCCGAGAGTACGGCGTTCCGGATCCGTTGCTACGAGCTATTCGGTCGCTGTATCACCGGAGCCAGAGTTTGGTCCGTATTGGTAACAGCAGCTCGGATTCGTTTCCGGTGGGAGTTGGAGTCCGCCAAGGCTGTCCTTTGTCACCGATTCTGTTCATAATTTTTATGGACAGAATTTCTAGGCGCAGTCGAGGCGATGAGGGGTTCTGGTTCGGTGGCCATCGGATATCATCTCTGCTTTTTGCGGATGATGTTGTCCTTTTGGCTTCATCAAGTCGGGCCCTCCAGTTCTCATTGGAGCGATTCGCAGCTGAGTGCGAAGCAGCCGGGATGAAGATCAGTACCTCCAAGTCCGAGGCCATGGTTCTCAGTCGGACAATGGTGGAATGCACCCTCTGGGTCGGGGATGAGGTCCTGCCCCAAGTGAAGGAGTTTAAGTATCTTGGGGTCTTGTTTACGAGTGAGGGAAGGATGGAGCGAGAGATCGACAGACGGATCGCTGCAGCCTCTGCTGTTAAGCGGTGCCTGTACCGGTCCGTCGTGGTGAAAAAGGAGCTGAGCCGCAAGGCGAAGCTCTCAATTTACCAGTCGATCTACGTTCCAACCCTCACCTATGGTCACGAGCTTTGGGTAATGACCGAAAGAACAAGATCACGGATACAAGCGGCTGAAATGAGCTTTCTTCGCCGGGTGGTGGGGTTCTCCCTTAGAGATAGGGTGAGAAGCTCCGCCATCCGGGGAGAGCTCGGAGTAGATCCGCTGCTCCTCCGCATTGAGAGGGGCCAGTTGAGGTGGCTCGGGCATCTGGTTAGAATGCCCCCCGGACGCCTCCCTGGTGTGGTGTTTCGGGCATGTCCAACCGGGAAGAGACCCCGGGGTCGACCTAGAACACGCTGGAGGGACTATGTCTCTCGGCTTGTCTGGGACCGCCTCGGTGTCCCCCCGGGAGAGTTGGAGGAAGTGGCTCGGGAGAGGGATGTCTGGACCTCTTTGCTAAGGTTGCTGCCCCCGCGACCCGACCCCGGACTAAGCGGAAGAAGATGAGATGAGATGAGATGAGATGGTTGGAAGAAAACTGGAAGAACCCAGAAGGAACTCGGGAGAGAACAAAGACCAAGAAAAAACCCACAACATAATAATAACGGATCCGCTGACGTCATTTCCTCCAAGCAAACGGCCCTGACATGGGCCTTTTATTCCTTTTTTTTCTCCAGAGGACTCAGGAAAACCTGTTTCATTCATGTGTAAAAAACATTCAATTAAAAAACACAACAGTGCTACCACACACGTCACAACGTAAACACCTCCCCTAACCACACTACTTACAATGTAAACACCTCCCCTATCCATGCCACCCACAACGTAAACACCCCCTCTCACCACGCTACTCACAATGTAAACACCTCCCCTAATTGCACTACTCAGAATATAAACAACTCCAATAACCATGTTATTCACAATGTAAACACCTCCCCTAACCATGCTACTTGCAAATTAAACACCTCCCCTAACCATGCTACTTGCAAATTAATCAGCTCCCCTAACAGTGCTGCTCACAACGTAAACATCTCTATCCGCGTTACTCACAACGTAAACACCCCTCTGAACCACAATACTCACAATGTACACACCTCCATTAACCATGCTGTTCACAACATAAACACCTCCCCAACCATGCTACTCACTGCTACTCACAACATAAACACCTCCCCAAACCCCGCTACTCACAATGTAAACACCTCCCCTAACCACGCAACTTCCAATGTAAACACCTCCCCCAACAGTGCTACTCACAATGTAAACACCTCCCCTAGCTGCACTACTCACAATGTAAACAGCTCTTCTAATCGTGCTACTCCCAATTCATACACCTCCTCTAACCATTCTACTCACAACGTAAACATCTCCCCTAACCACGCTACTCGAAAAATAACACCTGCCTTAACCATGCTACTCACAATGTAAACACCTCCCCTAACCATGCTGCAAACAACGTAAACACATCCCCTAACCACGCTACTCACAATGTAAACACCTCCTCTAACCATGCTCCTCACAATGTAAACACCTCCCCTAACCACGCTACTCACAATGTAAACACCTCCCCTAACCACGCTCCTCACAATGTAAACACCTCCCTTAACCATGCTGCTCACAACATAAACACCTCTCCTAACCACGCTCCTCACAATGTAAACACCTCCCCTAACCATGCTGCTCACAACATAAACACCTCCCCTAACCACGCTCCTCACAATGTAAACACCTCCCTTAACCATGCTGCTCACAACATAAACACCTCTCCTAACCACGCTCCTCACAATGTAAACACCTCCCCTAACCATGCTGCTCACAACATAAACACCTCTCCTAACCACGCTCCTCACAATGTAAACACCTCCCCTAACCACGCTACTCACAATGTAAACACCTCCCCTGTGCTGCTTACAGTCTCACTGAGCAGGCTTTTAAAGCAAAGATGGTAACTGTGAGGAGAAATGAAGTGCAGGAATGATGTAAAGTTATGAAAGAAGACACACACACACACACACACACACACACACACACACACACACACATACAGACTCACTCACACAGACACACTCACTCACACACACACACACACACACACACACACAGTGATATCATGAAGAGTTGCAAAGGCACGAAGTTCGAGCACATGAAAAATAATGTAACTGATTAGCATCGCTGCACTTCCTGTTGTGTCGCCACTTTCTGTAATTAAACAGCGCAGTGTGAGATCCATATTAATCTGTTCATAATATCGGCGAAAATGTGATGATAAAGTCGCATTTTTACACTTGATGTGTCGCAAGTGTGAGAGCTCCACCGATAACAAGCTGTACGGAGTGAACCGAGTCAACATGCTATTGCGTTAGCATTTCCTCACCGAACATCATCGATCAAAACACACACGGACATTTAAATCCGATCTAACTCACATTCACCGAGCTGTTAGTCTTACTATTAGGGGAGTCTGGAGCCTTTCGCAGCCGACAGTTGGGTGAAGGCGGGGCACACTCTGAACAGCTCACCAGAATATCGCAAGGCAACATACAAACAACCATTCACACTCACATCTCACATTCACATCTCACATTCACATCTCACACTCACATCTCACACTCACATCTCACATTCACAGCTCACATTCACATATCACACTCACATCTCACATCTCACATCTCACACTCACATCTCACACTCACATCTCACACTCACATCTCACATTCACATCTCACATTCACATCTCACACTCACATCTCACACTCACATCTCACATTCACATCTCACATCTCACATCTCACACTCACATCTCACACTCACATCTCACACTCACATCTCACATTCACATCTCACACTCACATCTCACATTCACATCTCACATTCACATCTCACATTCACATCTCACACTCACATCTCAAACTCACATCTCACACTCACAGCTCACATTCACATATCACACTCACATCTCACATCTCACATCTCACACTCACATCTCACACTCACATCTCACACTCACATCTCACATTCACATCTCACACTCACATCTCACACTCACATCTCACATTCACATCTCACATCTCACATCTCACACTCACATCTCACACTCACATCTCACACTCACATCTCACATTCACATCTCACACTCACATCTCACACTCACATCTCACATTCACATCTCACATTCACATCTCACACTCACATCTCACACTCACATCTCACACTCACAGCTCACATTCACATATCACACTCACATCTCACATCTCACATCTCACATTCACATCTCACACTCACATCTTACACTCACATCTCACATTCACGTCTCACACTTACATCTCACATCTCACACTCACATCTCACACTCACATCTCACACTCACATCTCACATTCACATCTCAGACTCACATCTCACTCTCACATCTCACACTCACATCTCACATGCACACTCACATCTCACATCTCACACTCACATCTCACATTCACACTCACATCTCACATCTCACACTCACATCTCACATTCACACTCACACTCACATCTCACATTCGCATCTCACTCTCACATCTCACACTCACATCTCACATTCACATCTCGGGGCAATTTGGAACATCCAGTTAACCTACTGTGGATGTTTTTGGACGGTGGGAGAAAATATAAGTCTCTCACACACACACTATCTCTCTATCTCTCTCACACACACACACACACACACACACTCACTCTCTCTATCTCTTTTTCACACACAAATGCTTTCTCACTCAGAGATAAAAAGAGATACAGAGATGCAGAGAGAGTGAAAGGCAGAGACAGATAGAGAGAGCAATTGAGATAGAGAGAGAGAAACAAACACACACACACACACACACACACACACACACACACACACACACACATACATATATATATATGTGTGTGTGTGTGTGTGTGTGTGTGTGTGTGTGTGTGTGAGAGAGAGAGAGAGAGAGAGAGAGTGAGAGAGAGAGAGAGAGAGAAATAATGAGAGGGAGATGGAGAGATAGAGAGATAAAGAGCGAGACTAAGAAAGAGATGCAGAGAGAGAGAGAGAGAACGAGAGGGTGAGATAGAGGGGGAGAAAGAGAGAAAGAGAAACAGAGAGAGAACGAGGGATAGAGAAATTGACTTAATCATTAGATTAATAATAAAAAAGAGTTGATGAAGAAAAAAATTAAAAAAAGAAATGAATTAAAATTAAAATCTGGAGGATGAGGGCGATGTTTCAGGTGTTTTATTTAATGAAGCCATTGTGTCTGTTAATAAATCTAACATTCATCATCTTCAATTCCAAAAGTCTTCAGCAACTGATTAAAAAGAGATCATTTAATCGCTTATTTATTTTTATCCTGACTTATGAAACATGTTAGCATTGTTAGCATTGCTAGCATCCTATCCCCATCGCAAACTATTATTTATATCTCAAATTAGTATTGTGTACATTTTTACACAAACCGCCCCAACCCCCGACCACTAATTCTGACCTCGCTCTCTCTCTCTCTCTCTCTCTCTCTCTCTCTCTCACACATACACACCATCACACCTCTCTACTGTTCCCTCACCTTGCAGCACCTCATCTCCCACCGAGAGCAGATGATTACAGCTAATTACTGACAAAACGGAGTGAACTTCAGATGCCTGGCGCTCTGCACATGACTCCAGGAGGTTCGGTGAGGTGGTGGGAGGGGGAATGAGTGGAAATCAGCAGATTTTTTAAAAGGAGAAGAAAGGCTGCAAATCGGTCACCCTGTATAGCATCATTAGCACAGAGCAATACAAATATGACAAAATAAAGAAATAATGAGTACACTGACACCCATGTGCACAGGGTCACGTTCACATCCTGAAGAGCCCGTCGCAAGTTTAGCACCATGGACACACATCAAGCAAAGTTCTGATAGAGAGATTCGAGGTGGTGGGGGGGGGGGGGGTTGGACATAGTAACAATGGTGATGAAACAGTAAAGTGCATGGTCCAGTATTTCTAAGGACCATCTGGACTCATGGAGAACGTGGTGAGTGTGTGGTGTGATCTGATTGGTTGCAGTAAGAATGTTGTTAGAACGTGTAGTAAGATGGTGAGCCTGGAATCTTGCACGTGTTAAGGAATCAGTGTGAACGTGTCGGATGCAGTGAGAACCCGGCATGGACGCAGTAAGAAGGAAGTATTGACGTCGTCATTGTAGCCACACCCCTGCTGCACTCACGAAGCCTTCAGGGTGCCGTGTGCTCTTCATGGCCCTGATCTGTGCGTGATGGGATAAAGAGAAGATCTACCAGCTTGTCTTAGAGAAACACCAAATAGTTACCGATCCTAAAGTTCACGGTGTTAACAGTGACTCTGTTTCATCATCACTTCAGATTAGCGTTGAGATGAGAGAAACTGAGAGCAACACAGAAGGAGCGAGAGATAGACATGGGATAGAGAGACAAGTACAAGGAGAGAGTGAGGGAGAAATAGATATTGAGAGGGAGATAGAGTGTGTGTGAGAGATGGAGCATGAGAGAGAGGTATAGACAGAGAGAGAGAGAGAGAGAGAGAGAGAGAGAGAGAGAGAGAGAGAATGACAGAGAGAGAGAAAGAGAGAGAGACAGAATGACAGAGAGAGAGAGAGACAGAGAGAAAGAAAGGGAGGGAGGGCAAGAGAGACAGAGAGAGACAGAATGACAGAGAGAGAGAGAGAGAGAGAGACAGAGAGAAAGAAAGTGAGGGAGGGCAAGAGAGAGAGAGAGAGAGAGAGAGAGAGAGAGAGCGAGAGAGAGAGAGAGAGAATGACAGAGACAGAATGACAAAGAGAGAGAGAATGAAAGTGAGTGAGGGCAAGAGAGAGAGAGCGAGAGAGAGAGACAGAGATAGTGAGACAGAGAGAGACAGAAAGAGTGAAAGACAGAGAGAAAGAGTTAAAGAGAGACAGAGGGAGACAGACAGAGAGGGAGACAGAGAGAGGGAGAGACAGAGAGAGAGAGAGAGACAGAGAGAGGGAGAGACAGAGTGAGAGAGACAGAGAGGTTTTTATGATAATGATTTCTATTGTGGGTCTCTTTAGCGCGAGTCCATTGAAGCTCGGGACACATCAATCCTGTACTTGATTACATTCTCACCTCCGCTGAGAGGCCTCAATGAATATTTATCAATGTGAATGTACGCTCCGCTTCCCCCGATTTCCACCCCACCCCCACCCCCCACACACATCGCTTAATTTCTTTATGAATATTAACGCCAGCATTATGTCCCCTCACACACTGACAGCACTTGAGATAATCCTGTTATTGTCTCGGCCCAAGATGGCCGCCACTCGTGCTTCAAAAAAAGACCCTCTTTTGTTTCTGTCTCTTCGTTGTTTTTTTATTCTATTTTTCTTTTCTTTCAATCTCGCCTCCTGCCATATTTACGGCACGTCGGCATGGCGACGTCCCTGAAGTGGATCACAAAAACAAAGAGAGGACAAAGCAGGGTCGCGCTAATCTTAAACGTAGACTTTATTAGACGCTAATGCTCGGCGAATGAGTATTAATGAGTTTTTTTAACACAATGGAGACGCGGTGAATGAGGACAGAACAGAGAGTCGCCAAAGATTAAAGTCTGCAGCCGCCGATGAGGACAAGTGACAAGCAACAGAGCCAGTCGTGTTATCTTCTTCTGCTTCTTCTTCTGAAAATGCTCTCTCTCGCTCTCTCTCTCTCTCTCTCTCTCTCTCTCTCTCTCTTTCTGTGTCTCTCGATTGTGTTGCCCATTTTGTCACCACAGAGATTTAGCATGCAGGAGGAACAGGAGGAAGAGGAGAAGAAGAAAGAGAATGATGAAGAGCCGAAGGAGAAGAGAATTAATAGGAAGAGGAGGTCTAAAAAGTGGGGTAGGAAGAGGAGGAGAAAGAGAATGAAGAAGAGATAGAGGAGAAGGAGGAAGAGAATGAAGAAGAAGAGGAGAAAGATGAAGAGATGGAGTTAGGAAAGGAGTTGGAGAAGGAGGAGGAAGAGGAGGAGAAAGAAGACGAGGAGGGGAAGAGGAAGGAGTGACTGAAACAGGAATTTGTAATTAATACACAGGTACAATGTTCTGTGCAGAAATTCAGGTTCATTAATTATTATAATCCACGATGAATAAACATCTCTCTCTCTCTCTCTCTCTCTCTCTCTCTCGCTCTCTCACTTCTCTTTCTCTGTCTTTCTTTTTCTATTTCTTTATTTCACTTTCTTGCAGTGTCCCCCTCTTTCTATTGCAACTCTTTTTACATTGCTGAGCTCTCTCTCTCTCTCTCTCTCTCTTTCTCTCTCTCTCGTACATGTAGTGATTGACAGAATGTGTTTGGCAGGTTGCCACAGCAGACCAACCATTGAATCAGTGTCACACAAGGCAGCTTAGAGCCTTTTAATAAGAATACAGTGGTATGAAAAAGTATCTGAACCTTTTGGAATTTCTCACATTTCTGCATAAAATCACCATCAAATGTGATCTGATCTTTGTCAAAATCCCACAGATTAAAAAACAGTGTCTGCTTTAACTAAAACCACCCAAACATTTATAGGTTTTCATATTTTAATGAGGATAGCATGCAAACAATGACAGAAGGGGGAGGAATAAGTAACTGAACCCTCTGCCTCAGGAGACTTAAAGAGCAATTGAAACCAATTTTTACCAAACAATTTAAGTCAGGTGTGTGCCCAATCACTGATGAGTGGCTTCAAGTTGCCCCGCCCACTATAAAACACACACCTGGTAAGAATTGTCTTGATGAGAAGCATTGTCTGATGTGCACCATGGCTCGCTCAAAAGAGCTGTCTGAAGACCTGCGATCAAGAATTGTTGATTTGTATAAAACTGGGAAAGGATACAAAACCATCTCTAAAAGTCTGGATGTTCATCAATCGACAGTCAGAGAAGTTGTCTACAAATGGAGAGAGTTTGGCACTGTTGCTTCTCTCCCAAGGAGTGGCCGTCCACCAAACATGACGCCAAGAGTTCAGCGCAGAATACTCAGAGAGGTAAAAAAAAACCCTAGAGTGTCTGCTAAAGACTTACAGAAATCATTGGCACAGTCCAATATCTCTGTACACACATCAACTGTATGTAAAACAATGGCCAAGAATGGTGTTCATGGGAGGACTCCAAGGAGGAAGCCACTGCTGTCTAAAAAAACATTGTTGCTTGTTTAATGTTCGCACAAAGGCACTTGGACACTCCACAGAAGTTTTGGCAAAATATTTTGTGGACTGATGAAACCAAAGTTGAATTGTTTGAGAGGAACACACAACGTCATGTGTGGAGGAAAAATGGAACAGCTCACCAACATCAACACCTCATCCCCACCGTGAAGCATGGTAGAGGGTGCATCATGGTTTGGAGCTGTTTTGCTGCCTCGGGGCCTGGACAACTTGCAATCATTAATGGAAAAATGAATTCAAAAGTTTATCAGGATGTTTTGCAGGAAAACCTGAGGCCGTCTGTCAGACAGTTGAAGCTAAAAAGAGGATGGATGCTGCAACAAGACAATGATCCAAAACACAGAAGTAAATCAACTTCAGAATGGTTTCAGAAGAACAAAATACACGTTCTGGAGTGGCCAAGACAAAGTCCAGACTTGAACCCCATTGAGATGCTGTGGCATGACCTCAAGACAGCGATTCATGCCAGACATCCCAGGAATCTGACTGAACTACAGCAGTTTTGTAAAGAAGAATGGGCCAAGATTAGTCCTGATCGAGGTGCCAGACTGATCTGCAGCTACAGGAAGCGTCTGGTTGAAGTTATTGCTGCCGGGGGGGCACAAAGTATTAAATGTGATGGTTCAGTTACTTATTCCTCCCCCTTCTGTCATTGTTTGCATGCTTCTTCTTCTTTTCCTTTCGGCTGTTCCCTTCAGGGGTCGCCACAGCAAATGATCTGCCGCCATCTCTCCCTATCCTCTGCATCTTCTACTCTTCTCTCTCTGCCTACGGACACGCCTCCCGCCTCTCCTTCTTCGACGTCTTCGACCAACAGTAGTCCAATTTCCATCGGCACCCTGTTGGTTGACAGCACTGATGGCGGTCGTTGTTAACCCGGGCCTCGACCGATCCGGTATGAATTTTGTTTTGATCATTTGCATTTTTAAATGTGGCAGAAGTTTTACGCCGGATGCCCTTCCTGTCGCAACCCTCTGCATTTATCCGGGCTTGGGACCGGCATAAGGGGAAGAGACACTGGTTAGTGCCCCCCCGCCTCATGGCTGCATTTGTCATTGTTTGCATGCTATCCTCATTAAATATGAAAACCTATAAACATTTGGGTGGTTTTAGTTAAAGCAGACACTGTTTTTTCATCTGTGTGATTTTGACAAAGATCAGATCACATTTGATGGTGATTTTATGCAGAAATGTGAGCAATTCCAAAAGGTTCAGATACTTTTTCATACCTCTGTCTCTCATTGGCTATCTCTCTCTCACTCTGTTTGTTTGTCTCTATCTCTCATTGACACTCTCTCGCTCTGTCACACACAGATTTGGTTCTTTGTCAGTTGAATTCTAATTTGGCGTAGTGGTTAGCACGTCTGACTCACAGTAAGAAGGCCTGGGTTTGATTGCCGGCCTGGGCGTTTCTGTGTGGAGTTTGTATGTTCTCCCCGTGTTTGCGTGGGTGCTCCGGTTTCCTCCCACAATCCAAAGACATGCACAGTAGGTTAATTGGCCGTTCTAAATTTCCCGTAGGTTTGCATCGTGCAGAAGGCAATGGCAAACCACTGCACTAATCCTGCCAAGAAAACCTCCATGACGATGATAACCAGAGCATTATCCTTCATGGTGGGTCGCCAATGGTCGTCCTACAACTCGGGCACTAGATAGATAGATAGATAGATAGATTCTAGTTTGGATTGAAAATTTCCAAGAGAAGCATCTCATGTTCGATTCTGTATCTTATTTTGGCTTTGAATCCTTTTAGTGTTCTGTTTCCTTCACTTCTCCATCCTGACCTGTGGAAAAAGGGAAAGACGAAGGAGGAGGAGAGAAGTTACAGCACCACGTTCGGATGGATTTTCTTGCGTCTGCTTTCATTTCCAACAAATCAGCATCCAAATCAGGCAAATTTCTGAAAGGGGGCTTTAGATAAATAAATAATAAAGAAGAAATGTTTTACTTTAAAAGCGCAGGGTGGGATTATTCCACCTCAACATAATATCACTATTTAGAATTTTTATTAATCTATTTACTGCTACCCTTATTATCGTGGATTGTCAGCGAAACTGACTGCTTAAGCCCCGCCTTAACCCCAAGTGTCGCCAGTCACAATCCAGATATTTTCCGAAAACCATAAGTAAATACACCACTTTAATTTCTCATGCGCCGCGTCACGTGTTGTAAATATTTCCTGAAATGAAACGTAATTTATTTAATTTAACGCGAGTTCATTTATTTTTCATGCACCCCCCCCCCCCCCACACACACACACACACACACACACACACATTTTGACATATCTTGCTGGATGTGTTCGAGGGTAAGGGAAGTTTATTTTTCATTTTGCAAGTGTGCAGTGGTGCATGCTGGGAAGGTAGCATGTCGTTATAGCTGACAGAGGAAGGACGAGGATAAAGAAAGAAGTTTCTCCAGACTTACATCACTCAGTCCGGCTTCCAAAATCTTCACCCCGCTCTCCTTCTCCAACTGGCCTTTCTGTTCAACTGCAGAAAGAGAGAGAGAGAGAGAGAGAGAGTGAGAAAGAGAAAAGAATCAGAAATAGAGAGAAAATAAGAGAGAGAATCAGACAGAGATGGAGAGAGAGAGAGTGAGGGAATCAGAGAGACAGAGAGAGAATGAGAGAGAGAGAGAGAGAGACATTGGGGGGAGCGAGCGAGAGAGTGAGTAAGAGAATGAGAGGGGTAGAGAGTGGGGTGGGTAGAGCGTGGGGGTAGAAAATGAGGTGGTAGAGAATGAGGGTGGTATAGAGTGGGGGTGTAGAGTGGGAGTGGGTATAGAGTGGCGTAGTATAGAGTGGGGGAGTGGAGCGTGGGGTGGAGAGTGTGGGGGTCAGAGAGTGGGGGTGGTAGAGAGTGTGGGGGTCAGAGACTGGGGTGGTAGAGAGTGTGGGGGTCAGAGAGTGGGAGTGGTAGAGAGGGTGGGTGGCGAGTGGGGGTGGTAGAGAGGGTGGGTGGCGAGTGGGGGTGAATATAGAGTGGGAGGTGGAGAGCACGAAGGTATAGAGTGGGGGTGGAGAGCAAGGGTTGGATATAGTGTAGTGTGGACAGTAGGGGTGGATATCGAGTGTGGGGGTGGAGAGTAGGGTGGATATCGAGTGTGGGGGTGGAGAGTAGGGGTGGATATAGAGTGTGGGGTGGAGAGCAGGGGTGGATATCGAGTGTGGGGGTGGAGAGTAGGGGTGGATATCGAGTGTGGGGTGGAGAGTAGGGGTGGATATCGAGTGTGGGGGTGGAGAGTAGGGGTGGATATCGAGTGTGGGGGTGGAGAGTAGGGTGGATATCGAGTGTGGGGGTGGAGAGTAGGGGTGGATATCGAGTGTGGGGGTGGAGAGTAGGGGTGGATATAGAGTGTGGGGGTGGAGAGTAGGGGTGGATATAGAGTGTGGGGTGGAGAGTAGGGGTGGATATAGAGTGTGGGGGTGGAGAGTAGGGGTGGATATCGAGTGTGGGGGTGGAGAGTAGGGGTGGATATCGAGTGTGGGGGTGGAGAGTAGGGGTGGATATCGAGTGTGGGGGTGGAGAGTAGGGGTGGATATCGAGTGTGGGGGTGGAGAGTAGGGGTGGATATCGAGTGTGGGGGTGGAGAGTAGGGGTGGATATCGAGTGTGGGGGTGGAGAGAGAAGACAGTGTGAGTTGTATCCCTCGGCGCATGTTTAGTTTCCTGATGAGAAATTGCACTTTACACAGAAATCACTATGAAAATAAGACATAAATCACATTAATGACTTCTGTCATCTCAGCTTTCATTTCCATGGCACTCCAGTAATTCCACCCCAGATTCCCGAGTGTTCCCGAGGATGCCGAATTCCGCACGTCCCCATTCCACCGGAGGTGGCGTGGACTTCCCGTCGTTGACAAAAGAATTTATTTTGAGCAGATATTTTTTAAATCAAGTTCTTTGTTACGTTCATCCATTATTTTTTTATGTTGAAATATTTCATTCATTCATTTTCTAGGCTGCTTTAATCCTAATTAGGGTCGCGAGGAGGCTCGCAACCATCTCAACTGATTCAGAGTGATGGCAGAGTACAACCTGAACAGGTCACCAGACCACCACACACATCACAACACATTTACAACCATTCAAACTCTCACTCACATCTCGGGGTGGATTCGAACAGCTCAGTTCAATACAGTGCAAGTTTTTGGACTGCGGGAGGAAACCGGAGTACCCGAAGGAAACCCACGCAAGCAGAAGGAGCACATGCAGACCCCCACACAGAAACACCTGGGAGTGGGAATTGAACCCAGGACCTTCTTGATGTGAAACGGATGTTCTAACTAATATTTCAGCAGCATACGTAGGGAAACAACACATTTACCACTGAATAATTTTACAATATAGGATGTAATATTTTATTGATTATATCTGATATTTTCACAATTTTGTGTGTGACTTTTTAGATTTATAGGAATCCCTCACTTTGCGCTGTTAATTGGGACCGAGATCCCCACGCGACCATCGAATTCCGTGAAGTAGGATTGGGATTTATTTGTATTTATATATTTACGGCAGACCGTCGAATCCAATAACTTAGTGTTATCATTTTTATACAACTGAGCAATTGAGGGTTAAGGACCCTTCACTGTGGTGGTACTGGGTATAGAACATATGACCTTCAGATAAGTAGAGAAATCATAAGATCAAAATACAGACAGACAGACAGATAGATAGATAGATTATATAAATTTTAAGAAGGCTGGAGATGATTGCAATAATAAAATTACCACACACACACACACACACACACACACACAAATCAAAGTGAAATACACTACAACAATAACACCCCCCACACACACATACACATAATAAATAAAATAAAAACAAACACAACAATAAAAGCTTTAATAAAACGAATGTATAAAGTTAGATAGTAACGTACGAAGAGCTTTTAACAGATTCCACAAATGAGAGTTTAATTACACATTATAGCACTGCGACTGACTTCGTTTACTTTGAAAGAGTACAGAGAGAGAGAGAGAGAGAGAGAGAGAGAATAACAGAGTGAGAGGGAAATAGACAGCCACAGATAGGAAAGTGGCTTGGAGCGAGTGGGAGTGTAGAGTGTGTACTCCTGTGTGACGGCTATGCTAATGAGGCTAGCCACTGTGTCCAGCTCTTCTCCTGCCTGCCAGAGACTCTTTAATTGGGATTTTAATCTTGCTCTCTCTCTCTCTCTTGCTCTCTCTCGTCTGTATAATGAAACAGAACAGCTCAGAGCAGTGATGCAGAAAAGACTCTCACCAGCCCCCAGCCCCCACCCTAGCTGATCCATCAAACACCAAGCGCACATTCGGGTAGCAATCTGATCCATCATCACCTTTATCCATCATCTCACAACAAATAATATTTATCAAACTGTCAATTATTACTAATATGCATCCCACAAAAATGTCCTAATATTTTTAATCCTGATCGTTTGAGTGAATTTTGCCCTTTTGAATTTTGTTCATATTTTTAATTAATGATGCATTCAATGACAAAACATTTACATACAAACTCAACGTTAGAAATACATTATAACTGAGTTACATTCACAGCCAAAATCTGATCAGAGTTACAAACCTGCAGAGCCAAAAATCCGAAAAAAAATACAGATCCTGCTTTCCTTCATGCATTTCATGTGTGAGCTTCTCATAACTTTTAAAATCTTTTTTTTTAATTTTTTTTGTATAATATATATATTTACACAGCCACTGATTTTCATTTAGAAATATGACAGAGAGGAAGTTTCTTTCTTTTTATTTAAAAAAAAATGTCACAACAACCAATTTACATAAAAGAAAGTAAGCATTTTAAGGAAAGCTACTGCTACCTGGTTAAAATTACCACAGGAAGATATTGCTAGTTAACGTTACCACAGGAAGATACTACTAGTTAAATTTACCACTGGAAGATATTGCTTGCTAGTTAAAGTTACTAGAGGAAGTTACTGATAGCTAAAGCTACCACCTCAAGTTAGTGAGCTGTTAATTAATGTTACAGGAAGATACCACTAGTTAAATGACCACAGGAGGATACCAGAAGCTAAAGTGACCACAGGAAGATACCACTAACTAATTTAGCAGAGGAAGATACAACTATTTAAAGTTACCACAATACAAATAACAAAAGCACACTGTTACATAAAAATTACATATTATTTATTTAAATAAATGTATTTGCCGCACCGTTCAGTGACTGCAAAGTAGTAGTGGGTGAGAGTGTTGCCAAACAGCATAGGATGGTGGTGTGCAGGATGTTGCTGATGGTAAAAAAGGTGAAGAAGGCAAAGGCAGAGCAGACAAAGTGATGGAAGCTGAAAAAGGAAGAGTGTCGTGTTGTCTTCAAGGAGGACTTGAAACAGGTTTTGGGTGGTCAGGAAGTGCTTCCAGATGACTGGACAACTACAGCTAATATGATCAGGGAGACAGGTAGGAAAGTACTTGGCCTGTCCTCTGGAAGGAGAGTAGATGGTGGTGGAATGAGGAAGTGCAGGAGTGTGTACAAAAGAAGAGGTCAGCTAAGAAGAAATGGGACATAGAGAGGACATGCAGCAAGTTAGAGTGATAAAGGACAGGGTGGGAAATGTATTGACTGATGACAGAAGTGTGCTGGGGAGATGGAAAGGGTACTTTGAAGAGCTGATGAATGAAGAAAATGAGAGAGAGAAAAGAGTAGAAGAGGTGACCATTGAGGACCAGGAAGTAGCAAAGATTAGTAAGGGAGAAGTGAGAAGGGGATTGAAGAGGATGAAGAATGGAAAGGCAGTTGGTCCTGATGACATACTGGTGGAGGTATGGAAGTGTCTAGGAGAGGTAGCAGTAGATTTTCTGACAAGAACATTCAACAAGGTCTTAGAGAGTGAGAGGATGCCAGAGGAATGGAGGAGAAGTGTGCTTCTGCTCATTTTTAAGAACAAGGGAGACATGCAGAGTTGTGGCAACTACAGAGGGATAAAGTTGATGAGCCATACGATGAAGTTATGGGAAAGAATAGTGGAAGCTAGACTAAGGGCAGTGGTCAACATTTGTGAACAACAGTTTCATTTCATGCCAAGAAAGAGCACCATAGATGCAGTGTTTGCCTTGAGGATGTTAATAGAGAAGTACAGAGAAAGTCAGAAGGCGCTGCATTGTGCCTTTGTGGATCTGGAAAAAGCATATGACAGGGTGCCGAGAGAGGAACTGTGGTATTGCATGAGGAAGTCTGGAGTAGCAGAGAAGTATGTTAGAGTGGAGCAGGACATGTATGAGAGATGTAAGACAGTGGTGAGATGTGCTGTTGGTGTAACAGAAGAGTTCAAGGTGGAGGTGAGACTGCATCAAGGATCAGCTCTGAGCCCCTTCTTGTTTGCTATGGTGATGGACAGGCTGACAGACGAGGTTAGACAAGTATCACTGCCACAACCCTGCCCACTCACCCTTCACTCTCCGCACTAGCAGCATCGCCAGCCCTACTCCCCATGTGCCGAGAGCCACTCATCCCCACACCAGCAAGGTATTCTGGCACGATCAGCCTATGTGTACAGTTCCCTCACCAGTGCTCATTAGTCTCCAGCCAGCAGCCGCTCACATACACCACCGACCAAGCCAAGACCACGTTTGTGATGAGCCTGCTCACAGATCAAGCCTCGTCCTGGGCGTGAGTGGTCGCCACCCATACCCCGGAGTTATGCTCACACTTCGACCAGTTCATGCTGGACATGAAGAGAGTCTTTCATTATCTGGTGAAAGGGGAGGAGGTGAGCAGCCATCTGCTGCGGATCCAGCCAGGCTCGCAATCAATGTCTGAATATGTGATCGGATTCTGGATCCTCGCCATAGAAAGTGGCTGGAACGACCCCGAGCTCCGGGGGGCCTTCCTGCAGGGGCTGAACAAGAGGCTGAAGGATGAGTTCGTGGCACGAGATGAAACAGCGCTGGTAGAAAATCTGATCTCCTTGGCTACAAGGCTGGACAACCGGATAAGAGAGAGAGCGAGAGAGAGAGAGAGAGAGAGAGAGAGAGAGAGAGAGACAGATCCCGGGAAGAGCGGATTAGCTTCATCTACCCACCCCCGAGCGTCCCGTGAGGCCTAACGCTGCCTCATTTCGAATCTCCTCACATTGCCTGTCTCCGATAGAGGACGACTCCCACGAGCCCATGCCGCTGGGCCACAACATGATGACAACACAGAAAGGCATTGGCGGCTGACCAATGGTCTGTGCATTTACTGCATGGAAAAGAGGCATTACCTCGCCCAGTGCCCAGAGCGGCAAGGTCCGACAGCCAGGAGAGGAGCAGCGATGAGAGAGCCCTCCAAGATGCCCAGGAAGCGCCTGCAGGTTCAAGGTACGCTGCACTCTGCACAACATACCCACTCAGTCAGCGTATTCATCAATTCAGGCAACAACGCTAATTTCATTGACTCAGGGATGGTTGAGCTCCACAACCTACCTATGTACGAACTTGAAACCCCCAAGGAGGTAGTAACCACTGACGGCCGACTCATAGCTCATGTCACTCACAAAATGAAGCCTGTCAAGCTCAGTCTGTCCAGTAATCACCACAAGTGTTTGGAGCTGTTTGTCCCCTCAGCCTCTCTCTCTTTCCTGATGCTGGGGTGGCCGTGGCTGCAACCGGGGCCACAACCCCCACATTGGCTGGCACACACTCACCATATGCAGCTGGAGTGACTACTGCCTCCAGCACTGCCTACTGGCAGCCGTACCCCCCCCCCCCCCCAAGTTTCACAAACCCCGGTCAGGCTGGGAGATATCGACTTGACTGGTATCCCAAAGGGATACCACAATTTAAAAGAGGCATTCAGTAAGGATTCGAGTAAGGATTGAGCCATCAAGTTACTCCCAGGTTCCACGATCCCTTCTCAGAGACTCGAAGCCACAGAAGAAAGCCATGGAAACTTATATAACCAAATCACTGGTTGCAGGTCTTATCCAGCCCTCATCATCCCCAGTAGGTGCCGGGTTTTTCTTTGTAGAGGAGAAGGACAAAACCTTGAGACCCTGCATTGATTACATGGACCTGAACAGTATCACAGTAAAGAATAAGTACCCCCTCCCTCTCATAGACTCGACCTTCACCCCTCTCCACAACTCAGCTATTTTTTCTAAGCTGGACCTCAGAAAAGCACACCACTTATGTCCGGATTCGGAAGGGGGACGAGTGGAAGATGTCTTTTAACCTGCCTCTGGGTCACTTCGAGTATCTGGTCATGCTATTTGGTCTAACCAATGCCCCGGTGGTTTTACAAGCCTTGGTCAATGACGTGCTCAGGGACATGTTGAACCGCTTTGTGTTCATTTACCTGCACAACATCTTGATCTTCTCCAAGGACCACAATGAGCATTTCCGTCACGTGAGAATGGTTATACTGAGGCTCCTAGAGAATCAATTAAGTGTGAGTTCCATGTGTCCTCAGTCTCATTCATTATGGAGAAGGGGCAGATAAGACCAGATCTGGCGAAGGTGAAGGTGGTGGTGGAGTGGCCAGCTCTGGGGATGCGGAAACAGCTGCAGAGGTTTCTGGGGTTTACCAACTTCTATTAATGATTCCTACGGGACTATAGCCGCCTAGCAGCCCCCCTCAGACAGCTGATAGTGCCCAAAGCACCATTCAAATGGTCCCTTAGTGCGCAGGTGGCGTTTGACAGGCTGAAGTTGAAATATATCAATGCACCTGTACTGATCCATCCGGACCCCTCGCTGCAGTTCATAATGGAGGTAGATACCTCGGATTCAGGGGTGGGGGCAGTCCTCTCCCAGCGCTCCGTGACAGATCAAAAATTGCACTCATGCGCCTTCTTCTCCCGTCGCTTGTCCCTGGCAGAACGGAACTATGACTTTGGGAACTGTGAGCTGCTGGCGGTGGTCTTTGCACTCCTAGAGTGGCGGCACTGGCTGGAAGGGGCAGCCCATCTCTTTGTGGTCTGGACCAACCACAAGAACCTGTCCTGCCTTCGTACGGCCAAGAGGTTGAACTCCCATCAGGCACAATGGTTCCTCTACCTGGAGAGGTTCAACTTTACTCTGACGTACCACCCCGGCTCTGAGAACACTAAACCCAACACTCTCTCCAGGCAGTTGTCCCCGGGGAAGACACCACAACGAAGACCATCCTGCCCCCTCCTACGTATTTGGAGCCGCTCAATGGAAGGATGAACACCTAGTTCAGGACGCCCAGCAGGAGGAACCAGAGCTGGTTGGGTGCCCCCAAGGTCGATTATATGTTCCCCTGCCAGCCAGAACCCCAGTGCTCCAGTGGGGTCACTCGTCCAAATTGGCCTGCCACCCCGGAATCCACCAAACCCTCTTTCTCCTCCAGCAATGCTTCTGGTGGCCAACCATAACAGCTGACACCAGGGAGTTTGTCAGAGCTTGTGCCACCTGTACCCGGAGCAAGTCATCCCATTGTGCACCCTCGGACCTACTCCAACCCTTACCCAAACCTCATCGCCCCTGGTCGCACATTGCGGTGGACTTTATCACGGGGTTACCTCCGTCTGAGGGCAACACAGTCATCCTGACGGTAGTAGACTGCTTCTCTAAGGCGGTCCCCTTTGTTGCTCTACCCAAGCTCTCCTCGGCGATGGAAACAGCTGGCCTGCTGGTCCAACATGTGTGCCACCTCCATGGAATCCCTCAGGACATCGTTTTGGACCGGGGCCCCCAGTTCGCAGCTAGAGTTTGAAAGGCGTTCTGCAACACTCTGGGAGTCTCTTGCAGTCTGACCTCCAGCTACCACCCTCAATCGAACGAGCAGGCAGAACAAAATAAATCTGAGCCTTGAATCCTCCCTGCACTGCGTCGCCTCCTGCCTCCCAGCCTCCTGGTCCACACACCTCCCGTGGATTGAATACTCACATAACTCCCTGCTTGTGCCGCCACAGGGATAGGTCTGCCTTCATGGTGATCAACGGGTTCCAGCCTCCCCTGTTCCCCAGCCAGGAGGTCAAAGTGGCAGTTCCATCCATCTTGGCGCACTTTTGCAGAGCACACCGGGTCTGGAAAGAAGCTTGTGCAGCCCTGGAACACTCAGCAGCCCAAAATCAGAGGATCGCCGATCGCCACCGGACCCCGGGCATATTCGAGCAATGGGTTTGGCTCTCCTCCAGGGACCTGCCCCTGCAGATCGACTCCAATAATTGGGCCTCCAGATACATCAGGCCCTATGTCATCGAGCGTATGATAAACCCCAGTGCCGTCCAACTCAAGCTCCCAGCCTCAGTCAAAATGCACCCAGTGTTTCACGTATCTCTCAACCCTGTGGTCAAGCCCGTGATGGAAACCTCCCACCACCTCCACCCCGGCTGGTTGATGGATATCCAGCATACACGGTGAATCATTTCCTCGACATGCGCAGGCGGGGTCGCGGGTTCCAGTACTTGGTGGACCGGGAGGTGTATGGGCCCGAGGAACGTTCCTGGATCCCTCGTTCCCTAATCCTGGACCCAGACTTGCTGGCTGAGTTCTATCATTGGTTCCCTGACAAGCCTGGTCAGGTCACTTGGTGCCCCTGGGGGGGGGGGGGGGGGGTCTGTTATGGTCTGTGTTATTTGGCGGCTTTTAACTCTCTTTTTCTCTCCCTATGCACAGGCGCTGGTGAGGGGTGTGGCTATCACATGCAGGCGGAGTCCAGAGAGCACACCTGATTCCACTCAGCCATCTCTGGGTTATAAAGATGAGTGGCACGCTCCTCCCAGCGCTAGAAGATTGATCCCTCCATGCGATCCCGTCTCCCCGTAATCTCTCTGGCTCCGATTCTCAGCTCCGTGCTTGACCAGTTCCCGTTTGGATATTTTCCCTTCGTTATTTTGGTGCTTAGGTTTCCCCTTACCTCTACGGTGATCACGATTCCCCATACTCCAGTGCTATTCTCTGAGTTCAATAAAGGTCATTTGTATCATCATACTCGGTCTCTTGCATCTTTGGGTCAGACTGAAAGCTCCCGGTGTCACACCAAGTATGCCCCCCCATTACATTTTTATATGAGGTGCGCATCTGTATGTGTTTATATTTATATTTTATTTACATCTTACGCATTATTTTTGAATGTTTAATTGTTATTATAAGCATTTATAGCATTGAATATGTATTTATTGATATTATATAAACATATACATGTACGTATACATCAGTGAGGGGGGGTCGATCTTACTTCGTGGAAATCGGTGGTCATGGGGGGGGGGGGGTCTTGGTCCCCATTAACCAGGAAAGTGAGGAATCCCTGCACCTGTATTACATTATAAGAAAAAAACCTCTTTCCCTATGTTGTATTTATTTATTTATTTATTTATTTATTATTTTAGGTAGTGGGTGGGTGGCTAATCATCCAACAAGTATCTAGATAGATTTGGTATTTACAAGTTCACCATCTGGCATAAACCCGACCTTTCTGTGAGCACTCGAACACATCATTATCATAATCACTGTAAATTTAGCTCCATCCGACATATTTTACACCTCCAACACCAGCAGCCTTTAAACCGAAGGCTTCATTTACATCCCTGCACACATATGTTAAGTTCATACAGTTGCTCAAACAACACTCATGACCTCGACATTGTATAGATACTTATAAATATGGTATAAGGAGATTAAAGAAAATAAAGGCTGGGCTGTCTAGTTACAGCATAAAACCATCTCGCCTTCAAGGTTAGTTCAGATGTAGGTCATGGAAATTCAGATTATTTTAGCATTATGATCAAATAAAGAAAATTTTCAATAACAGAGTGGAATGATTACACTGACACACGCCCACTATTGCTCAGCTTTCTCTCCTGTTGGAATAACAGCAGTACGTCTTCCATTTAAAGATCATCGGTTTGTTTTTTTGTTTTTCTCCACCTGGATCATCTCATGAAGTGTTTGATGAGCTGATGAGTTGAATCAGGTGCATCAGAGCCGAGAAACATACACCTCTCCACCGCTGGAGATCAACAACCCTCTTACATAAGCGAGAGCCTCACCTCAGGAGGTCCAAACTCAGATTAAAGCCACGACTTGATGTTTGTGCTCCTTGTTTCAAATCACGAACAAACAAATTCCATAAAATTATCTTACTCACTCATTCATTGGCTGAGCCGCTTAATCGACTATCAGGGTTGAGGAGGGGCCAAGCACAAAGGGGAGTTGGGGAGGGTACACCCTGGAAAACTTTTGAGACCATTGCAGTTGGACACACAACCATTCACACTTACACCTGGGGAAATTTGGAACAGTCGATTAGCCTAATAGGCATGTCTGGACTGTGGGAAGAAACTAGAGTACCCAGAGGAAACCCACACAAGTGTAAGTGTAATATGAAAATTCCACACAGAAGAATCTTCACCAAGTCCGAGACTCAAACCCAGAACGTTCTTGCTGAAAGACAGCCATGCCATCAACTATAAAACCACGCCAGCACTTTAATACTCATACAGATGTCGTTATACACATGATAAGGGTATTTGAGACACAGATGTTGACAACCGTGTACATCAGGACATATCAGTACATCAAGAAGGTCCTGGCTTTGATTCCCGTGCTCAGGCTTGTTCACATGTTCTCCCCGTTCATTTGTTGGTGTCCTCAAGGTAATCTGGTTTCTTCCAACAGTCCAAAGGTTAATTGACTGTTCCAAATTGCCTCTAAATATGAGTGTGAATCGTTGTATGTGTGCTGTACCTGCAAAAAGCCTTGCAAATTGTCCCCTTCACCCAAAGTCGGCTGAGATAGGCTCCAGGTTTGCTGTGAACCTAATAGAAATAAACGACTTGGCAAATGAGAAAGTGAGAGTGACTAATGATCATTAATGTCAAATTGATCAGCGCACTGAACATACTGAAGTTAGAAGTATCACATGGGATCTATACAGAGCCCGAGGTCTATAGCAGATCTACTAGTATATTGTGTGTAGAGCAGAAATGGCTAATCATCTGGGCTTTGCTACTGCTGACACTTAGCATTTGGATTTGCTTTAAATATTTGATGGCTGTCTGTGGGGGAGCTGTCGGGATTGGTTGTGTTATGACACTGTGACAGGGAGATGACTGGAACAGCTGGAACGCAGAAGGGGTGTGGGGGGGGAACCCTGCATATCGGCAGCAAAATGAGCCTGAGTGCTATGTAATTAATGGCATTTGAGAAATGACTCGAAAATCAAGTTTGACAACTGTGTTTTCAAGGCCTGTCTGGAATAATAGGGCGAGTCAAGGCGATTTATTCTAAACAAAACAGCAAGTATGGAGCGGGCGTGCGTAGTTAGCAACGAATGGTAAATTAGACAGTTACTGAAACGCTGTTGAAAGGTAATCCTCGAGTCCGTCCACTCCGCCGATCGGTGGGTGTTTCACATGTCGTCTATAGAAGGATTTCTGTCAGGCGGGTGGCTGTTATTGTCATTTCCTTGTCTGCCTGTTCCATTTTTTCTCTTTATTTTAAGCAGCAATGCTAATTTTACCTCACTGCTTGAGACGCTAATCTCTACTTTTCACTCTGTGAGATGTTGCATCAGCCGTTTATATCACATGTAACATTTCTCATCTAGACCCGACACACGTCTCTCAGGCTAGACACATGCATTGTTTTGAAAATACAGGCCTCGCTTCTCTTTATTTCGGCTGTTCTTTCTCTGCGGCTTTCTCATTCCCAGGAGAGAGGCGCACTCTGCCTGGACCTGCGTGTAGCCATTCATTTACATTTAAAGTGGCTGTTGAGGGCTCGCTAAGGTCTGTGCAGTCTAATTCCAGTCTGAGTGTGTCTCAGTGGCCTTCCGACGCTGAGAGGAGTGTGTATGCAGTATACTGCCCAAGCTCTGATTGGATCACCAGGCCTCTCCTAATTGTATTGCATTGAAAACCCTTACAGTTTGATTAAAGGAATATTACAGACAGAGGGACGAGGTGGAGTTCTCTTTACTTAAACATTTCCCTTTGATGAGTCGGGAGATTTAACAGTGACTCTCACATCTGTTTTTTGAAGGTATCATGTCCTCCATAATTCTCCTCCTTAGAGGAAAACAATGAATCGGGTCGGGCTGATCTAGATTCATTTGGTGCTTTTGATATGTTTGTAATTGTAAATTTTTAGATTCTTTAGGTTCAGGGACAATGGTGGCCATGGTGATAAATTTCTGGATCACTGATTCCAAGGTTGGGGGTTCAAGCCGCACTATCTCAACAGGTTGTTATTGTCCCTGCACTGCAGCTAACTGGGTAATCAAAGGCCGGCCATGTCTTTCATTGTCTGTGGTGGAGGTTCATGTAAAAGAACCATTGCTGACTTTGGTCAAGAGGAGCTGCATAACCCTCAGTGATGGCCTGGCGAGATGTCCGGGTTGTAGTATGCCCTCGCTCAGAGTTGGCCGAAATGGGTGCCAGCCTCCCCGCAACCCTAAGTAGGATTAAGTGGTTCAGAAAATGAATGAATGGATGAACTTTAGATAAATTAGGGTAAGTAAGCGTGAGTTACCCCAGGAATGTTATGGTACATAAACTTTGGGTTTGCGATATGTTTGGGTAGGTAAACTTTAGATAAATTAGGTTAAGTACTCAAGGTTCTTTAAGTTTTGTAGGGGGGCGGGGTAAACTTAAGGTTCTTTAGATATGTTAGCATGTATAAACCTAAAGTGTTCTACATATATTTGAATCAGAAATTTTAATATACATCAGGCATTTTGAGGTTTGTAAACTTTATGTTCTTTGCTCTAGTAAAGTGGGGAACCTATAAGTTCTTCAGGTACATAAGCATCTGTAAACTTAGGGGTTTTAGGAGTGTTCGAGTGTGTAAAGTTTAGGCGCTTTAGGTGAATTACAGTCACTGAGTATATTAGTGCAGGTAACATTTATGTTCTTTAGGTACTAAATGGTTGGTAAACTTTAAGTTTTTCAAATAGATGTGCAATAGAAGTCAAAAATAAACCAACATTGAGATTGAATACGAAAAATATATATATATTAATAATAATAATAATAATCCAGAGGGTTTACTTCACTCTGATGATTCGGCTCTTTCGCGGAATTTGATGATCGTTCCAATTACGGTTATTGTTTTAGAAAGACTTTCATCGAAAGCAACTTACATGTACGACAGAATCCAATCCAGTTAAGAGCTTTACTCAAGAGCCCAATATAGCAAATGAGTGATGGCATGGTGCCAACCCACACCCATACCCACACACAAGCAACCAGGCTGATCAATTCACCCAGTTTGCTGGAGCACACATGCAAGAGATCAAATCAAGAACATTTCCGCATGTAACAATGAAGGGATGAGGTACAACTGGCTGTTCACCAACCCCACACTCAGCCCCTACCCGACCAAGCAAGACATCATAGCAAAATGTAAATATCAGAACCTGTGAGATTTATCCCTCTGCGCAATACAGTGCCTTTGATGCAAAACCAGTAACACGTCTTCCATTTACACAGATATGGAGCATGTCACTTCTACACAGACAGCGAGATGATGATAGTAATGATGAAAATAATTTGTATAAACTTGATGTTCGTAAAGGTCACAGCAACTAAGTAAGTAAAGAAGTCCAGTTCAATATGTCCCTTAAATCCCTGGAAATAATATTTTCATGATTTGTGGTTCTGCTCATATGACAGTGTGTACATATTGAAGTTCATGGCAGTACATACTACAAACACTCACTCACTCAATTGCTGAACCTATTAATCCTACTAGGGCTGCAAGGAGGCTGAAGCCTGTTTCAACTGACATTGGGGAAAGGCACAGTCCACCCTGGACAGCTCTCAGACCATCGCAGTGCCAACACACACAATTATTCACACCTAGGGGCAATTGGTAAGAGTCAATGAGCCCAATGGGTATGTCTTTGGAGTAAATGGAGTAGCTGATGGAAACCCACAGAAGTGCAGGGAAAATGTACCTGACCCAGTTCAGTAACAAGTGCTCTCTCTCTCTCTCTCTCTCTCTCTCTCTTTCCCTTTATCTCATTCTCTCTTTTACTTTCTCTCTCTCTCTCTCTCTCTCTCTCTCTCTCTCTCTCACTCTCTCTCTCACTTTCTCAGTCTGTCTCACTCTCTCTTTATCTCATACTCTCTCTCTCTCTCTCTCTCTCTCTCTCTCTCTCTCTCACTTTCTCAGTCTCTGTCTCACTCTCTCTTTATCTCATACTCTCTCTCTCTCTCTCTCTCTCACTTTCTCAGTCTCTGTCTCACTCTCTCTTTATCTCATACTCTCTCTCTCTCTCTCTCTCACTTTCTCAGTCTCTGTCTCACTCTCTCTTTATCTCATACTCTCTCTCTCTCTCTCTCTCTCTCTCTCTCTCTCACTTTCTCAGTCTCTCTCTCACTCTCTCTTTATCTCATACTCTCTCTTTATCTCATTCTCTCTCTCTCTCTCTCTCTCACTTTCTCAGTCTCTGTCTCTCTTTCTCTTTATCTCATACTCTCTCTCTCTCTCTCTCTCTCACTTTCTCAGTCTCTGTCTCACTCTTTCCTTATCTCATACTCTCTCTCTCTCTCTCTCTCTCTCTCTCTCTCTCTCTCTCTCACTTTCTCAGTCTCTGACTCACTCTCTCTTTATCTCATACTCTCGCTCTCTCTCTCTCTCAATTTCTCAGTCTCTGTCTCACTCTCTCTTTATCTCATACTCTCTCTCTCTCTCTCTCTCTCACTTTCTCAGTCTCTGTCTCACTCTCTCTTTATCTCATACTCTCTCTCTCTCTCTCTCTCACTTTCTCAGTCTCTGTCTCACTCTCTCTTTATCTCATACTCTCTCTCTCTCTCTCTCTCACTTTCTCAGTCTCTGTCTCACTCTTTCCTTATCTCTCTCTCTCTCTCTCTCTCTCTCTCTCTCTCACTTTCTCAGTCTCTGTCTCACTCTCTCTTTATCTCATACTCTCTCTCTCTCTCTCTCTCTCTCTCACTTTCTCAGTCTCTGTCTCACTCTCTCTTTATCTCATACTCTCTCTCTCTCTCTCTCTCTCTCTCTCTCTCTCTCTCTTTCTCTCTCTCTCTCTCTCTCTCTCTCTCTGTATTCCCCATGTACCCCCCCACACGCTTCTTTAAAAGTCAAGAGGTTTCAATGACTTTACAAGTGTAACTTTTTGGAGCGCTGATGAAAGCTATGACAACATGTGCAAACGTTTAAACAAAATATGACTACAATGGAAGGCACTGAGGATACCAAGCATCATGGTAGATGTGCAAATTCATGTCTCCAGGCATGAAAATTGTCCAGGGTGCAGCCATTCCATGGTGTAATTACTCTGAGATGTAATTAACCTAAATCAAGTACTACAGTGCAACTTGGTATTTATCAAAATACTTTAATCAAAACCACCAAAAATATTTTCTATAAACTTTTAAAAATACAGTTATACATGTTGTGGTTCTCTTCAGGTCATAGGTATGATTATTATGATATAAAATATTTTTTTGAGTTTGGCGAATGTGTTTATTTTCTCTTTATAGGTTGTGTTGATGGTTGCTATCTCTACAGTCTCTACCTCTTATATTTTTATCAGTTCCCACCCAATCGTAAAACGTATGATGGCAGACATCCACCAAGTCTGTGGCAAGTAATTCATCCTTTCACTTATTTTCTGAACCGCTTAATCCTAATTAGGGTCATATGGAGGCTGGCATCCATCTCAGCAAACTCTGGGTGTGGGCGGGATACATCCTGGATGGCTCACCAGGCCATCACAGGACCAACACTCACACAACCACTCATGCTCACACCTAGGGGTAATTTGGGACAGCAAATCAACCTACTGTGCATGTTTTAGGACATAGGATTAGGATTAGGATTAAACCCACAGAAACACAGGGAGAACATCCACACAGAAATGGCTGAGCTGGGAATCGAGCCCAAGTCCTTCTTGCTGTGAGGTGCATGTGTGAACCACTACACCACTGTGCTGGCAGGCGAGTAATTGTTTGAGTAAATGCTACAATACAGCATTAAAATAAAAGTGAATAAAATATATATTAAATATTTTTTAATATTTTGACCATGACTGAGGCGGGTCAGGTGAGCTTTGTGTTTCAAGAAGAACTCAGCACTATGTAACTAACAAAGCTCTTTTCTGTTTGTGATTACACCCATCCACAAATTTTCAACAAATTTGGTGGCGACACTAGTCTGTCCGGGTTCGAAAGATTATTTAATTTTGGAATAACTACAATCAAAGCTGAACGTCATAACAAAGACAAAATTTTGGAGCCGCAGCAGATTGTGAGGAAAGCTGGAAGATCATTGGAATGTCTTTTTTAATCCATTACTGACATTTAAACAATGTCTTCACCGTTCTACCATCTTAAAAAAGTAGGTGCATCGTCACTTTCTCTGCATTCTACAGTAAGATTCAGTAACTATGTACATCAGGTATGCATACTGAGTTTCAGCCAGTCGGCAGGTGTTGAATTTAATGGAGGCAGCACACTAGTGCATGCTGGTCAATGACTTAAATCAACAAGCCTTGCACGCCATGTGAGAAAAACCAGCAAATAAAAAGAAGTGGATGGCAGACAGGAGATCATGGCTCCAAAGCTTCTCAATAGAGCACAAACTAACAGAGTGCTGGCAGAAGCACGAGCACCTGTGCGTTGTCAATTTGAGGAATCATCACAGGAAGATCTGAACTGTGATTGCCTTGAGCCACGTGGGTGAGTCCACCATCCAGGAGACATTTCTGTCCCATTGATGTTGTATTTATAAACATATGTGCCAAATAAAGATACAAAAAAAAACATTTTAAAACCCCTTTGCAACAACATACATTAAAAATAATAATAATAATATAAAAAAAATAATAATAATAAATAAATAATCAAAATAAAATTGTAGCATTTCCACAGAGCGCAGATGCAATAACGAAACTTTATCTTCAAATAAGATTTCCTTTCGGCTTTCCCCTTTTTTCAGGGGGCGCCACAGCGAATGATTCGCATGTTTTATTTAGCACAGGTTTTTACGTCGGATGCCCTTCCTGACACAACTCATTAGCAAGGGACAAAAACACGCTGATGTCTTTGCAGCTCCTCTTATACGAAACTTTATCTTCAAATATAATCACTAAACACTGAGGAACTGTGGCTCCGGTAATCATGCGATACTCAAAACATCACTTCATATATCTGCACCAGACTGACTTTTGGATTTATTCCTATTTTATAAACAACAAGCAAGAGAGAGAGATAGAGATTGTTTATATATGAAGAACAGTCCACTAGCTAACCAGCTAGCTCCATGCTAACCATTTCTCTTGTAAAGTATTTTATGGTGATAATTTATTTTTATGTACAGTGGTACCATGACTTACGAAATTAATCCGTTCTGAGGGCAAGATCATAATCAAAATGTTCATTAGATAAAACAAAAATTCCTATAGGAAAAATAGAAAACCAATTACAGACACTTACGTTCATCCATTTTATGTTTTTTCACTTTTACGTTTTTTCTTTTTTTTTCCAAAAAAAAGTCAAATTTTGAGTTTAGACGTACCTACGTGCTGACATAATGACACAATGACGTAATGACGCTGTGTCCATTGTTTACAAACGACAGACTAAACATGCCCCTCCTTCTTCCCAGATCAGCAGTTTATGTATAT
>CM045745.1:34875281-34895281 GCA_024760905.1 Plotosus lineatus | reverse complement strand
AGTAAGACTGTCTATAGAATGTGTTTAAGAAGCATATTTTAGTGCATGTAATAGATACATAGTATTTTACTTCCAGCTGCTCATTTGGGCATGTGACCTGATACATAGAGTTTTACTTCCGGGTACAGAACTCGCGGCTTATCTCGATTCGCGGGAGGGCCCAGAACCGAACCCCCGCGGATGTCAAGGGCCTACTGCATATATATGGCTCTCAGAGGATTAGATTTTAAAATGTCTTTTTTTGGCTCTCTTAATCAAAAAGGTTTCCAATCCCTGTTCTAAGATGTCCTCACTATCTGCTGTAGGATCTCACAATCCAGGACTGTTCAATTCCCAAACCAGTTCCATAATCAGGGTGCTTTCGATCATCTGTTTGAAGAATGTTGAGGATGGGTGATGGGAGATGATCTTTCCTCCTTGAAAGTCTATGGCGCTGGTGTTGAAGGACCAGGTGAGGTTCTCCACTGGATGAACCCCAAGAAATCTGGTACTCTTGACAGTCTCCATGAAGGAGCTGGTGAAGGAACAATGGAAAGTGGTCACTGTGTGGTTTTCTAATGTCAACATGGACGTGTCATCAGTAAACGTGATGTCATTTGAAAGATCCTATTCCATGATATTTGTTTGTGGATTGAGTGCCCTTAGATTTTGGGCTACCACAATCTCAACATGGTCTTGTTCTTACTACTCTGGGTCTTCTGGGTGTGATCAGAACACCTAAAATGGCACCATAATTATTAAGAGGATCTAAGACTCATTGGACTGAAATACAGGACATGATTTTGACAAGGATGGCATGGTGGCACAGTGGTTAGCACATCTGTCTCACAACAGCATAGCACCTCCTGGGCTCAATTCCTGGGCTCAAGGAGTTTGGATGTTTTCCTCATGCTTTCCCGAGTTTCCTCCGGGTACTGCAGATTCTTCCAACCGTCCAAAAACATATACATTAGGCTAACTGGATGTTCCAAATCACCTCTCGGTGTGAGTGTAAGTGGTAGTGTGTGTGTTGGTATTGCAACAGTCTGATGAGATGTTCAGGGTGTGGCCCTGAAGGTCAGCCTCCCCTTGACTTAAAAATGAATGAATTTTATCGAGGGTGGAGTAGTGGTTAATATGTCCGCCTCATAGCAAGGAGGTCTTGGGTTCGAGTCTGGACCTTAGCAAGGGCATCTCTGTGTAGACATGGAATGTTTTCCACATTTGCGGATTTCCTCTAGGTACTCCAGCTTCCTCCTGGGGGCAGTGGTGGTCTAGTGGTATAGGGCGCTGGATCGCTGATCCAAAAGGTTGGGGGTTCGAGTCCCACTCTCCACAAGGTTGTCACTGTCCCCCCAGTGCAGCTAACTGGGTTATCAAAGGAAGGCCATGTCTCTCACTGTCTATGGTGAGAGGTATGTAAAAGACCCATTGCTGACTTTTGTAAAGCGTAGGCTGCAAAGCCGTCAGCGTGTTTCTGTCCCTTGCTAAAAAGGGTTGTGACAGGAAGGGCATCCGACTTAAAAACCTCTGTCAAATCAAACATGCGAATCAGATGATTCCCAAGTGAAAGGCGGACTCCCAAGTAAAAGGGGAAAAGCCAAAAGGAAGACAGACAGACTCCAGCTTCCTCCTATAGTCTGAAGGCACGCACATCAGGCTGACCGGCTGCTTCAAATTGCTTGTAGGTCTAACTATATGTGGTTCTGTGATAGGGCTGGCAGGGTATACCCTGCCTTCACTCAGTGTGACATAGGTTCCAGCTTCCCGGTGACCTCCAGTGGAATGAAGTTGTTTGGTTCATATAAATGAATGATCGCTCAGACTCTTGCTGTTGAGTCTTTTCTTGAGTCACATTACGTTTAGTCACGATCTAGACACAATTACTCCAGCTTTGAATACGGACACGGTTAATTAAATTGAGTATTGTCTGGGTGCCATTACTTTTAAGTCAATAGTTTGGTCGCATTACTCACGGTGTACTTTTGGGTCTCATTACGCCTGGTCTGCTTTGCGGGGTTACTGATAGAATTCACTACCTGCAGCCATTGCAGTGAAGCAGCTTTTAAAATGGGATTAGACGGAGATACACAAGCTTTTAGAGCTCGCTGCACTGGACTGAGTAAGCATGTGTGTGTTTGTTTGTTTGTGCGCGTGCGTGTGTGTGCGTGCATGTGTGTGTGTGTGACCAAGAGACTCATAATACATCTGGCAGTGTGCCACAACTCATGGGCATCCAGCCAGCAGAAGATCCTCTCTAGGGCTATCTCACACACCATACGCACAAAACGGCAATTAATACACATAGACGGATACACACATTCTAACACATTCATGCATGGACACATCTTTCACACACACACACTCCCAACTGAGTACACACTGACAGTAGACGGTCCACCTGCCAATGTAGTAGCAAATTATCCTCTAGAATCGCACTACGGCTGATCTCCTTCAGGAGACCCAATTAGCAAAGGTTTGATTCATCTCTCTCTCTCTCTCTCTCTCTCTCTCTCTCTCTCTCTCTCTCTCTCTCTCTCTATCTATCTATCTATCTATCTTCACATTTCCGTGTTTGCCATCTCTAATTTAAATGGCACTAAAGCACCATGCACCATCATTCTTTCAGCTCATGATGGAAGGATTTGCATTCGTAGCTCTTTGAAGCTCAGCAATCCTGTTTCACATCGAGTGCAATCATCACGATATCAAAAGCAGAAACAAAGGGAAACATACTTGCAAACCAACAACCACTTCCTCACATCACCAAGTAAAATACAGCAAGACGATTGAAATAAAACAGAGCAACTTCTTCCTCGCACCTGGTTAAATCGTGGCCTGGAAACGGTTTACCATATTCACTCATTCATTCATTTTCTGAATCGCTTAATCCTAATTAGGGTCACGGGAAGGCTGGTGCCCATCTCAGCCAATTCTGGGCGAGGGCAGAGTACACCTCGGATGGCTCGCCATGCCATTGCAGAGCAGAAGCACACTGATGGCTATGCAGCTCCTCTTTATAAGAGTCAACAGTGGTTCTTTTCCATGAACCTCCACCACACAGTGAGAGACCAACAGACCATCGCTGACTCTGTTTACCGTATTCTATATAGTAAACACTCCCATAGAACCTGATGAACAGAGAAACATTTGTGTACTTAAGTGTTTTAAAGAAGGACATCAACTTACAGGCATTGAATCCAGTTTTTTTAGTCAGTACGAAATTATGAACCGTGCTGTGAAATCAGATTTCAAAGTTTGTTTTGGAAAATGTAGTTTATTACTTTCTGAATAGTAATAATAGGAGTTCAAACATTTCCACTTGTATCAATAAAACATTGCTACTCACTGTAAAGGGCAGTAGACATGATGGATGGATGGATGTTGGTTGATGGGAAGATGAGTGTGGGTAGGTGGATGGATGGGTGAATGGATGGATGGATGGATGAGTGGATGTTGGCTAATGGGTAGATGAATGAATATGTGAATGGATGAATGAATGGGTAGCTAGATGGATGGGTAATTGGATGGCTTGATAGACAGATAGGTGGATGGATGGATGGATGGATGGATGGATGGATATATGGTGGATCGCTGTATGAGTGGATGCTGGCTCATGGGTGGATGAGTGAATGGGTAAGTGGATTGATTGATGGGTGAATGGCTGGTGTATAGATGATGAATGGATGTTGGCTGATGGGTGGATAAGTGAATAGGTGGATGAATGAATGAATGGGTAGGTGGAGGGATGAGTAGATGGATTGGTGAATGGATGGATGGATGATGGTTGGATGAGTGAATGGATGGATGGATGGATGGATGGATGGATGGATGAGTGGATGTTGGCTGATGAGTGGATGAGTGAATAGGTGGATGAATGAATGGATAGGTGGAGGGATGAGTGGATGGATGGATGTTGGCTGATGCGTGGATGAGTGAATGGATGGATGGATGGATGGAGGAGTGGATGTTGGCTGATGAGTGGATGAGTGAATAGGTGGGTGGATGAATGAATGGATAGGTGGGTTGATGGGTGGGTGGATGGATGGATGGGTGCATGTACAGAGAAAATTGGAGAACAAAAAGCAACCAACCCTCAAGTATCACTAGTTCTGTCAGTCAACTGAAGCGTTCAGTTCATTTTCTGTAACCGCTTCATCCTAATTAGGGTCGCGGGGAGGCTGGTGCCCATCCCAGCCAACTCAGGGCGAGGGCAGAGTACACCCTGGACAGCTCGCCAGGCCATCGCAGGGCGGAAACACGCTGACGACTTTGCAGCCTACTCCTGTCGAAAGTCAGCAATGGTTCTTTTACATGCCTCACACCATAGACAGTGAGAGACATGGCCGGCCTTTGATAACCCAGTTAGCTGCACTGGGGGTCAACTGAAGCGTGTTGTTAATAATTTGAAATTGCGAACTGAGTGGTGAGACTAACGTAGCTAACAAATAGCACGTTCTATCTAAAACCACACTTTCAGTGACATCATGGATACATTTAGGCTTAACACGCTCACTATCCCCTTCCTAACTGACACAGTAGTGTAAGTACGACTACTGAGAGATTTCCTACAAGATCTACAAGAAATCTGCAAAATAATAAAAAAGTACTTCTCCTAAATATGAAATAAACCTAAACAAAACCATCAACATAAAATATCCACCAGAGAGACATGTTGAGAGAAATTGAGCTCATTTCTGATGCTTGAATTCTGGAAGTGACTCAGTGAACCAGCTGCAACTTGCACAGTCTGGAGGGAATGAGACACTGTGGGAGGGCAGCCATTTTTGGTTTGGAGGTGGGAATGAGGTTCATACACTCAGTGGGGCTCGATTCCGAATGCACTTATTGACCAAAGAAAAAGAAAAACACACAAAAAAACAGGTACGTATCGCGTCCATCTGACTATTCCTACATACATATAGAGCAATATCTGAAATATGAGAGTGAAAAACCTGAAAGTAAACATGAAAGAAAAATAGAACTTAGTTTAGGAATCAGAGAAAGGTTAAAAGATAAAGGCATTTGTTATGTACATGGTTTGTCAGTAAAGTGTTCAGTAGTTCAGTGTCCGCCATCCTTTCTGCTGGTGTGGAGTATGTTTTTAGTGTAATACCCAGTCTGACCTACTGGGGGCAATATAGGGTCAGGTGCTGAAAGACAAACTTGCCAAAATGGCAAGAAGAAGATAAAAACAATGGCTGCATCTGGACAGTCAGTGTACATCTCGAAACCCGAGTCGTTTCCTTGTGCCTCTATTCTCACTTCAACCAGAAGTTCTTCTGGTCCTCCAGCTTTATTGAATAAAGAGCCATCGCTAGGGGCTACTCGAAAGCAGCCTTCCTGGAAGACATACACAGTAATAAATAAATAGTCCACCTCTTACATGACATTAGATGCTTTCATGCAGCAGGTGATGATGGAGCGAGAGTCTTTGCATTTTGCATCTTGATGTACAAATATTGCAATTGAGATGGCCGGCAAAGGGGTAGACCAGAAGAATTTTCAGTAAGTGTGTGGTTCGAGGATCGAGGAAACAGTCAGTAGGGGTTTTGAGAAGCAGCAGAACAATTAGAAAAGAGGACGAAAAGTGATCTTCTGATTTTCTTATTTCAATACCTCGTCACCAACTGCAGCTACTTCCACCTAGTGGACAGGCATATTACTGAACCATCCGTTTCACACTGAGATAAACATGGATGCACTGAAAGTTACATTTATAGCATTTGGTAGACGTCCTTATCCAGACCAGCTTATACTTCTTATCTTGTTTATACACTAGAGCACTTGAGGGTTCAGGGCCTTGCTCAGGGGCCACCCCTGGCATACTAGTGGGAGTTGAGAATAAACACCTGACCTTCCGCTTAATAACCCGAAGCCATATCCACTGAGCCACCACTGCCTGGTACCTCCTGCCTCATACCCAGGATGCTTGGCTCCAGGTCCAAGTGGAGCCTGACTGGAATTACTGAAAATGACTGACTGAAGGGGGCAATGGTGGCCCGGTGGTAAGGTGCTTGATTATTGATCCCAAGGTTGGGGGTTCAAGCCCCACTGTGAACGGTTGTCACTGCTGTCCCCCCACTGCTGAATTTTGTCAAGAAGAGCTGCACAGTCGTCAGTGTGTTTCTGCCCTGCAGTGGCCTGACGAGCTGTCCTTCTTTAAAACACTTAAGTACACAAATGTTTCTCTGTTCATCAGGTTCTATGGGATTCTACTAGATAGAATACGGTAAACAGAGTCAGCAATGGTCTGTTGGTCTCTCACTGTCTGTGGTGGAGGTTCATGTAAAAGAACCACTGCGGACTCTCGTAAAGAGGAGCTGCATAGCCATCAGTGTGCTTCTGTTCTGCAATGGCATAGCGAGCCATCCGAGGTGTACTCTGCCCCCGCCCAGAATCGGCTGAGATGGGCACCAGCCTTCCCGCGACCCTAATTAGAATTGAGCGGTTCAGAAAATGAACGAGTGAATGGACTGAATGAAGGAAGAACCTTTGTCCAGTTTCAGAGTAAAATGTTTTACAGCCAAAGACTCGTATCAGGCTCTGGCTAACGCTGGGTGAGGGGACCTGACTCGTAGTATACGAGTTAGAAACGGAATACATGATCTTTACTTCTCCTGTGGATGATGGATATGAACACGTTATCGACATGGATCATTCCATGAAATATCGTTTCTGGTGCACTGTGGGACTTTTCCCGATTAACATCTTTATCAAGCCGCGTCATGGATCCTCTTGAGCAAGCCAGGCTAGTCGTCATGCGTTGGTGTTACAGAGAAGAATAGACAATGCGAAAGAGAAAAAAAATGAGGAAGGTCACCTCATTACAACCCATTTGTTCCAGCTGTCATTAGGAATCACACAGCGCGTCACTCATCGCCGGAACGAGAGAGACACGCCGGCCCACTCGAAGATGTCACCCATCATATCCGTGCCGAAGCTCACACTCTTAATGCATTACTCTCTCACTCCTTCATGACCTTGTGTCTCACCAAACACACTCGGATTCCATCTCTGTCTCCGTTCCTTCCCACCTTCCCATCCCTCGCTTTCTTCCTGTCCCTCCCTCCGGTCCAGGCATTCCTCTTCAATAAAGAGAGAAGGGGAATCTTTAATAAGATGTTATCATGTGGGACGAGGAGATAAGTGGAGGCTCTGGATGGCCTAATCATTAGCAGCGGCAGCGGCAGCTGCAGGCACCGACAGCAGCAGTTGCAGCAGCAGCAGCATCGTTTCAAAATGGCCACCCTGGAGCTAGGTTTTCCATTTTGTTTTCCGAGACAGATAAAGAAAGTCTGCTGTGAGGCACAATGTCATTTATGCGATGAAAACCACTGGCTTTATTGATGAATAAGCCCCTGCTGAACACCCCCCCCCCACACACACACACACACACACACACACACACACACACACACACACACACACTGCCATTTAAAGGAATTTGAGTTGCTGCCGGAGTGGAGGAAACGAGGATTCCTGGTACGATGGATGAACCTAGATAAGGAGGTCTAAATGTTGGATTTGAAGTGTGTCCAGAATGTGTGTGTGTGTGTGTGTGTGTGTGTGTGTGTGTGTGTGTGTGTGAGAGAGAGAGAGAGAGAGAGAGAGAGAGAGCGAGAGACAGAGAGAGTTTGTGTTGAGTAAATGAGCTTTTGTGTTCTGAACTGACAGAAGCTAAATGAGCAAATATGGTGGAACGTGAGGCCCATCAAATTTTACAGTCACTTTCACATGAACACAATGATTTTTCTTTCCAAATCCGCTCAAGCTGAACGATGTTTGATCTCCATTTCACTCTCGTTTCTATCAACCTTCAGTTTCAGTGCAAACGGTGTCTTCTCCGTTTGTTATGAACAAATATAAAATCTAAATGCACCCCACAGTGACACTGAGTTCTGGATGCTGATTGGTCAAACTAGATTGTTTCCTGTCAAATTGATCGTAGCACAGTCAAATATGTGCAGGATGAGCGAGTCAGTAAAGGGCGTGGCGGCAACATCAGGGCCTGTGTTAAACATATTTATTCTGACACTGGCTTGTGACCTGGAAGCAAAACCACATGGGCAGTGGAGACCCCTGAATACCGAAGGCATGTGACAACGACGCTGTGAACCAGATGAGGGGTTCTGAGTGGCATTAAAACTGTGTGTCAGCAGACTGTCCTGCTTTAGTTTATAAAGCTCTGCCTGGTCTGCACGTCTTTACTGTCCTGTTTCAGTGCAGGACGAATTTCTCTAACACCACACACAGCTTTCCATATATTCAAATTTATGAATGATTAAAAAGTACCGGTGGTAAGGTGCTGGATCACCCATTCCAAAGTCTGGGGTTATCAAGCCCCACTATTGGGTTGTCACTGCTGTCCCCCCCAGTGCACTAACCGGGTTGTCAAAGGCCTGTCATGTCTCTCACTGTCTGTGCTGGAGGTTCATGTAAAACAACCATTGCTGACTTGCATAACGAGGAGCTGCACAGCCGTCAGCGTGTTTCTGCCCTGCGATGCAGTACGCTGTCCAGGGTGTACTCTGCCTTTGCTGAGATAGATGCCAGTCACCCTGCGAACCTAATTAGGATTAAGTGTTTCAGAAAATGAAAGACAAACTAGAGATTTAATGAAAAAACGTCAAGGTTTCAGAAAGTCTGTTGTATTGGTGAATTACTGCATCTCGTAGGAGTGATGTGAAGTGGGCGCCAATACTATCAAGCAGGACTATTTTCGCCGTCTTCTCAAAAGTACTCAATTATTCATTCATACAGCAGTTTGTTCCTAATTAATGTTACCGGGAGGCTGGCCATCTCAGACAACTTTGGGAGAGAATGGGGAACAACCTGAATAGCTCGCCAGGTCATCGCAGGGCCAACACACATACAGCCATTCACACTCACACCTAGGTTCAACTTGGAACAACCAATCAGCCGAATGTACATGTTTTTAGATTGCAAACAAACAAACAAACAAAATAAATCCACCATCCACATCCAACATGTTTCCATAACCAGTGGCTGTTTCGGCCCTATTTGGATGTGATTAATTTCTCTCGCTATGTGAGAATTCGGATTAACGCTGGTTGATTTTTCCGAGCGACCTATTGGTGATATGATCACATTACTGGCTCATAAATTTATTTATAGATATCTACAGCATCATATTACAGCATGTGTGAATATAAAGTGGGGATTTATTCCATCTGTAGTCGTCATTAAACTCGATAAACCCTCACTTTATATTCACGTATGCTACGGCTACTGTAATTTAATCAGCGGGTTTGATTGCAGAAGCTTGCGGTTTCATCCAACGGGCTCTCAGTGAAGATAAGAAGTATCAAGATGAAATGACAGAAAGCACAGAGAACGAGAGAGAGAGCGAGCGAGCGAGAGAGAGAGGTTTTAATTCCTTTATTTATTTGCTTATTTATGTTTGCCTGGAGCGATTGAATTCCTCTGGATCGACACTGTTGAGTATAAATCACGAGCAATGATTACAGATTGTTGCATCATAAAGCAGCAGCTCGAACACTTTCCAATACAAGCAGTCATGTCTGATCATAAACTGGCAGCTGTCTGTCCAAACGGAGCTGAAGTATTCACTGTCTGGTTTAAAAAAAGAAAAAAAAAAAAGGATTCCTAGTGGAAATGTTCTGAAGGGAGGAGGACGGAGCGCAAATAAAAAATTAGAGACGCAGCAGCTGGTAAAATAACAGAGGAAGTAACCCCAGCTTTACGTTTAAAGCTAATGGTGGCTAAATAACACATAATGGCCGACACAAAAGGCTAGTCTTCTCACGGTAATCACACTGGAATATTGCTAACAGGACCGCGCCGCCGTGCTCTTTACAGCCGTGAGGTACATCCGTTCTGTCGCCACCGGCTTATTCCTGGTATAATAACCAATAATAACTATAATTATCATCGAAAACGCCACGCAGGGGTATGTAGGGCACATTGTACCGCTGATCATTTTTATGACTTGAGCCTTGACGGAAATACAAATCAAATCACGTCAAACATCACATGTTACCGCTCTTAATAAAACGTCCGATCACAGGAAGAAGAAGAAGAAGAAGTGACGTATCAGACGTGAATTATGGGCGTCACAGTGGCGGAGTGGCTGGCGCTTCCTCCTCACAGATAGAAGGTCCTGAAGGTTTCTCTGCAAAGTTTGCTTGTTCTCGCTATGCTTCTGTGGGCCGTGTGGTGGATTGACAAGCTGTTTCAGGTGTAAACCCACCTTTGCGTAGATCGGGCTGAGATAGGCTGCAGTCTGGCTGTAATATGATTCGGTCATCGAATGAGTGAATGAGAAGAGACAAGTCTTATTTGAGTTAATTGAATGATTGGTGGTCTTTATTCATATAATCACTGAGTCACCACTTGTCAGTGGAACCACTTAATTCTATCAGATCGCAAGGAGGCTTTAGCCTATCTCAGCCAACTGTCCAGGAGTAAACCCTGAACAGGTTACCAGTCTGTTGCAGAATTTACACACACACACACACACAACCTTTCACACCTAAACTGGTATAGCCAGTTTGTTCATCATCATCATCATCATCATCATCATCATCATCATAATCTTCCACTTGGTCCTGGGTCGGGTTGTGGGGCAGCAACCTAAGTGGTGAGGTCCATGCGTTCCTTTCCCCACTCACTTCCTCCGACTCTTCCAGGGCGTCACTGAGGAGTTTAGTAGGAGAGGAAGTTCTACTCCAAGCTTTTCCCACATGGCTGAGCTTCTCACCTGATCTCTGATGGACCGCCCCACCACCCTGTGAAGGAAGCTCATTTCCACCGCTTGTATCTGCGATCTGGCTCTTTCAGCCTGTTCTCAAAGCTCGTGAATGTAACTGACAATCGACCGGTCAGTTTAATGCGTAACATTTGGATTGAGGGAGGAAACTGGAATAAACCCGCTCAAGCGCAGGAAGGACATGTAAACTCCCCACAGAACCACCCACACCGAGCCCAAGGAATCGAAGCCGAGACCTTCTTGCTGTGATGCGGACGTGCTCGCCGCTATGCCACCGTGCCGCCCCCATTTCAGTGCTGCTTTAATAAATAATATGAAATGTCTTTTTTTTTTATTCGGGCTAAAACTTGATTATAAATTCAGCCCTCGTTCAACAGTCTTTGAACTTTTTTATTCGTATTGTGCCTCGTTAACATAACACACGTTCACCTCATCAATACACTTTTATTCATTTATGCATATCGGAAAAGTTTCCCGCGCCATCTCGCCACCTTTAGATCCGGTCTGTTCGCGACTTTCCGCCGCCGTTTATTCTTCCTGGATTTGTTCCCAGTGCGGAAACGTTTAGCAAAAATACAGACATTTACATGTTACTTCCTCTCGGGGACAAAAAAAAAAATTGTTGCTCTCGATGTCATTCATGCAACAAGCACACGAGTTCCAGGCAGTTTATTTTGGATTGTCGTGAATCAAATCAGCTCCAGTGGCTCCTGTTTGCAGGATTCGACGTCGCTTTATCTTCTCGGAGCACGAAGGGGTTTTATTCCCTTTATATTCAAGTGCACTTTATCACAGAGGACAGGCGGCAACACGACTGTGTTACGACGTTTTTATTTTATTTTATTTTTTTATTTTTTTTTAATGATGACTCGGTGCCTCAGAACCCGAATAATTCTGCCCCCAAGAGACAATTATTAGCATACAGCTGGAGAAAGTGAAAATAGATGGAAAATTGCGAGTTCATTAGAGACGAGCGGCATGGAAGGGAGGTGAGGGACACTGAGTGTGCAAGGACAAAGTGTTTAGGGGACAAATTTGGGAAACTCTGCACTCATTAAAGAGTTTTTAACCTTCTGTCACTCACACAGGAGAAAGAGAGAGAGCATGGAAACAGAAGAGGAGAAATGAAAGGGAAAAACAAAATGAAAGGAGAACGACTGTAATGCAAACATGTAAAAATAGTTCCGTAAAAAAAGGAATATGCCCCGACGCTGCACAGACCAACAAATTTTTAGCATGCCTACATGTCTAAAAAATATATATATATATATATATATATATATATATATATATATATATATATATATATATATATATATATATATATATATATATATATATATATATATACAGTGATACCTCAGCTCACAAACATAATTGGTTCCCAGAAAGTGTGTGAGGCGAAAAGTTCGTCTTCCGAACATTTATTTCCCATAAGAAACCATTAAAATGAGAATAATCCGTTCCCAGGTCCCCATAAAACATAATTTTCTACTAAATAAGCTTTAAAACTACACAAAAATATACCTTATTTTATGTTTAATAAATGTGCTCTTGTATTGTAATTAAAGAAATAAACTGTACTGTATAATAAAGTGGTTTTATTTACCTTTGTGATGGTAGTTGCTGGCTTGATGGAATGGAGTGGGAGGAGGAGGGAGGGAGGGACTTACTGTTTGGAAGGAGAGTTTGGAAACACCTACTGTTTGGAAACACCCTTAGCCACACACGCACCCTTAATAGCTTCCTTGTTCTTAAGGATGGTAGCAATGGTAGACTTAGCGTACTGGTACTGGGACACTGAGTCACACAAACGCACACCTCGTTCGTGTTTTTCAATGATCTCCGCCTGTGGTGGGGTCTTTTTCGGTCCCATAATAGCAAAAGTACACTCAATATGGTCCAAAATGTCTATCAAACACAAACCACTTCCGCACTCAAAGAAAGGGGCCGACAAACTGTGACGCCGTGAGCGTGCGTCAGCTTCTCGTGGCCGCCACCGTGGCGCTGTTCGACCGCGTGGTTTGATTCGTCCACCGAAAACTAGTTCGTCAGCAGAGACTATATGCTCGCAAATTTAATGTTCTTGAGGTGAAAAGTTCGTGAGCTTAAGCGTTCGTCAGCGGAGGTTTTACTGTATATATATATATATATATATATATATATGAATGACTGAATTATGCATTAGTGTTTCAGCTGTAAATGTAAAACCGTACGTCTTGGTGAGACTTCCTTGCTAGACCTCAGTAAGGACTGGTATAGTTGGAAGCCGAGCACAGACCATTTAACTGCTGAATATTTTAAATTTCTACCAGTTTACTAATAATTTCATTGCACGATGGCCCAGTGGCTAACATGTCTGCCTCGAGGCAGCAGTGAGTTTTCATGTTTTCCACATGCTTGTGTTTTTTTCCCACTGGGAATTAGTTTTCTCCAACAATCCAAAGACATGCACATTCGGCTAACTGGCTGTTCCAGATTGCCTCGAGGTGTGGATGTGGGTGTAAATGTTTATATGTGTGTTCCTCGCCATGGACAGATGTCGGCTAAGAGAGGCTCCAGTCTCCCAGCGACTGTAGTATGATTGAGCGGTTTCTTCCAAGAAAAAAATCAATAGTAAAGAAGTCAACGTTAAACAGCGTACGAGTCTGAGCCGATGGTGTGCAGACAGATTAAAGTGTAACGTCCCATTTTTTCTTTTTTCTTTTTCTTCAGGAAACGAGCGAATGACAGAAAGATGACACACAGAGAGAGAAACAGCGTGAAAACACAAAACGGATCTGATCCTGAAAAAACAACCATGATACCAGTGTGTGTGTGTATGTGTGTGTGTGTATCTGAGAGAGAGAGAGAGAGAGAGAGAGAGAGAGAGAGAGAGAGAGAGGAGTGAGGAAAAGGAAATTTGTCGCCTGTTTACACCTCCAGGTGTTAATGCGACACCTCCTCGGCTGAATCTACGGAAAAAGACATGGGGGGGTTCGAGAGGGTGAGAGAGAGAGGGAGGGAGAGAGCGAGAGAGAGAGAGAGAGAGGCGTCCCTGGTGTGAGTCGACTGGAACAGTGAGGTGTGGTGTGAAGTAGAAAATTCCCGGAAGGCCATGGGCTCTGTAGGAAAGTAATTAGAGCAGTAGAGATACATGTTTTTGGTACTTGAATACACAGTCTCTTCCCAGTAGCCACACCCTCTTAAACAACCCCTCCCCCCACACACCCTTTTTGGTGTTAGCGCAGCAGGTTAATGATGTGTTAAGTGCTTTCTCTGGTTATTAACACACTTTAATTACGAAGCTGTTACCCTGATAACTTTGGTGGTGAGAGACGCAGCGCAAACACGCGAGAAAACGAAACGCAATCTGTGATATTTAACACTTTTATAAAACATAAACCACTGCATCTGTGGTAACAACGATTCCAAATGCAAAGTTGAATTTAAATAATAACCACACTTACTGTTTTCAGACATATGGGCGTGGAAATATATTCTAATGAGCATGTTTGATCGACAGCTGTCTGTCCAAATCTGTTCCAGTCGGTGCACCTGCTTGATCCGCATCGGTTTGAATGATACGTTTGGCTGGCAGGAGACTCGTCAGGGTCTCTGCGGGGTTTTTATCTTTTTTTTTTTTTTTTAACTTTACTTCAGAGTAAAAGAAAGAAAAAGCACAAACATCGCCAGGCGGGACGTAACATTGATGATGAGCCCAAAATTTGTCAGCTACACTATTACGTAATTTCTTCTCAGAATAACCATAAATGTTCATCGTTCATTTTCTGTAAACCGCTTAATCCTAATAAGGATCGCGGGAAGGCTGGCGTCTATCCCAGCCAACTCCGGGCAAGGTCACAGTACACCTTCGACGGCTCGCCAGGCCATCGCAGGGCACAAACACGCTGACGGCTATGCAGCTTCTCTTGTCGAAAATCAGCAATGGTTCTTTTACATGACCCTCTCACCATGGCCAATGAGAGACATGGTCGGCCTTTGATAACCTAGTTAGTGCACTGGGGGAACAGTGACAACTCATTGAGGGTGGGGCTTGAACCTGCAACCTTAAGATCAGTGATCCAGCACCTTTACAACCAGACCACCGCTGCTCCGAAGCACAAATGATAATTAGAAATTCTATTATTTAGGCAACCACGCTAACGTGATATATATTCTGCTATTCTGTGTATATTCCCAGCGTATAAACCTCTTATCTCCAGGACTAAACCCAGCACCAGAACCCTGCAGGTCAGGACTGAGGCGGCTTCATCTTCACTACAAGACACATGGTCTGCTATCTGTTCAAACAGGGCGCCGATCTGGAGGGATTCATTTCTGTACTGACGCTGTGCTGCCCACAAAGTCCATCTTAGCCATGAATGTGGTCCCTGGTTAAAGCCCGGGAAGCAGCTTTCAGAGCAGGTGACAGGTTGCCTCACAGCAGGGCAGGAAAGAACTGAAAAAGGGCATCAAACTTGCAAAGTTCAGGTACAAACAATGTATCGAGGAACACTTTACCAACAACAACCGGTGCAACATGTGGAAATGTATAAGGACCATCACGAAATATAAGCATAGTGTCTATCCGACAGCCATGACCCCACTCTGCCTGGCACCCTGAACAGCTTCTTTGCACACTTTGAATCATCAAGCTGCAGGATGACCGAACATCTTCCCCCCACCAGAGGAGCAGCAGCACCTCGTCCTGCAGCGGAACCAAGTGTGTTCTACCATGAGGAATATCCACGTGAACAGGGCTGCAGACAAAAGGTGTCGGGCTGGACCCTGAAGTCATGAGCTGATCAGATGGCAGGATTTTTCCTGGACATTTTCAACCTGTCTGTGCACCTTACTATAGATCCTGTCTGCCTCAACTGCCCCCCAAAAAATCAGCTGCCACCTATCTGAGACCGGTTGCCCTGACCCCATAATCATGAAGTGCTTCGAGAGGATTCTCCTTAACCACATCAATAATGCTATCCCTGTGGGGCTGGACAGCCTACAGCTCCTACATGGAGAACCGCTTTATGGAGGATGCTGCCTCACTTGCACTCCACACAGCGATGACTGACCTGGAGCACCCGAATGCTGTCAGGATGCTCTTTGTGGACCTCAGTTCAGCTTTCAACACTCTTCTCCCTGGAGAAGCTGGTACTGAAGTTCTACAACTTGTGATCGTCAGCCACTTTGTGTTACTGGATCAAGGACTTTCTCACTAACCAACCTCAGGTGATGAAGATAGGAACCTCTAAATCATCCACCCTAATGCGGACCACTGGAAAACCACAGGGCTGTGTGTTCAGCCCGACCCTTTTCAACCTCTTTTCACGCGAATGCTCTGCTGTCCACTCCACAAACACGCTTGTGAAGTTTTCCGACGACACCACCATGGTAGACCTCATGTCAGACAATGATGACTCTCACTACAGAGACGAGATCCAACACCTGATAAACATTTGTTCAATTGATATCCTCATTCTGAACACCAGCAACACCAAGGAGTCAAAGAGTGGACATAAGAGGACCAGGAAGATATAACATGCGCCTCTTTGTATTCATGGGGAGGCGGCAAAGCTTGTGGACAGTATTAAGTTTCTAGGCATCCACATTTCTTCTGACCTGTCCTGGTCTGTCAGAACCTCACACCTGATGATGAAGCACAACAATGGCTTTTCTCCCTCAGGAAGCTGAAACAAACTGGACTTTCCTCTCAGCTGCTCAAGAACTTCTACAGCGCTACAATAAAAAGTTTATTTAGTGCGGCAATGCTAAGTACGGGAAGGGTTCGGCCCGGGTGGTATGAACTGCACAGGGGGATGTGGGCTGCCATCTAACAGAACAAAGCATGGTTTATGCCGTCTGGGTACAGAAGAAGGCCGGCTACATCGGGACGGATCCCACACACCTGGGAAATGGACTGTTTATATGACTTCCTCTGGGAAAACACTACAGAAACATCAAGACCAGAACAACCGGACTCAAGAACCGTTTTTACCCCAGAGCAGTGAAAGCCATCATCCTTACACCTCCCACCCCCTCGCAATCTCATAGACACAGAGACACAGACACACACACTCACAAACACACACACACACACACACACACAAACAAATACACACACAAGCACACAAACACACGCACACACAAGCGCACATACACACACACTCACAAACACACACACACACACACACACACACACACACACACAAACAAATACACACACAAGCACACAAACACACGCACACACAAGCGCACATACACACACAAACAAATAAATACACACACACACAAGCATACACACACAATCATACACACTCAATCATACACATACACACAAACACACACACACAGACACAGACACACACACACACACCCACACAAACATATGAACACACAAGCATACACACACAATCATACACATACAAGCACACACACAAACAAACACACAAAAATAAAGACACACACACACACACAAACACACACACACAAGCGCACGCACACACAAGCACACACACTCACACACACAAATAAACAAATACACACACAAGCATACACACACACAATCATACACATACACACACACTCACACACCCAAACAAATACACACACACACACACACACACACACACACACACACACACACACAAAGACACAGACACAGATACAAACACACACTCACACAAACATATGCACACACAAGCATACACACACACACACACACACACACACACACACACAAAACATAAACAAACACACACAAACGCACACATAAACACACACACACACACACACATACAAACAAATGCACACACATGCACACACATACACACACACACACACATACACACACACACTCATATTCACACACACAAACACAGATACACAAACTCTATGACTGTATTGCACTTCTGCACTTTATCTCATTTACATTCTAATTTATCCACCTCACTGTTACTATTTATTTATTTATTCCATTCCAAAGCACCTCGATGTACATATTCTATCTCTAGGTGTTCGATTCTCATTCATAGCTGCAGAATTTACATTTATATTTTGACTTACCTGTTATGCTGCTATGTTATTCTGTACAATGCCGTATGGTACATTATATGTATTTCACAACAATCAATCAAATTTACTGTAACATTTACTCGTCTTCTTTTTCATTGTAAATATTTATGAGGTCGATCCTAACCAATCTACGGCCGTTTGTTATGTTATGAACGGAAAGCCACGACCGCGGCTCACCTCATTTCCTGAGTACAGCGTCATGAGCCGGTCTAGCGGCTCCCCGCAGGGTAACAGTTAAAGTTTAGTGGACATAATTACTCGTTTATATTCTGCTCTCGACAGCGTTAATTGCACTTTATTGGCTCGTTTGCGAGTTTAGTGCTGAGAGCCGCGTGGATTAAATTTCGTTACATTTGAACATAATGACAACAAAGAATCTTGAAGCTGAATGTTATTTTATAAACATTATTTTATTTCACATGGCGGCACGGTGGCGTAGTGGTTAGCACGTCCGCCTCACAGCAAGAAGGCCCGGGTTCGATTCCCGGCCTGGGCGTTTCTGTGTGGAGTTTGCATGTTCTCCCCGTGCTTGTGCGGGTTTCCTCCGGGTGCTCCGGTTTCCCCCGCAATCCAAAGACGTGCACTGTAGGTTAATTGGCCGTTCTAAATTGACCGTAGTTTCTCTCCTGCAGCGGCACTGGAACCCAGTCGTATCGGCACTTGCCTTTCCATTGGATCCTTCCGGTGGCGCCGAGACAGGGGGGGACTTGCTGCTTGGGTAACAGCCTGTCCCTCATTACTCCCTACCCAGGCTCTGTGCACTGGGGAGTATCACCAGTCGGGATACTGGCCAGAGCGCAGCCATAGTCCTTCGGGACTGACGGAGGCCTATGCATTTTATTTCACATCAAAAAATGTTAATTATTTATCTATCTCTGCCCTGACGTGGCCTGGTAAGCTGTCCAGGGTGTACTCTGCCCTTGCCCAGAGTCAGCAGAGGTGGACACCAGCCTCCTCGTGACGCTCATTAGTATTAAGCGGTTGAGAAAATGAACGAATGAATGAAATGGTCATTATAATACAAACAAACGATAAACAACGTAGCTGTGTGATTATGCATGTTTAGAAAATAACAGCACATATACCCAAAATTAACTTTTATAAACTAGACCTGTAAAATGTGTACGCTTCATTATTATTTATCATATAATAAACAGGGCAGTGGTGGTCTAGTGGTATAGGGCGCCAGATCGCTGATCCAAAGGTTGGCGGTTCGAGTCCCACTCGCCACAAGGTTGTCACTGTCCCCCCAGTGCAGCTAACTGGGTTATCAAAGGCCGGCCATGTCCCTCACTGTCTATGGTGTGAGGCGTGTAAAAGAACCATTGCTGACTTTCGACAAGAGTAGCTGCAAAGCCGTCAGCGTGTTTTCCGCCCTGCGATGGCCTGGCGAGCTGTCCAGGGTGTACTCTGCCCTCGCCCTGAGTTGGCTGGGATGAGCACCAGCCTCCCCGCGACCCTAATTAGGATGGAGCGGTTACAGAATATGAACTGATATAATAAACAATTGTACATACTAAATAATTAAATATTTACTAAATGAGTGATTCCGAGCAGGATTATTTAAATATGTATGGTTTAGATATTTGTACCAGTCTGTCACCTGTGGATGCAGCAATTTCATTCCTTTTCAGAATAACAGATAAAGGAACATAGAGGGCATCAGGCAGTAACACACCAGTGCATTCTGGGTAGGTGACCTGTCACAGGGTGCAGTATCGATTTTAAAAACCAGTTCTGGACGAACAGGAGAAAAGCGAGATATTCCTCTCAGGACTGATCTATAATTCATCTGTCTCTCTTTCTCTCTTTCCCTCTCTCTCTCTCTCCCTCTCTAGTTCTGAAGGATGCCCACATGACCACTGGTTCAGAGAGAAGACTCACAAAGTGTTCCTTCAAATGTGGAAATTTCAGGAAGCAGAAGGTGAAGGGTGACTCAGGAGGAACGTTCTGACCTCCATTTCAGCGGAAAAGAAAAAGGACAGATTGAAGTCCTACAGTGGGCATTGAAAAGAATCACACACACACACACGCACGCACACACACACACACACACACACACAGACACACACACACACACACACACACACACACACACACACACACACACACACACACCTATATATTCACATTCTGTTTCCTTGCAGCTTGAAATGTAGACACACTCACATTTATATCCACCAAGTTAAAGAGAGAATAACAATAATTCAGA
>CM045745.1:34865281-34870281 GCA_024760905.1 Plotosus lineatus | reverse complement strand
TCCCATCATGCATCACTGATGATTTTTCACTGAAAGCTGGACACGCAGTACCGCGCAGCGGTTGTTTTGTGGTTCAGATGAAATCCAAAAACACAGCTATGGTTTGATTTCAGTCAAAAAACATGACATCTTTTCTTCTCTTTTCATTTCTTCAGTTTTCTTTTATTTTCTTTTTTAAACACAGCAGCGGAACACGTGGCTCTCTCATTACGACACGTCTTTCCTAAAAGCACCGAGTTTCATCTTTTGTCCAGGATGACGGCAGCGCAGTAGAAAGGAACATGCATAAAGGAAAAGTGATAAAAATAATAACAATAATAATAATAATAATAAAAATACACCTGCATAATGAAATAAGCGCAGATCGGATGAAGCGGAGCACTAATCCCGCTCGCGCCTCGTCTCCTCGCTTTCGTGAAAGGAAATATTATTAATTATATTCAAAGAGAAGTACAAAAGCAGAACGGGAGCTTTGAACACTGAGGGCCCGAAATGTCATTCGCCTGCTTTGAAGTGCACGAAGTCCGCCTTTGTTTGTCTCTCTCTCTCTCTCTCTCTCTCTCTCTATTCAGCTGAGCACACGGGGGCATTATGGGCACACGACACACTGCCATTATAAACAGACAAAACACTCCTGTGAACACACACACACACACACACACACACACACACACACACACACCTATAATAGACTTATAATGGAATGATATCTTTTTAAAAAAAACATTTTTTTATTTTTATTTTTTTATAGAAAAGTGTAATAAAACTCAACAGTCCTAATATCTGCCTCTGAACACTCAAGTCTGAACACTGCATCTAAACATCAATCTGAAATCTGCTTCTAAACAGTCCAATCAAAGCACTATCTCAAAACAATCCAATCAGAGCACAGTCTCTAAATGGTCCAATCAGAGCACTACCTCAAAACAGTCCAATCAGAGCACTACCTCAAAACAATCCAACCAGAGCACAGTCTCTAAATGGTCCAATCAGAGCACTACCTCTAAAATGGTCCAATCAGAGCACTACCTCAAAACAGTCCAATCAGAGCACTGCCTCTAAATGGTCCAATCAGAGCAGTGTTTTTGACAAACAGAGCAGGACACCTGTTCTAAAGAGATCTGTGAGAACAGATGCCCCTGGCGGGATTAGTCACAGTTCTACCTTTAAACCAGTTAATGAGATCAGTGCCTCTTCTCTGACTCGTTCTTCTTTATGTTCATACAGTTGCTCCTCAATTAAACTTTAGTATTTTAGTATTATTAACTTTAGAACTTTAATGCAAATTCTGTTTGACTCCAATAGAACCCGATGTGAACCCCACCGTGCGCAGTGTCCCTCACTTTATATTTAGGACTATACGGATGAGAATATCAGTACTGTGTGTGTTTGGTAAATTTAAACTTTTTTTTTTTAACGTTGCGTTGCTAATCTCCCCGGACAGCATGGCGAACACACACTAAAACTCTGCGGTCTCAGTTTGTTAGCACGTGGCTTCTGTGTCTCACTGACAAGCTGTCGTGTTTGTCACTTTTTTAATTTCTCTCGCTTTCATCGACCATTTCGCATTCATGGACTTGATATTATTATTCAGTCCCGTTTCCCCGGAGAGGGAATTAACCAACGAAAACAACGCCTGCCTCCGCTAATCCCTGTCTGTTAGCAAAGACTGTCTGACTGCTCGCCACATCCTTGCTCAAATCTGCTTTGATTCAGGAAGTGTTTTAGAGGTTTGTCCAACACACACACACACACACACACACACAGAGACACACACACACACACACACACACACCCACACACACGGCTCCTGTTAGAAGTGTTTGTGTAGCAGAGTCTGAGTGTGCTTCACTGTACTAAACTGAATCGTACATCATGTTCAGCCACGCTAGCTTCCTGCACGAGCGCTAATCACATAAAAAATAAAATAAATATTTGTTTTAAAATGTATATGCATATTATATATACACAGTATATATAATTTTATTTATCGACTTTCTAGCACGTTCTGGATAACAATATACTTGCGAGTGATATTAAGCTAACTCCCCAGAGGCTAACTTTTTTATGCAAACCAAACCGCGTAATCCTACTATTAAAGTCATGAAAACAGACGCGACACAGAAACTCCAGGACACTGTCTTCTTCTTCTTCTTCTTCTTCTTCTTGGTGTGAGTCAGATGTGATCATCGTTGTGCACTGTACAGTGTTCAGAGTCCAAGATGGCGTTCGTTGTACCACCCCAGTGATTCCCACTCCCTCCCACTCCCACACCTTCACTCCCACTCCCTCCCACTCCCACACCTTCACTCCCACTCCCTCCCACTCCCACACACACGCGCACACTCACACAAGCAAAAACATGTCTCTCTCTCTCTCTCTCTCTCTCTCTCTCTCACACACACACACACACACACACCAGTTCCCTTTTCAGTCGTCTCTATGTTTGAAAAGGACGTCACGAAGTACAGACCCCCTTCAGAGAGAAGGAGCAGGTCGCTTCGACATCACAAGTAATCAGAGCTTGAATTTCACTTCAGCACAAATAACACAGCCTGGGGCCTAATCAGAGTCAGCTCCAAGGTAAAATCACACACACACACACACACACACACACACAGAGAGAGAGAGAGAGAGAGAGAACTCTGATATGCACACTGAGTAATACAAAACTTTAACATCTGCTACTTTAAAATCGTGCAAAAATTATTACTGTGTGCCGATCTCAGTGAAGCAAATGTGGCCTGTGAGTGTGTGCGTGTTTGTGTGTGAGTGAGTGAGAAAGACGTTTGGCCTGTGTGCATGGCAGTCTCAGTGAAGGAGGTGTGATCTCTGTATATGTCAGTCTGAAGGAGGTGTGATCTCTGTATATGTCAGTCTGAAGGAGGTGTGATCTCTGTATATGTCAGTCTGAAGGAGGTGTGATCTCTGTATATGTCAGTCTGAAGGAGGTGTGTTCTCTGTATATGTCAGTCTGAAGGAGGTGTGTTCTCTGTATATGTCAGTCTGAAGGAGGTGTGGTCTCTGTATATGTCAGTCTGAAGGAGGTGTGGTCTCTGTATATGTCAGTCTGAAGGAGGTGTGGTCTCTGTATATGTCAGTCTGAAGGAGGTGTGGTCTCTGTATATGTCAGTCTGAAGGAGGTGTGGTCTCTGTATATGTCAGTCTGAAGGAGGTGTGTTCTCTGTATATGTCAGTCTGAAGGAGGTGTGGTCTCTGTATATGTCAGTCTGAAGGAGGTGTGGTCTCTGTATATGTCAGTCTGAAGGAGGTGTGGTCTCTGTATATGTCAGCCTGAAGGAGGTGTGGTCTCTGTATATGTCAGTCTGAAGGAGGTGTGGTCTCTGTATATGTCAGTCTGAAGGAGGTGTGGTCTCTGTATATGTCAGCCTGAAGGAGGTGTGGTCTCTGTATATGTCAGTCTGAAGGAGGTGTGGTCTCTGTATATGTCAGTCTGAAGGAGGTGTGGTCTCTGTATATGTCAGTCTGAAGGAGGTGTGGTCTCTGTATATGTCAGTCTGAAGGAGGTGTGGTCTCTGTATATGTCAGTCTGAAGGAGGTGTGGTCTCTGTATATGTCAGCCTGAAGGAGGTGTGAATCTCTGTATATGTCAGCCTGAAGGAGGTGTGTAGGTCTCTGTATATATCCATGGCCTGGAAGGAGAATTGTGGTCTCTGTATATGTCAGTCTGAAGTGAATTCAATGGTCTCTGTATATGTCAGTCTGAAGGAAGTGTGGTCTCTGCCCTTTATGTCGATCCTGAAGGAGGTGTGAGTCTCTGTATATGTCAGTCTGAAGGAGGTGTGGGTCTCTGTATATGTCAGTCTGAAGAAAGTGCTGGTCTCTGTATATGTCAGTCTGAAGGAGGTGTGGTCTCTCTGTATATGTCAGTCTGAGAAGGAAGGTGTGGTCTCTGTATATGTCAGTCTGGAAGGAAGGTGTGGTCTCTGTATATGTCAGTCTGAAGGGGAGGTGTGGTCTCTGTATGTAATAGTCAGTCTGAAGGAAGGTGTGGTCTCTGCCTATATGTCAGTCTGAAAGGGAGGTGTGGTCTCTGTATATGTCAGTCTGGAAGGAGGTGTGGTCTCTGTCATATGTCAGTCTTGAAGGAGAATTCTTTAGTCTCTGTATATGTCAGCCTGGAAGGAGGTGTGGTCTCTGCTATATATCGGCCTGAAGGAGGTGTGGTCTCTGTATATATCCAGCCTGAAGGAGATTGTGGTCTCTGCTATATGTCAGTCTGGAAAGGAAGGTGTAGTCTCTGTATGTGTCAGTCTGAAGGAATTGTGAATACCTACTGTATATGTCCAGAATTCTGAGAGGAGGTGTGAATGCTCTGTATATGTCAGTCTGAAGGAAGGTGTGAATGCTCTGTATATATCAGTCTGGAAGGAGGTGTGGTCTCCTGTATATGTCCAGTCTGAAAGGAGGAGTGTGGTCTCTGTATATGTCAGTCTGGAAAGTGTAGTCTCTGTATACTTGTCAGTCTGAAGGAGAGTGTGAATTATGTGTCAGTCTGAAGGAGAGTGTGGTCTCTGTATATGTCAGTCTGAAGGAGAGTGTGGTCTCTGTATGTATCCATTCTGAGAGGAGGTGTGAATGCTCTGTATATGTCGGCCCTGGAAGGAGGTGTGGTCAGATTCTCCAGCATATGTCAATCTGAAGGAGGGTGTGGTCTCTCTGTATATGCTCAGTCAGAGGAAGTGTGAATGCTCTGTATATGTCAGCCTAGAAGGAGGTGTGGTCTCTGTATGTCAGCCTAGAAGGAGGTGTGGTCCTCTGCTTATACATGTGTCAGCCTAGAAGGAGGTGTGGTCTCTGTATATGTCAGTCTGAAGGGAGTGTGGTCTCTGTATATGTCAGTCTGGAAGGAGGTGTGAGGTGCTCTGTGTACCTGTCAGTCTGAAGGAGGTGTGGTCTCTGTATATGCTCAGTCTAGAAGGAGGTACCAGTGGTCTCTGTATATGTCAGTCTGAAGGAAGGTGTGGTCTCTGTATATG
>CM045745.1:34850281-34857781 GCA_024760905.1 Plotosus lineatus | reverse complement strand
TGGGAGGCTGGTGCCCATCTCAGCCGACTCCGGGCAAGGGCAGAGTAAACCCTGGACAGCTCGGCAGTCCATGGAGAGCGAGTGAGAGAGAGAGAGAGAGAGAGCGCGAGAGTGTGTGTGTGTGTGTGTGTGGGGGGGGGGGGGGGGGGGGTTTGCAAGCGTATCTGTCACCAGAGAGAATGTCCCATTCTCATATCCACGTGCGGTGAGATCTGGAACCCGAAGCCTCACACAGATCCACCTGATTACCTCATCCTGGTCAAGTTTTTACTGTTCATACCAGCATGGATTACTGAATCGTAGTTCGATTTTCTGGTGTTGTGCTAATTCAGTACTTAGTACATCAGTATGCGAGTGTTGATTACAATCTGAGATGTTAGATTGAAGTCATAACATCAATCCGCGAGTCTTCAGAAGCTCTAAAGAACTGATCTCATTTTATCACTGTTTTAAATTGACCCTGCGCTAACCTTTAGCCTTCGCAGAATTAGCCATTGTTAGCCCTTATTAGCATAAACTACTCTTTTGATAGTCTCAATTGCTCCGATTTCAATACCCTCTGATTGAATGCTCGCTTCTGGCCAATCAGTTCTCATGACACGCACAGCCTTTACTGATCCTCCCTGAGCATGGCTTCCATTTTGATTGTTTTTTTATATATTGTCTATTAATCCCATAAAGGAAATGATTTCCTCTGCATTTATCCCATCCAATGTGAGCACACACACACAAGCGTGCGCATGTACACACACACACAGACTCACACACGCACACACACACACACACAAACACAGTCTCACACACACAAACACAAACATACACACACACATGCACACACGCGTGCACACACACAAACACAGTCTCACACACACACCCCCACACAAACAGACACACACACGTGCACACAGAGACACACACACACACACAGACAGACAAACATGCGCATACACACAAACACACAAACAGAAACATACACACACACACACGCGCACACACACACAAACAGTCTCACACACACACACAAACACGCACACACACACAAACACACAGACACACACACTCACACTCACACACACACACACACACACACTCACCCACACACATGGACGCACAAAACACACACACACATACACACAACACAAAAACACACGCACATGCTCAAATGCACACACACGCACATAAACACAGACACATACGCACACACACATGCACATACACACAAAAACACACATACACGCACACACGCACACATACACACACACACACACACACACACACACACAGACACACACACAACACACACACAACACACACACATACTCAGTGCAGTTGGTTTTCACACACATTGGGGTGACTGGAGAGTAGTTCGGGGTTCGGGGCCTGCTCAAGGGCACTTCAGCCATTTATATTGATGAAGGGAAGGTGCTTCCCCCCACCCCCCCCCACACACACTCGATAATCGAACCAGACACCTCTTAGTCCCAAAGCCGCCTCTCTAACCATTAGGCTCCTACTGAGAGCTGAGAGCCACTGGTGCTCAACCGCAGTGGTGTGATCTAGTCTTCAATAAGCCGCTGTATTAGAGTCTGCATCTTTGTAACCTTCACTGTTCTGCTGTATCCCTGCGATGGCCTGGCGAGCTGTCCAGGGTGTACCCTGCCTTCACCCAGAGTCACCTGAGATGGGCGCCAGCTTCCCTGCGACCCTAATTGGAATTAAACGGTTCAGAAGATGAATGAATGAATGTTATGCTGTAGAATTTACTGCCTCGTCCTTTTCAAGTCTTACAAACGCGTGCTACATGTGCGCTGTACTAGAGTCAAATTGTACACTTTTCATTAGACTGCTACTGGCCCTAACCTCCGTCTGACCAGTCTAGTTTCTCAACGGTTTGAGTGCACATTGGGAGGGAGGCTGGAGCCCATCTCAGGCAACCCTGGACGAAGACGAGCTGATTGCTGTTCCACTGTGAGGCCAAATCCCCTCCTTTAAAAGAGAGAGAATTTTTGCTAGGTCTATATAAGCCCAACTTAGTTCATCATCTTTATCACCACTGACTTGGTGTTACTTGATTTTAGGATAAGTTTTAATGTTTAATGGTGCGTAGCAAGTAACTACTGTCCTTTTTTATGTTGACTCTATTGACTAGTGCTAACCTCTTAAGTACCTATTAGCCTTAAGCTCCGGGTATGTGCTGTAGCCTTTGCGAGCGCCATAGTGACCCACATCGGTGCTGGATCAGCACGGTGATGCCTAAGCTACTGTTCTAGCCATTTACTCTTCCTTCACTGGGCCGATGCTAACCTCGACCGATCCACTCTAGGTTTTACTGATGTTATACCAATATCTATGCATGCACGCTGAACACCAGTCCGAAGCCAAGCTTCCTCATGTCTCTTCACCCAGTGCTGTAAGCCAGGGAGTTCAAAATGGCTCAGTCTTGGCAAATGCATTCACTAACCTTTTACTAACCTCTTATTTTAACCTTAACTAACCCTAACCATGCTGCTAATCTAGCAGAGCTCTGTGTTAGCATGGCGTAGACCTGCTCTCTATTCACGGCACTGTGTCAGGATGATAATATAAGTGCTTGCCTCGGAAGCACATGAATAGAGCACTCTCCGGCTCACGCTGCCGTCCTCGGCGATAACCTCGTGAACCTGTGAAATGTCACATCCCTGGCTTCATACGGCGTGATAATGGAGAGCGAGAACAAAGCACTCTGTGTGTAGGGGAGAGGGATTGAAAGTGTTCTTGTTTGCCATGCTTTGTTATTATTAGTAGCATTATTAGCATTGCTCTGATAGATGTTAGCACCTTGTAATTGCTTCGGAAATATTGCAGAGCAACAGAGGATGTTGCTGGAAAGTGTTTGGTCCCGAGTGTATAAGAGTATGTGAACAATTCTCTCTCTGTGTGTGTGTCGGTGTGTGTGTCGGTGTGTGTTGGTGTGTGCGCACGTGTAACAGTGGGTACATCACTCCCCCAACTGGTTAGATGATTTATGAAGTCTTATATCTACATCATTCTTGGAATTTCTCCTCCATAACTTCCAAAGAGTGGAAGGACTTTATAAATAACTCAAAATGACACCCAGCCTCTGTGACCAGAATCCAACCATGCTCAGTGGCTTTGTTTTATTTTCACAGTATATTAAGGTCAGTGCACATATAATCAATTTGGGCCGATGGCGTAGTGGTTAGTGTGCTGCGCTCATGATAAATCCCAGTTAGACCCCCACTGTGCTAAGACCCCTGGGTAAGGCCTTAACCACAAGTGTGCCTCCGTTCACCCAGCAGTATAAATGGGTACCAGTAAAAATATACTGGGAAGGTAACCTGCGATGGACTAGCATCCCATCCAGGAGGAGTTGAACTCCTGGTCGCTTCACGCTACGGAAACCAGGGATAAGTATCGGTCTGATGAGCCACTATGGCTCGGGTGTAAAAAAGCCCAAATAACCCTATTTAATATCATAAGTGGGCGGCAGTGATCATATCATTTTTTGTAAGTCGGCCTGTGAGCAAGAAGGTCCTGGGTTTGAGTTCAAGGCTTGCTGAAGGCATCTCACTTTGTAATTTTTATGTTCTCCCCATGCTCTGGTTTACTACTGCAGTCCAAAAGTACGCACATTAGGTTCATTTGTTCTGAACTCAAAATGGTCAAAATGTTTGGCATGTTGATCTTGAACTGAAGCAGAAGGATCACAAGCCAGCCAATCAGTACTTAGTTATCAGCAGGTTGGAGTAGGGTCTGTAATTAGTGCCGGTGGCAATGTGAGCTGTACAGTAGATGGAAATCAGTGTGTGAAGAAAATTAAAAACATATTTACTCATATTATTTTTAATTTTAATATGTTTTTGCAATCCGGTGTGATTATTATTTTTGGTGAATGCAATACTTATCATGCACCACCAGTATGGACAGTTAGCCTCAAAACAGCCACCATTGTTCCAATGCCAAAGAAGAGCACAGCAAGAGCACTGCCTAAAAGACTACCGTCCAGTTGCCCTCACCCCCATCATCACTAAATGTTTCGAGAGATTTTCCTTGTCTTAAATTAAGGCTGCGATCCTTGTTGACCGTGATCCACATCAGTTTACATACGGAGCAAAAAGGTCAACAGAGGATTCCATCAATACAGCCTCCACACAGATCTCACACACCTGGACAGGAACAACTCGAGGATTCTACTCATAGACTTCAGCTAAGCTTTTAATGCAGTCCAACCACATAAATTGGTTTAGAAGTTGTGCAATCTGGGCCTACTGAGCTCAGTGTGCACCTGGATACTGGACATTCTCAGCAACAGAACTCAGAACATCAGGATAGGAGAACAGGTTTCCTCCACGCTCATCCTGAACACTGGAACACCACAGGGGTGTGTTCTTAACCCTTCCCCCCCTCTCTCCTCACACATGACTGTTTCCCACTCACACCAGCAACACCATAGTCAAACTCGCTGACGACATCACCATCATCGGTTTCATGACAGATAACGAGTAAGCATACAGGAAGTAGGTTTGTCATCCGAACCGATCTGGAACTAATCATACCCAAAACCAAAGGGATGACAATGAATTCCATGAGATCGATACAAAATGAACACTCTGCCCTCTACATTGATGGAGAGGAGGGAGAGAGGGTGGAGGGCTTCAGGATTCTTGGAGTCCACATCTCTGCTGACTCACTTGGATCACAAATATCTCCCATCAGGTGTGGAAAACACAACAAATGATGTAGTTCCTTAGGAAGCTCCGACAAGCCCGTTTACTGCGACCCTGACTGAAGACTTTTTACCACTCTGCCACTGAGAGCCTCCTGACCTACTGCTGTACAGTGTGGTTCAGCAGCTGCACAGCAGAGAACAGGAAGGCCTTGCAGCAGGTGGTGAGGACAGCAGAGCAGTTGATTGGAACTACACGACACAGACTTCAGAGCAGAGCCAGTGGAATTCTCAGGGACCGACACACCCTGGACATACCTTTTTTTTCCCCCTCTTCTCTCCAGGAAAAGGTACAGGGCACCTAGAACAAAAACTAACAGACTAAAGAACAGCTTTTGCCTACATCTAACCCACCAGCACCACCACTAGCACCACCACCATCACCGTCACACACACTGAGTGAATAAACAGCATTCAGACATCTTCCTGCACAGTGCAATACTCACGTTTGGAGCAGGTCTTGAACATCATAACATTATAGCACCATGTACCTTATAATTAAAAGCTCAAAATCTTACCTGGTGTATATCAGACACCTCTGGCACATGAGTCACCCTTCCATATGTGTATGTAGGATATATATGTGTGTATATAGGTATCTGTGTATATATATGTGTGTGTTTGTATGATATATATGTATATATATATATATATATATGTGTGTGTTTGTATGATATATATGTATATATATATATATATGTGTGTATGTAGGATAGATATGTGTATATATATATATGTATGCAGTATATATATGTGTGTGTATAGGTATGTGTGTGTATATATTGGTATGTGTGTATATATGTGTATGTAGGATATATATGTGTGTATATGTGTGTTTGTATGATATATGTGTGTGTATATATGTGTATGTAGGATATATATGTGTGTATATGTGAATATATAGGTATGTGTGTGTATATGTGTATGTAGGATATATGTATATATATATATAGATATATATATATATATATATATGTATATATATATATATATATATATATATAGATATATATATATATATATAGGTATGTGTGTATATACGTGTATGTAGGATATATATCTGTGTATATGTGTATATATAGGTATGTGTGTATATGTGTGTATATGAATTTTATATGAAAATATGAATTATGAAAATAAGAATTTTACTACGGCAGGTCAATGTATATTTTCTTGAAAACACATGTAAATATTATAATTTTCCCTGATTTTTTGTTTATGGTGATTCCATGGGTTTTATTTTTAAAGATTTAACACTTATTTACAGTGTTACCAGTGGAACCAGCAGTAAAAATATTGGGAACATAATCTGAGACGGACTATCATTCTATTCAGAAGATGAACTCTTAACTCTTGAAAACTTTACACATGGAATACTAACGTCTCCTTAATAAACACAACTTCAAAATACATCACCTGCAAAAGTTTCCTCAGCCGATCACCTCCCGGCTCAATCTCAACACCTTCTATCTTCACACCTAGCGTACCTGCCACCTTAACCCTGTAATCGACCTCTCTGCAAGGCTTTATCCTAAAGAATCGCTCGGCCCCTGGGCTATCTACCTCCTCCTCTTCCTCTTCTTCTACTGTCATTCAAATAGATAAAATTACATATATATTAGTCATTCAAATGGACAAAATTACGATCCTAGTTCCAATAAAATCTTGGAAGGTGTTCCATGCTCCCTTCTTAATCCTTCTCTAATTTAATTCAGACGTTCTACTTTGTGTCTCCGCCTGGCAATAGGTCAAGAACGGCAGTGCGGATCTCGGAGGGGAGCCTGAGGCAGCGGGAATGTAATTGCAGATTCTTTTTATGTAGGTCTCTCTCAAGAAGGCTGTCAGAGAGGCAACTTGATCAAAAGCAAATGCAACCACGGTAATGAGAGGCAAATCCATTATCATTATCTGAAAGCCCGGCTGAGGTCAAAACTGTGAAATAACCAGAACTCCAGCGAACACTGAAGCAAGGTGTGCAAGAATTTAGGAAATGAGTAAATTAGGAGCATGGAATGCCCAAAACATGCAAAGGACGCGGTGTTGATGTGTATGAAGCACAAAAGAATATTTAATAGGTACATGAACAGGTTCAGGGCCAGGTGAACGAAAGATGATGTCACAAAACTTACACAATCAAATTACTACATAGACTTTTATAAACACCTTATACTAGTATATTTTTGAAAACTGACGTATAATCGAGAATGACTTAACTTGAAATGATTAAAGTCGCGGTATACCTGTATGCTCCAGTGAATTATATAACATAAACACTGGCATTTCCATCGATATTTTCCAAAAGGTTACTTTAAATAGAATTAAAGACACAAACCAAAATCCACCATCACCCTTAAAAGTCCCACACGCACAAAAACACACACTGCCTCCAATATGCTATGATCCGTTATCCTACTCTCGCACTTTTAGCCAACGCTGTCGAAGCCTCTACAAACCTCTAATAACCTTTATGCTAACATTCTTTGGCTATGTGCCATCCCACACCGTCCACACATTAGCTTCTACTGACCTTCACTGACTTCCGCTGTCTGATGCTAACATTCCCCACGGCTGTTCTGACCTGCGCTAACTTTTACCACGATGTAAACAAACACATATACACACACGGCTCCGCTAATAAAAGGGAGGGTTAGAAGTCAGATTACTAAGTCTATCTGTGACCATCATTTAGACGAATAAATGCACCGTATAGGCCAAGATGCTGATATATAGTAACTTACACTGTTTATGACTTCATAAATATTAACCACAGTTAA
>CM045745.1:34812781-34845281 GCA_024760905.1 Plotosus lineatus | reverse complement strand
GCTGAGGGTTGGAATACGCAGTCAGGTCCACCCTGAACTTCTTTTCCACGTGTCCACCTTTCATGTCCATGTCCTCTTTCTCTGCACTGTCCTCGTTCCTCTGAGCTTCTGTGTCCACAGCTTGTTCATCATGGAGCCACTGCTCCACCTCAGCATCCCCTGTGGTCTGCAGATCCATGGTGTCAGGCTCCATCATCTTTTTCGTCAAGTCCAAGCTGGTCTGAGTGGTTCGACTCTGAACATTCTCCACTCCAGCTGATTTTAGACCAGCGGGTGTTTGAGGGAGATGGAGAGAGTCCAGGAGGGATTTCTGATCCTGAGGGTGATCTGTGGCCTCAGGGCCCGAGTTCCTGTCCAGGAAGTCCAGGAGTTGATTGAGAAAAGCTTTGTCCTGCAAACAATAAAAGATGGTAAAGAAAGTGAAAAAAGAATCAATCACCTGATTAATATTAAATAAACCTCGACAGATAGCAAGAACACAAGACATAAATCACTCAAACAATCTTCAGCCCTCGGAGAAGGTGGCCTTGATAGGTAGGGAACGCTCTTGTATGCAATTCTTAGCACTTTTGATAAAGTCTCAGCAACATCCACCAGGAAAGTCATTTGACTTGGAATCAATTTAACCACAGGAAGTGAGTCCTACATCCTGCTGTATGGAGATTTTTGTAGACATGAGCTGTGAAAGACAGAACTGCCAGACCGTAGAAAGGCCATGACGTCAAGAGTTTCTGGCTGATGGATACATAAAGAATAAATGTTGACATGGATCTGACCCACCACGTGTCCAACAGTTTAATGATTAATATCGTCTCTTCCCTTCACTTAGCCTTTCATTAGCCAATCATGGGTGTCGTCAAGATCATGTATGCAGAATACGGCAGGCAGCACTTTGCTTCTCATTTGGTTGGTTGGCTCGACCTGTCTTGCAGGAAGCCTGTGTTTGCATTTAGCATTCACCCTTCCCGGGGTTGGTCTAGTCCTGTGGTATTCGTCCTTATTCCTTTTAGCTGTTCAGGGTGCAAGGTTTTATTGCAGTTAAGTAGGAGCCACACCTGAGTTTATTGAAAGTGAAATTCAATTGATATAAACAGGTGAGAGGTGTGGCTTCTGCTTGGTTAGAATGAAAATCTGCACCTGCACTGGACCTTTGCCGATAAGGTTGAATACCACTGGTCTAGTACATGGAGTATAAATGGACCATGGTAGCTTGTATGCCTCAGTGACCCTCAGAGTGCAGCAGATAAACAAGTTGCTATAAATTAGTCCAAGCCAGGTGTGCCTTGTGGACACGGACCAGACAAACACGGTCCAGTGGCGTTAAAGGTTGGCATAAAATACAAATAAAATACAACACCTCATTACAGGCGTGAGCACTGCTGTCACCAATCATTAAAACTCGAGGTTACTGGTCAGTAGGTTGGTGGGTCAATCCTGAGTACCAACAAGCTATCACTTAACTAACTGTCAACTCCTCTTCATTTTTTTTCCCATAACTAAGATAAATACACTGATACCTTGACTTCTGAGTGTCTTTAATAATGAATTTTTCATGAGCTTAGATCGACCAAAAATCTGTCCCGTCCAAACAAGCAAAATTTTGATTTATGAGCTCTGCTGGGGAAATGGCTTTTTCGGGCTGATGAGCCTTGTATTCTTCCGTGTGTATTCCCCCGCGTTCTGAGAACGCCTTGTGCAGTGCTTCTCAATTACTTTCTGTGATGCCCGCTATAGGAAGAACTCGCACCCCCCCCAGGCGCCCAGGCGTACGACTATACATAGTGTTTACTGCACTTCATATTGTTTGCTTGGTGCTTTTTCGCTGCATCATAGGGAACACTGTGACAGCGCCATTACCACTTATTGTACAGGATGTGCAATCACACTTAATTCTAGTACAGTATGGCACAAAAGCATGTTCCCAGGGTAGTGCATGTCCACCCTGGTATCACACTACACCCCACTATTTGAGAAGCACTGGCTTTCTTGGAGCTCAGCGCAGCCTTTCCTCGCTGGCTTTTGTAGCGAGTACATGCACAAAATTCTCCTCCTTTTCTGTTACGCACCACCTCATGCCTGCCCACGTGACATCTTTGTGCCCACGTGAGATCTTCACACCCATGTGACATCTTCGCGCCCATGCGACACCTTCGCGCCCACGTGACACCTTCACTACAGTTTATGATCGGAAGGGTTAGGTGACTTATTGTTTATTCTTGTTTTGTTATTACAAATTATTATTGATGTTAAGGTATATGTATTATTATTATTAAATATTTATTGTTTTTACATGTTTATCTTTAATATAGGTCAAATATACGTGTTTGTGTCTGGTTATATGAGTTTGGGATGGGGCGAGAACGGATTAATTGTTTTCTATTATTTCTGATGAGAATTTTTTTTTTTTTATAAAACAAACATTTTGAGTTACAAGCTCGCCCTCGGAACGGATTAAATTCGTAAGTCGAGGTACCACTGTATGTAGGTTGCGTTGGATACTGATGTCTGTCAAATGCTGTAAATGTAAGAGTTTTAACATAAATTGATCACCTTACCCTTGCACAAGCTCTGAACATATCAAACCACACCTTGGTCAAGTACAGCATATATTTACCAAACCAAATTACCAACATGGACTTCCCACGGTACCACAGAACACCTGTATCACACATGTGAGCTTCCCCATGCAATACTTCTGTGCAATGCCCAAACTCTGGGGAAGTCCATGTAGATTTTGCTCTGTGGTTCACTGGGTCATGGTTCTGAAGCTGGTTTTGATCTGTTTGCTTGTTCTTCTTGTGCTTGTGTGGGTTTCCTTCATGTACGCCAATTTCCTTCTACAGTCAAAATACATGCACTGGAGTCTAGTTAACTGTTCCAAATTGTTCCTAGAGGTGAGTGTGAATAGTTTTGTGTCTGGTGCCCTACAATTGACTGTTGAGCTATTCAGGGTGAACCATGTCTTTGTCAAGAGTTGGCTGAAATAGGCTCCAGCCTCCCTGAGACTAAGTCGGGTCAGTTCACTAAATGAGTAAGTTGAGTGAGCCCTTTAGCGGCACTGAATTAAAAACAGGCTGGATTCTGTCATGAAACCCATCGTATGGGCCCAGGAGCACTACCGCAAATCGATGTTCCAAGATTTTTTGGGAATTGAGTTTTGTCTTTTTAAGGCTTGCTATGAAACACTGGGTGATTAGAATCGTTCATTTTTATCTTAGGACTGGTGGATATCCCTGCACTGCATACAGTGATGAATAGACTTTTAATTATCATGATCTGAAACTTCAATATTGGCACATGCCTATGGCCTGCTCGCTGATTCAGTCCTGTTTTCTCTCAAGACAAATTAATGTTCAGTATCAAAGCAATCATCATCCATCATGGCATCTAATTTAGAAAGTGGTGAACAGAAATCCGTTCGATGGTAAAAATGTCTATCAATCATGTTCTTATGGCCCCAGAAAATTATTTCTTCATCAGAGCAAAGTAAGTGGAGAAACCATGTTGCTGCAGTCATTTACCTTTCCCTCCATCCCTAGCTGGCTTTCTTTCGCATGTCCGTCTGCAAACAATATGCACCAAAAATGTGAAATAATATCGTGGAATGTTTTTATACCCAAATAAACGTGACCTTGAAACAACTGCATATGAAATATACCTTCAGGCATGAGCTCCTGTCCAGCGATATTCCCAAGCTGTTGCCATGCAGCCGGCTCCCTCTTCATCTCACCTTCTTTCTCATCAGTCATCACCTCATGACCTTTGACCTCATTCACATCCTCCACCACCTGCAGGGCCTGAGTGATGACCTCAGAGAGCTGGTCAAGGTCACTCGGGCTCAGAGTGTCCATGTTGATGCTTTGCTGGCCGAGTTGCTTCACCACACCTTGGATGAACTTTTCTGGAAGTGACATAGAAAAAAAAAAGAAATGAAGCCAGAACATTGTACAGATCTCAGAGGAACATGTTCATGGTCAAGAGATTTTCATAACACACTTGTTACTTTCTATTTACATGCGAGTGCTGTTGTCTCTACCTGTTTGCGGGGAGAATCAGTATCTGTTTGTTTTTCTTTTCACAAAATTACAGCAAAATCTGATCAACTTATTAACTCCAAACCATTAACTCTGGACCGAAAGGTCGCTGGTTTGTGGTCATGGGGGACTTAGCAGCACCTTCTCTTCCTCCACATGAATGAAAAGATGACTGAAGTACCCTTGAGCAGGGTACCTAACCCCAACTGCTCTTTGTGAGTCCCCAGTGTGTGTGTGTGTGTGTGTGTGTGTGTGTGTGTGTGTGTGTGTGTGTGTGTGTGTGTGTGTGTGTGTGTGTTGGATGGGTTAAATGAATAGGCAATACTTTCCCCCATGGGATTAAAACCGTTTATCAAAATCAAAAACTCACACTTAGTGACATGATGGGGACTGGCCAGGTAAGAACATGTACCATATAAGATCGATTACACAAGAACTACTTATGATTTTTTAAAAATTATTATTATATTTATTTTTTTTTGCAAACTGGAGGAACTGGTGGGTCCTGGGTCTGGAAACAACCCTCTACATGTTGGAGGTGACCTATGCATGAAAAGAAATCACAGAAATTCCAAACAATTCTAGTCTTTTGCAAATATCACAAAAAAATATTTTTCGGAAGCCCACTAGGTGGAGACATTTTATTATAACGATGCCAAGTTATAATACTCAATTTGTGTCTGGTGGAGGTACTTTACACTTTATTCATTCCCACCCAGGTAGACATTTTTTCATCTCAGATGCAGGTATGATCCTGCCCTCAAAAAATACCCTCTCATAGTTAATGCCAGTTTTATACTGCTTCCTAGTTCACTTTCTCCAAAGCTCATAGCACAATACTTAATGCCATGGAGGCGAAAGAATAATTCTTACCATCAATGGAGCTAAGGGACTCTTGAGGTTTTGGCTGATTTGCTCCTGACTGAAAGAACAGTTTGTCAATTTTAGGTGGAGAAGGAACGTTCCCAGCTTTTGCTTGAGAGCTGTCCTGAAGACTGAAGTGCTGGAGAGCTTCCTGAGATGGAATAGCAGGTCTTTGCTTTGGGGCTGTCAGGTACTGCTGAAGCTCTGAAAGGAGGCCAGTACGGTCTGGGACCTCAGAGTATTCTGCTGGTTTGAATTTGGCCCAGTATGAGGGCTTAGGACCTGGACCAAGCTGAAGTATGGAGGTGGAGGGGGGTTGAAGTGGCCTTTCTTTAGAGTCCATGATCAAATTCATGAGATCAGGCCTTCCTTTACTTTTGTACTAGAAGGCAAAAGGATCAGAATTAAATTAAGCTTTGGCTAAGTCTGCATTACACTTCCTGTTGTCTTAAAATCACAAAACTTATATGTCATGGAACCCAACCTATCATTATTTAATTACAGTATTACCTCGACTTACGAAATTAATCTGTTCTGAGGGAAGCTCGTAAGTCAAAACGTTCATTAGATAAAACAAAAATTCCAATCAGAAATAATAGAAAACCCAGGAGGCTTCGTAAGTAGGGGGCCGACTGTATTTTCTGTGATGGCCTCTCTAGGAAGAACAAAAATTCATGCCCCTGCTCACATTTATTCCCATCAGAAATAACAGAAAACCAATTAATCCATTCCAACCCCCTCCTAAACTCATATAACCTGCACCAAACACCTATATTTCACCTAATATATTAAAGATAAAAGTAAAAATTATAAATATTTCATAATAATAATAATAATAGGAACAGTGGTGGTCTAGTCGTTAGTGCGCAGGATCGCTGATCCTAAGGTTGGGGGTTCGAGTTCCCACAAGGTTGTTACTCTTCCCCAGTACAGCTAACTGGGTTATCAATCAAAGGCAGGCCATGTCTCTCACTGTCTATGGTAAAAGGACCATTGCTGACTTTCGTAAAGAGTAGGCGCAAAGCCGTCAGCGTGTTTCTATCCCTTGCTAAAGAGTTGTGACAGGAAGGGCATCCAATGTAAAAAACCTCTGTCAAATCAAATGTGCGAGTCAGATGATTCGCTGTGGCGACCCCTGAGAAAAAAGGGGAAAAGCCAAAAGAAAAGAATAAATATAATAATAATAATAATAACAATAATAATAATAATAATAATAATAATGGACTTACATTAACATTAATAATAATTAATACTAAATAATAATAAAACAAGAATAAACAATGTCAACTAACCCTTTCGATCATCGACTGTGATGAAGATGTCACGTGGGTGTGAAGATGTCACATGGTCTGGCATGAGATGTTGCATAACAGAGAAGGAAGAGGAGGAAGGGAATTTTATGCATGTGCACGCTACAAATGCCAGCAAGGAAAGGCTCGTGGTGAGCTTCCACAAGGCCAGTGCTTCTCAAATAGTGATGTTGGGGGGGGACATGTATGACGCTGGGGAATATGCTTTTGTGCCATCCTGTACGAGAATTACGTGTAATTGCACATCCACTACAGTAGGTGGCAGTGGTGCTCTCACTGTGTTCACAGGGAACTATAGAGGATGCACAATTACACTAGGTGGCAGCGGTGCTCTCACTGTAATGGTGTAGGGAAAAAGCACCTGGCAAACGATATGAAGTGCAGTAAGCACCATCGATAGTCACGCGCAGGGTGCTGGAGGGGTGTGAAATGTTTTTTTTTCCTTCCTATAGGGGGCATCACAGAAAATAATTGAGGAGCACTACAAAAGGCATTCTTGGAGCGCGGAGGAATACACGCGGAAGAATACCAGGCTAATCGGCCTGGAAAAGCCATTTCCCTAGCAGAGCTCGTAAATCAAAATTTTGCTGGTTGGATGGGGCGGATTTTTGGTGGATCGAAGCTCATCTTCTTTTTTTCCTTTTGCCTTCTTTCCCTTTCTCGGGAGTCGCCACAGCGAATCATCTAATTTGCACATTTTATTTGGCAGAGGTTTTTACGTCGGATGCCCTCCCTGTCACAACCCTTTTAGCAAGGGACAGAAACACGCTGACGGCTTTGCAGCTCTTCTTTACGAAAGTCAGCAATGGTTCTTTTACATCAACCTCTCACCATAGACAGTGACAGACATGGCCTGCCTTTGATAACCCAGTTAGCTGCACTGGGGAGACAGTGACAACCCTGTGGGGACTCGAACCCCCAACCTTAGGATCAGCGATCCTGCGCCCTATCAAAGCTCATATCATGGAAAATTTGTTATAGGAGACACTCGTAACTCAAGGTAACACTGTACACTGATATTTTTATATAATTTCATTTTGTGAACCACTTTATCTTTTGTTATTGTTTGGGCAAGCTTGAGCTCTTTCAAAATTATTATATTATTTATTATCTTACTCTTAAAGATATTAATCTGGATGAGTTAGCGGGTAGTTAGACAGCTGTTGACTCCCCAAGAAGCTCCTACGGCCTTTGATGGGTTTTGTTCTGTGGTAAATAATAAACATTTCATATATTTTAAATTGTACAACTTACTACAATCCCACATATTGAGCTCATATGCAGCTTCTGAGTAATGTATATGAAGAATTAAGTGTCAAATCAAGACAAAAATGTTTTGATGATTTTTGATAGCGGTGTAAAGACTGGGGCTCAGATACTCCAGATCGAGTGAAACCAAAGCCTGATGAGCAGCTGGGTATAATTATATCTGAAGCAGAACTCAGATTAAAGGTAATGAGAAGCATCAAATCGTTGCTAAAGATATGATATGAATGTTAAGCGCTGGAGAAATCTGAGCACTTCTCATAAAGCCATCTAATCTGAAAACGACATCACATGTACACCTCAGTGGATCACCGTAACAGAACAGGATGGGGTTCTCAGGCTGGTACGGAAACGACTGTTCATCACTACTGCAGTGTAAAAGAATAGGAACTAGCGCTGAACAGAACATTAACTATAATCAGAAAACCATGCAAGTGCGACGTGTCCATGAAACGTTAATCGCTGTGGTAGAACAGCAATCCAACACTTCCAGACATGCTCTTACAGACACTTTTAATGTTTAAATGTTGATTATTACATGTTCCTTTTCTGGGTCACTTTCTCTATTATTGTTATTACCGTAATGTTATAACCGAGCTTTAGTGACTCTATCGTAATCACGAATGTTTGTGAGTCTGTTTGTCAGTTTGATTGTGAACAAAATTCTGACCACAGCCATGATCGGATTTTGTTATGTCTGGTTTTGGAGATTGGATGGTTATAATGTTAAAATGGATGCCAATAGACATGCTATGTGTATGGAACACTAATAGGAAACCATATGAGGACTTTAAAATGAAACAGTTCCCTTTGACCTTGAGGAACTTTGAAAGGTCAAACTTTAATCATCTCAGAAATCCTTCAAATGATGGATATGTATAATAAAACTTACTGACTTAGTCTCAAGCTACAAATTGAAGGTGTGATGTTCAATGTTGTTAGTGCTTATGCCCCACAGGCAGGATGTGGGCTAAAAGAGAAGGAGAGATTCTGGAGTGACTTAGATGAAGTGGTCCAGAGTACCCCCAGAGATGAAAGAGTGGTCATTGGGGCAGACTTCAATGGATATGTCGGTGCAGGCAACAGAGGGGAAGAGGAAGTGATGGGCAGGTTTGGCATCCAGGACAGGAACGCAGAAGGACAGACGTTGATAGATTTTGCAAAAAGGATGGAAATGGCTGTGGTGAATACTTTCTTCCAGAAGAGACAGGAGCATAGGGTGACTTATAAAAGTGGAGGTAGGAGCACACAGGTAGACTACATCTTGTGTAGGCGATGTAATTTGAAGGAAGTCAGTGACTGCAAAGTAGTAGTGGGTGAGAGTATTGCCAAACAGCATAGGATGGTGGTGTGCAGGATGACGCTGATGGTGAGGAAGGTGAAGAAGGCAAAGGCAGAGCAGAAGACAAAGTGGTGGAAGTTGAAAAAGGAAGAGTATCATGTTGTCTTCAAAGAGGAGTTGAAACAGGCTTTGGGTGGCCAGGAAGTGCTTCCAAATGACTGGACAACCACAGCAAGGGACACAGGTAGGAGAGTACTTGGTGTGTCATCTGGAAGGAAAGTAGATAAGGAGACTTGGTGGTGGAATGAGGAAGTGCAGGAGTGTGTACAAAGGAAGAGGTTAGTTAAGAAGAAGTGGGACATTGAGAGGACCGAAGAGAGTAAACAGGAGTACAGGGAGACACAGCGTAAGGTGAAAGTAGCAGTGGCTAAGGCCAAACAGAGGGTGTATGATGACTTTTATGATAGGTTGGACAGTAAGGAGGGAGAAAATGATTCATACAGGTTGGCACAGCAGAGAAATAGAGATGGAAACAACGTGCAGCAAGTTAGAGTGATTAAGGACAGAGAGGGAAATGTATTGACTGATGACAGAAGTGTGCTGGGAAGATGGAAAGAGTACTTTGAAGAGCTGATGAATGAGGAAAATGAGAGGGAAAAAAGAGTAGAAGAGGTGACCATTGAGGAGCAGGATGTAGCAAAGCTCAGTAAGGGTGAAGTGAGAAGAGCATTGAAGAGGATGAAGAATGGAAAGGCAGTTGGTCCTGATGACATACCGGTGGAGGTATGGAAGTGTCTAGGAGAGGTAGCAGTAGATTTTCTGACAAGAACATTCAACAAGGTCCTGGAGAGTGAGCAGATGCCGGAGGAGTGGAGGAGAAGTGTGCTGGTGCCCATTTTTAAGAACAAGGGAGAAGTGCAGAGTTGCGGCAACTACAGAGGGATAAAGTTCATGAGCCATACGATGAAGTTATGGGAAAGCCAATCACAGGCATCTGTGTGCTCATTCATACGATTGTGTTAGACGCCCCCAAATAGTTATGCGCCGCACTTTGAAAAACGGAGGGTGGCTAGTATTATATGTCACGGAGGACACGTATGTGTATGTGCTCCCCTCCCTGATCGGTGATGAGCATGTAATAGGAAAGGTAATACTTCATGGGTGGGAATTGGATATGAATAAATTAATTAGAATGAGTGTCTGAGTGTGTGTGTGAGGGAGGGAGAAAGAGAGAGAGAGAGAGAGAGAGAGAGAGAGAGAGAGAGAGCGAGAGAGAGAGAGAGTGACTGTGTGAGTGTGAGAGAGTGTGAGTGTGAGAGTGAGTGTGTGTGTGTGTGTGAGTGTATGTGTGAGTGTATGTGTGAGTGTATGTGGGTGAATGTGAGAGAGAGAGAGAGAGAGAGAGAGCGAGAGAGAGAGAGAGTGACTGTGTGAGTGTGAGAGAGTGTGTGTGTGTGTGTGTGTGTGTGTGTGTGTGTGTGTGTGTGTGTGTGTGAGAGTAAATGTGAGAGTGTGTGTGTGTGTGTGTGTGTGTGTGTGAGTGAGTGAATGTGATAGAGTGTGTGTGCGTGTGTGTGCGAGAGAGAGAGAGAGAGAGAGAGAGAGAGCGGGACAGAGGGGGGGAGAGAGAGAGAGAGAGAGAAAGAGAGAGAGAGTATATGTGAGTGTATAGATGATATAAAGCATCTGTTTGTGCACAGACTGGAACAGCAGGGTGGATTTCCACACGGCCCCCAAAAGCACAGTGGGGGTCTGTTGTCAGTCGGAGCTCTGAACTATTCAACCCGTGCAGGCTCCTGCTCTGGGACAGCTGTTTCCAGTCTTTGTGTCGTCTCCGTGGTGTCCACCTCCAGCTGCATGAGGACAAACCTGAACGCTTTTCCAAGTGTTTAATATTCACTGCATGACTGCAGTGTGCAGAATTCCCAGATATTTGTTTACATTTATATTTATTGTTTGGTGCTTTCACTTAAACCACATGATTAAAATAGTCTTTAAGTGGAAACATATTTTTAAATAATTATTTTATGTTATCGGCGCTGCCCAGTCAAAAACAATTTAAAATAAAAAAACCAAAGTTGTACCCATGACTACATGGACCTCGCTTACAGCACGTAATCATCATCATCCCATCAGTTCAATGAACTTCCGCAACACATTTCCCATTATTTTAGTTGTACATTAATAATTAATGATAAGTTTTAGATATTTTTAAATAAAAAAATAAAATTTTTGTTTTTATAATTATAACCCAGTTACCGGCAGCGTGGGGGACCTCGGTCGCTATTCAGCAGAAATAACAGGTAAATGCATACATTTAAAGCTCACCTTTCCTTCAAGGTCCTGTCTGAAAGAAGAGGATTCTGCAGGTAACAGGTCAACTTCCTGCGGGTACTTCCTGTTTTTATTATTGCTAGCCTGAGCCCTGTGGAAGAAAAGACTGCCGTTCATTAAATATGAACCAAAACTATCCTGCCATGTGTCTGATCACATAAAACACATTCTAACCTTCACCACTCGCAATAATGATGCATCCAATTCTTTATAGTATAAACAACAGTCATGTGACCTGCGATACGAATCCAAATAGCATATATTTATAAGTCTTTTCTCACTGGATGTAATTATTCATCTGAGATGAACTACTAATATTAAAGGAACATACTCTACTGAAAATATTCAATCATGTGTACATGGCTCTTTCAAAATATCAAACGTGCCTTGATGACGCCCATAATTAAGTGTAGTTTGATAACACTGATGTGTGAGGAAACTTTAATTAAAAGATTTATTAGAAATGAGACTCAGTAATGGGCGTGTCTTACTATGTTCAATCACATTTGATTACAAGTTAGCCAAACCCTTATGCTAACGTTAGCGGTTTCTATCCGTTATCAATCGGAGGCGGTAACTTTAGCTAGCAGTCATGTCTTATGGAAAACTTTGCCAGCAGTCACCTCCTGTGGTAACTTTATATCAACTTCCTGTTGTTGCTTTACTTTTAAATAGCCTCAGGAGGGCAACCTTTTTCCAAAATGGTGCTCCCTAGATGGCGGCGTTGTGGAGTTCTCAAAGTCAAATTGTTTCTTTGTTTGTTTTAATTTGTCTTGTATGTTGTTTTTGTTTGTTTTTTCACTATGCTTGTCTATGACCTTGCGACCGTACTACAGCAATGAGAGCGAAGTCTTTTTGGATATTTAGAACTGAGCACGCTCATCTCCTAGCCTGAGCTAATATGCTACCTCAGCTCAATGCCAGCCGCACCTCGGATAACAATAGACCCAGGCAGAGACGCGGCAGGCGAGGAGGGGTCGAACGACGACTCCGGCGTTTGGTTAGCAGTGGAAGGTTAGCACTTCCGGTCATACTGCTTGAAAATGTTCAGCCTCTGCGAAACAAGATGGACCAGCTTCATGCTCGGATTGCAGCGCAGAGGATCTACAACGACGGCTCCATGCTGTGTTTCTGTGAAACATGGCTCGAGGAGAATACTCCCGACGAGGTGACTACACCAGCCGGCCACACGGCCTTCAGAGAGGACCGGAGCGCAGCGACTAGCAACAAGGCCCGTGGCGGAAGAACGGCGGATTCTTGTTAAATAAACCTGGTGTATGGACTGACTGTAGATTATCTCTAAATCTTGCTCTGAGAATGGACAACATCGAACTTTTAAGTTGCGGCCGTTATGTTTACCCAGAGAACTGTTCATTTTTTTTCCAACAAAACAATGGGCATAGTGCAATATAAATATATATAATATAGCATAATATAATATAATATAGTGCAATTTCATTGATTGCGATTATCTACTGATTTATTTATATTATTATTATTATTATTATTATTATTATTATTATTATTATTATTATTATTATTATTATATTGTTTCCTGGGTCTGTGTGAGGCCCTTGTGTGTTTATTTTATAGCAGTTTGTGTGTTGTTGATTTGAGCCTTCTTTTCTGTTTGTAACTTGACTCCTTGAACAACCTAGGTGGCGCTGCTCGTCGGCGACGTACGTCGTAATAATATGACGTAACCAAAATTTAATCCGAGATTATGAAGTATTATCTTATCTCTTACCTAACAGTAACCTAATCTGATCATTTTAGCGAGCAGCAACTTCCTGTGGTAGCTTTACGTATAAGAAACCTTCTGTGGAAAATTAAGCTAACAGCAACTTATGATAAATTGTAATATCTAGTGATGATCTATTGGGTATTTGTACCTGTCAATCATGACTTCGGTAGTGTAGTTTTATCCAGCGGTAACACCGTACACTATGAGGGCGGTCTGAAAAGCCCGCAGGTGAACCATCATGCAATTTGAACAAATGTGGTTTTTTTTCTTCATCGTGTCCCCTGTGTTTTTAGCACACGTCCTCCATCAGTGCTGCAGCGATTTGATAGCTGTGCTGCAGAAGCTAATGGTGAGATGAATAACTACGAACTTTTTACCCAAAGAACTTTCACCCCAACACCCTTATCATTTGAGAGGGTTAGCAGGAAGCTGTAGCTTTAGCTCGCAGTGTCTTCCTGTTATAACTTCATACTTTTTTTAACCTTCTGTGGCTTTACTTAACTCCAGTGACGCAGAGAAAACACTAGACTGCGTGCAGGTCCCTTTCACGCGGTAATTCGACTTCAAATTCTGGTTAGAACAAAACATTGCTTTGGACACGATTTCACTTGTTGACATCCTTTGGCATCCTTACACTTGTACGTTATCAAACATAACAACATCAAATTTAATTGGAATACGTTAGGTTTAGCTTGTTTTGTGCAAATATGGTTAATTGTTGTTGTGCTGTTGGCTGTCAAAACCGTGCAAGCGGTCGCAAAGAAGCAACTTTTCACCGGGAAGTGTGTTTCAGTTTAACCTTCATTAGGCCGTAGGCTTGAAGCTTAAGTAACATTCCTTACCCTGAAATTCATGAATGACTTTTTATTATTAGTCGCAGTGTAACTAGTATGTCTGTGATTGGTCTGTTATTGTGTATATCTGTAATCAATACAAAATGTGTCATGTTGCAACTGCTCATTTATATGATGTAATATTAGATGTGTAGCTTAAGTGTAAGTGTTTGTGGTTATAAATGTGTAGTGCCATTTTGTATATTTTCATCTCTCAGGTTCTGGGGACGGGCTGCAGGTTCTGATTCCCCTTGGGAGCTCTTTGTTCTAACATAAAGCGAATAAAACTAACGTACTGTACGTGCCTCGGGTGATTGATTTCTGAACCGGAGAGCGATACTTGTGTGGAATATATTGATAACATTTCCAAGATTGTTCATCCTCTTGGACAAAAAATGTCCGAAAAATTCCTTGCAATTTGTGGAATATATCAATTGAAATCCCTGCTACACTATACTAAGACAAAAGAGGTGGGCGTGGCAGTTGACATGTTTGACATGGGGAATATTATTAAGGTGTGTACCTCCTATTATGTGTCGATGTATCTTCCAAACCTTCCTGGGCATGCTGCAAATGTTTACATTATATTCATGTCTCTCGGGATCCAAAACATCTGAAGTATTTAGATTTATTGCATCGTTTTCCATATCGATGTGCGTATGTTTATCATGCTTTTTGCCCGAACCGGAAGTCAAAGCCTATTGGCCATGGCAGCATGTATAATGTATGCAGAGTACGCGGTCTAGTTTTTGTCCCATGTCATTGCTTAACTCTCACTAACCATTGTGCTAACATAAGCTAGCTAGCGGTATTAGCATGATCATATTTGCTAATTATATAAAAAGTGCAGTAACTTTAGATTTTTTTTTGGAACAACCCATTTTTAAATGCATAAATTAATGCTAGTTGCTGCTGGCACCCAATTAATAAAATACTGTAATTACATTTTGAAATGCTACCACTAATGCTCCTTTCTCACTGATGGAACTTGACCTATGGAAAGTTTGCGGAAACGCTTCTGCGGAACACCCGTGAACAGCGTGTGATTGTTTTCGCATGTATCAGACGCTGCCGCAGAGAACCGTCAGCACCGCAGCCTTCTGAAGCTTTTTTTTACTTTTCCTTTCAGCTTTTTCCCATTTTTCAGGGGTCACCTCAGTGAATCATCTGATTCGCACATTTGATTTGGTTCATAGGTTTTTACGTCGGATGCCCTTCCTGACACAACCCTTTAGCGAGGGGCGGAAACACTCTGACGGCTGTGCAGCTCCTCTTTATGAAAATCATCAATGGTTCTTTTACATGAACTTCTCACCACAGACCGTGAGAGACACGCCTCTTCTGCAGCTACTCGAGGTAAACTCTTATTGATTTTTACACCGCATTTCTGCGGAAAGATCAAAAACACATCTTCCCCAACCGTCAATGTGACGCCACTGCCAGCATCGTATGACCATCAGGAACACCGTGTGAACGTCGACGTGCACCGGTGGCACCATACGATGCTCGCAATGATCATATGTTGTTTTTTTTTTTTTTTTTTTTTTTTTTCATGATATAAAAGATTGTGAATCTTCACCTCAGCTGTAGATGCAGAATCATTTCTTCAATGGGAAGAGGATGAGAACTTTTTTTGTATCCGCGTGTCCGTGTGAAAGTTGCGTCAGTGAGAAAGAAGTGCAACGTTCGAGTAGAATCCATTTATTGCCTCAAAACACAAACTCACCAACTTACCATGAGTTAAAAGCCGGGAAGTTTGTACTGAGGTGTCGGGCGGGGATCTTCGGCAGCGCCTGCAGTTGTCTGGATATCGCCTGCTGTGTAGCATCGTGTCGCCACGTATAACCTGTCAGCAGAACACAGGATGTCAGAGATACAAACGTAGAACACAAACTCCACAGCGAGGCAGGATTTATTGAGTAATTTAGTCATGGCCATATCTGAGATGCTTTGAAACGGCCACATTAGCGTGAGGATGTTGAGCCGCTGTGCTACGTCGATCTCGTTCGGTGAACATTTCTCGCATTCCTGAGCACTGAGCAGCAAAACCACGAGTGATTCGGATCCACACTCGCAGTGTTTAATCACTGAGAAGAGTCCAAGTCTGCAAGGTCAGACAACACACTGTTCTATTGATCAGTAACGTAAAACCTAACAGGAGGAAACGTGATGGAGAACATGAAGGACACGGACTGATGCTACGGGTCACGTGATAACAAACGCTCGCCATGTTAAAAGTGAAAACTTTTCCTTTCTTGTATATGAACATTTTTTATATTTCAAACTTTGCAAATCAACCTTGGGCAGTGGTGGGCCAGTGGTGAGGTGCTGGATCACTGATCCCAAGGTTGGATGTTCAAGCCCCACAATCGCAGGGTTGTCACTGTCCCCTGAGTGCACTAACCGGGTTATCAAAGGCCGGCCGTGTCGCTCACTGTCTGTGGTGAGACGTTCAGGTAGAAGAACCATTGCTGACTTTTATAAAGAGGAGCTGCAAAGCCGTCAGCGTGTTTCTGCCCTGCGATGGCCTGGCGAGCTGCCCAGGGAGTACTCTGGGTGTACTCGGCTGAGATGGGTGCTAGCCTCCCTGTTACCCTAATTAGGATGAATGAATGAATCACCCTTGAGTGTGATGAAGGATGAATGGAAGGGTTTATTGATTCAATCATTTTCTGAACCGCTTCATTCTAATTAGGTGGTGTAGTGGTCAGGGTGCTTCGCTCATGATTGGGAGGTCGTGTGTTCAAATCCCAGTTAGACACTCACTGTGCTAAGACCCCTGGGCAAGGTCTGAACCACAAGTGTGCCTGTGTTCACCCAGCAGTATAACTGGGAACCAGTATGATATACTGGGAAGGGAGCCTGCGATGGACGAGCGTCCCATCCAGGAGGAGTTGAACTCCTGGTCGCTTCACGCTACGGAAACCGGGGATAAGCTCCAAGCACGGGGAGGCTGGCGCCCATCTCGGCCAACGCTGGGCAAGGTCAGGGTACTTCAGTGTTTTCTGTGTCATCTGCGTCCTCTTTATTTATTCTTTATTGTTCCAGAAGAATGTGGTCCTATTTATATTTTTAAAGCAGCTATTTAAGGAAACATTGAACAGCAAACGGTTCATAAAAAAGAAAGAAACACCGAGAAGTGAAGAGAAAACGCCGGAAAATAGTGGCGTGTTCTAAAGGTTATTTAAAAATGATAATTAACCAACAGCATGAAAGCAGTGGAGAAACTAATCAGGGGAAAATCTTTAGTAATCACACGGCGTCTCGCGGTACGTCATGAATCAGAGCTCCTGTAATCGCAGCTAATGATAACTAATGGAAGAGTGAAGTGAAAAACACTTCAGAGCCGCATTCGTTACGAAACCAAACACCGGGTCATTCTCTTCTGCGTCAACACAGGGAAGACGGCCCGATTTACTACAGGTCATGTAAATGACCTTCAAATATCATCAACTGGGGCATTGCCCGGCCGGTGCCGAGGTGCTGCATCACTGATCCCATGGTTGGGTGTTCAAGCCCCATGATCACCGGGTTGTCATTGTCCCCCCAGTGCACTAACTGGGTTATCAAAGGCCTGCTGTGTCTCTCACTGTCTGAGGTGTGAGGTCGATGTAAAAGAACCATTACGGACTTTCGTAAAGAGCAACTGCAGCCGTCAGCGGGTTTCTGACCTGTGATCGCCTGGCGAGCTGTCCAGGGTGTACTCTGCCCTCGCCCAGAGTCGGCTGGGATGGGTGCCAGCCTCCCCACAATCCTGAGTAAACGGTTCAGAAAATGAATGAATGAATGTCATGAAATGAGACAGAAACAACTGGAGTTTTGTTATAACAGAATTGAACAAAAAAATAAACGCGTGCTCAATTCTACTACAGTCACAGGGAGGCCGGAGCCTATCTTAGACGACACTAGGCAAAGGTGGGTACGCCCTGAACAGCTCACCAGTAAATCAAGAGACCAAAGCACAAGCGCGCACACACACACACACACACACACACACACACACACACACACACACACACACACACACGCACATGCTCATGCTCATGCTCTCTCTCTCTCTCTCTCTCTCTCTCACACACACACACACACACACATACACACACACACACACACACACACACATACACACACACACACACACACACACGCACATGCTCATGCTCACTCTCTCTCTCTCTCTCTCTCTCTCTCACACACACACACACACACACACATCCACATGCACATGCTCACTCTCTCTCTCTCTCTCTCTCTCTCTCTCACACACACACACACACACGCGCACACACACACGCACATGCTCATGCTCACTCTCTCTCTCTCTCTCTCTCTCTCTCTCTCTCTCTCTCTCTCTCGCTCTCTCTCACACACACACACACACACACACACACACACACACACACACACACACACACACACACACACACACACACATCCAGATTTTCACTCACTCCTTGGGGCATTTTTCAACATCCAGTCAGCCTAATAAGGGCAGGGGCAGCACATTCAGAGGTGACGGCTCTGACGTATTAATCCTAAGGCCGGGGTTAAAGCCCGGGTACCTCCACCCTTCTGCCCGTGAGCACGCTCCTCAATTCTCACCTGCTCAGCTGAATACAAAAAATAATGAAATGTTAAATGCCAGTCACTCTGAATGAGGGAGTTTTCCAAACGCCATCAATGTGAATGTAATGTGAACATGCAACATCCAAGCCTGGGACTCGATCCCATGACCTTATCACCTTAAGGTTGCCATGCCAGCCACCACGTTTCCCACAAGAAAACTTTGACTTTTAACACATAGAAAAAGAAATAATGATAGCTGAGGGATTCCACAGGAGAAAATCAATATCGGGTTTTTTAAGTTTTCATTTTGTGCACTTTTTCTTTTTGTATTCGTGGAAGAAGTTAATTCATCCAATTGACCTGGGCGTCTCATTCCCAGCCGGCCGCGATGTTGCGCTCCTCTGTATTCATGCAGTAAAACCATCGTGGTTCTGCAGACGCCCACTGTTGAGACCGGTTCCCCGTCCTCTCGGCGAAACTCATTTATAATCTGCTCCATGTTCGGGGACGCTCGTGTTGACAGGAGGGAGAGTAAATACGAAATAGGAAATAACAAAATAGGACTGACAATAAAATATCATTTTTGTTTGGGGTTTGTAAACATCTGTGGCTGTTATTCTACCTCGTTTCAGTCAGATCAGCACGACCCGAGCGCCACGTCTGCAATACAAATAGCGAGATACGTACGCTGGTTTATTAGATACAGCCATACTGCTACTCGGGTGTCATACTCACACACACTGCCAAATTCTGAAAGCTGATTGGTCAGCTCCCGATCGAGAACAGGTGTATTTTATACAGATCTATGCAGTGCGTAAAGGCGGAGCGTCCCGGGAGATTTTAGTTAGTTGAGTTTAATTTCTGTTCAGAATTAATTATTTCGTCTGTGTTTTAAAGATTGTTGATGTTTTCGTGGTAAAAATCAGCAAAAGCAAAAACGTCAAACTAATAATACAGTTGGACCTTGACTTATAAAATTAATTCGTTCCGTGGGCGAGCTCGTAAATCAAAATGTTGGTTCGATAAAACAAAAATTCCCATCAGAAATAATAGAAAACCAATTAATCCGTTCCCACCCCTTCCCAAACTCATATAACCACCACAAACACATATATTTCATCTAATATATTAAAGATAAACATGTAAAAACAAATATTAATATATTTGTAAATATGTATTATTATTATTATTATTGTTGTTGTTATTGTTATTATTAATAATAATCATAATAACAATAATAATTATAACAATAACAATAATAATAATAATAATAATAATAATAATAATAATAATAATAATAATAATACATGTACATTAACATTAATAATAAATAATAATAAAACAGAAATAAACAATAAGTCAACTAACCCTTCCGATCATTGACCGCAGCAAAGATGTCATGTGGGCAGGCATGAGGTGGTCCGTAATAGAGGAGGAGGAGGGGAATTTTGTGCATGTGCAAGCTGTGAATGCCAGCGAGGAAAGGCTCGTGGTGAGCTCACACAAGGTCAGTGCTTCTCAAATAGTGGGGCGCAGTGTGATGTCGGGGGGGGATGACCCTGGGGAACATGCTTTCATGCCATACTATACTAGAATTAAGTGTAAATGCGCATCCTCTACAGTAGGTGGCAGAGCGCCATTGCACCTACTGTAGAGGATGCGCAATTGCACTAAAGCTCATAAATCAAAATTTTGCTGGTTGGATGGAGCAGATTTTTGGTGGGATTGAAGCTTGTATCACAGAAAATTCGTGATAAAAGACACTCATAAGTCAAGGTACCCCTGCACTAATAAAAATCACAATAGCTTTAATTCAATGTTTAGATCCTGATCAGTTTTGTATAATATTTCCAAATATCAGCACACATCAGGTTCCTCCCAAATAGAGAACAGCCAATTGGCATCATAATGCATGACAGCCAATCATCTCTGAGATGCATAATCAGCCAGTTTTTTTCTCTGACCTTCATTGACCTGAGAGAGCAGCTTTTACTTCAGGAGTATGCTGTTCGGAAGCCTCTCACCAAAACAGGGGCATTCAACCGATATCTCAGTAGAAAGGAGCCCGGTTCTTTCCAGGACTCAGTTACCAGAGACTTGATTCTGCCATGAAATTTTCCAAGATTCTTGTTTTGCTGCCTGAGATGTTCTAGATTGCATATTTGAGTCGTGTGAACGGACTGATCTTCACAACTGTACAGAAGATTGAAAGAACCACTGCCTGAGAAACCATGATTTTGGTTGACGTCTTGATATCTCAGTCTTATAACCCATAATGGGAACACTTTCCAAGAGTAGCAAGAGCAGCTATCAGATTGTTGGTGAGATCTGCTTTCAGACTGGAATTTTCTATCATGGATCCTTCTGAGTCGTGAAAAGAGCGAGCATGTTGGTTTTCTTGACAACCACCATGTGATCTTCCAGAGTAAGAGGTGCATATTGGACATGGTGATGTAATGTTTAGCATGTCTGCCTTAGAGTAAGAAGGTCCTGGACTTGGAAGGGCGTGTCTATGTGGAGCTTTCATGTTCTTCTTGTGCTTGCTTGGGTTTCCTCTGGGTAATCCAAAGTCATTGCCTTCAAAGGGGTATCAGACACTGTGACCTTACTATCCAACAAATGGTTGCTGGTGTAGAAGAGAAATAAAACCACTCGAGTTTTCTCTGTTCTAGGAAAATCACACACTGTTGATTATTTTTCTATAATTCTTTATTTAAAGCATGATTTAAAAAAAAAAGGTCTATTGTCGTATTTTTCTAGCAACAGATTTGTTTCAGCCCTGGTGATGTTAATATGCAACTTTTTACTCTCCATCAGTGCCTATAAGGCAGTCTTCATCCATGCCATCATACTCAAAGCCAAAGCTGCCTGTTGGCAGAATCGTCTTCTCGTGTATTGACCCAATGAGTCAGCTGGAACGATTACAGAGCCGAGACACCGCCGAGTCTTGCCAAAACAATTTTGCATCCAGGCTGGAAGCTTGTTCTCCATCTCTTCTCGCAGCCTGATGAGCCTCTGGCTGTAAAAATAAAATCAAATTCCACAACATGAAAAAAAAAAAAAAATCCAGCAGAGAAATGGAAAGAAAGCAAAAAAGCCCCAAACAAAGCATGTTGGAGATGAGGCCCGCCCCCATATGGCGTCTTTTTTGCATATTTCACTCCTTGAAAATATCAGTGGGCATTCTTGAGAGGTTTTCTCGCCCACTACTCATAGCATAACGTCCACTCAGACGTGCTTGAGATGCTCCTGGGCGTGCGTTGGAGTGAGAGGTCACTGACTGAGAGATGCATGAAAGGCGGAACGGATGCACAGCATTGCGGATATTTTAGCATCGTTTGCTGAAGCATGTCTGGACTTCATTAGCTCTCAATTAGCTAAAGGCACATCCGTGATGATGTGTCGACATGGAAACCTGATGAAAGGATTTAAACACACCTGGGGACTGGGGCCACATTCAAAGCGTACACTGCTATAGGACATTGGTGTTATGTTGCGTTTTTAGAATCCAGGTCAGATTGCTGCTGTTTTGAAACATATTATTTTGAATTTTTTTTTTTTTTTTTTTAGTACAACTGAAGTAAAAAACAGAATAACTGCTGAAGGAGGCTGGAGTCTATTTCAGTCAACTCTGGTCAAAGACAAGGTACACCCAGAACATCTCACCAGTCCAACCAGAACATCTCACCAGTCCACATAACTTCTCACTCACCCCTTGAGGTAATTTGGAACAGCCTCTTAGCCCCATGAGTATGTCTTTGGTCTGTAGGAGCACACTGGAGCACCCAGAAGAAACCCACATAGGCACAGGCAGAACATGCAAACTCCACACACAGAACAGCTCTCGCCGGGTCCGGTAACCCGATCCGAGAACCTTGTTGCTGTGAGGCAGATGTTCTAACTGCTACAGCAGCCTGCCGCCCTCTCTGAGTGCTCAAAGTCTTGTGATGCAGTCGAATCTGAGCAGATTTTGGTGAAATCCCAGCCTGCTTTGACTAATTGAGACAGTTCGCTGGTTAAATCCGAGTTCGTCAGCTTTAAGCTACCAATCCCAGATCGCTGCATGGAAGATCACAGATGAACAGATAAAATATTCCAGATAAAAATAATCCAATCTGAGGGTGTGTGGAGCCAGAGAGTGACTCAGGACCACCATGATGACAATACCAGAGTGTGTAGGTCATGCAAACAACTGGCAGGACATCGTGACAAAGAGCCAGAAGGACAGTGGACATGGAGTGCCCATGACATGAGACAAACCACTGGACAAACTGCTTTATCATTCTAGGGTTATAAATAAGGTGAAGGCAGGGTACACCCTGAAGAGCTCAGGAGTCCATCACAGGGCTAACACACACACACACAACCACTGACACTTACACTCACACCTGGGGGCAATTTGAAATCTGCATGCATGTCTTTGGACTGTGGGAGGAAACTGGTGTACCCCAATAAGAAACCCATGAAAACATGGAGAGAACATGCAGACTCCACACAGAAACATCCTCGCTAAGCGCAGGACTCACACCCAGGATCCTGTTGCCGTGAGGTGGCCGTGCGTAAAATTACATCACCGTACCGCCCATGACGATACAGCCTCAGGCCTTATGAAAATTCAGGTAATTAGCGATTCCCTGCAGAATGTCGGTGTAAGAAAGGAGGTAGGGATGATACTACAGCTATAAAATATGAATGATATCATGAGAGGACTGATGCTGAGGTCATGTATAATGATGTCCTTGTCTCGGGTAGTTTGGACGACGGACCGGCGCTGATTAAGCGCTGGCTGTGTTTGCTGTTGCTGAGTTTAAATGTAGATGAGATGACTAGCAAACATTCTGGAAGCCCTTAAGTGATGACAAATACCAACCTGGAAACTCAACACTCTGAAGACTTGCTGTGGTGCCCATATTAAGCCGCGTACAGTACGTGTGTGTGTGTGTGTGTGTGTGTGTGTGTGTGTGTGTGTGTGTGTGTGTGTGTGTGTGTGTGAACACGGATTTATCCGTCATTGAGTTCAAAGCAAACGCACAAAAGAACAAACGCTACTGTTTAATGCACACTAAAGTCTCAAAGGTCATGGCTCGCCTCTTGTACGTGCATATTTGTGACATGTTGGTGTGTGTGAGAGAGAGTGTGTGTGTGTGTGTGTGTGTGTGTGTGTGTGTGTGTGTGAATATAAAGGGCTGTATTATGCACATGCGAGACTTGTGAAGAATACTGATCAAAGCATAGAAAGGTAGAAGAGGCTTCCTCAAAGCCACTGATTCTGAAGTGCTTGCAATCAGATAAAACCATCAAAGGTTACTTCCCAAACTAGCCCCACAGAACGACCAATAAACAACACGAATATCTGATCAAAGATCTCAGCGCGGTCCGAAATAACGCACACGCCGGGGATTGTAAAGAGCAGCCAGGTGCAGCTTCGGGTTAGTCTTCTTCAGGAAGAAATCGTGTGAAGTTTTCATCATCATAATAAGCACCAGGGAACAAATTCTCTTCAAACACTCAACAGGTCGGGATTAATTCCTCCTTTCACTCAGAACGACCAAAGTGATGAGAGACACCAAGCATCCACCTCACCAACATCCACCATTTCCACAGAGATCTTCTCAATTCCATCCAAACTAACTCCAACAGCTTAAAGCGCCAGTGGCCCAAGGTTCCTTTCCTGCTTTGGTTTAGAATGTGTGAGATAAGAGTGTGTACGCCTGAACGAGTGTGTCTGATTAATATGTGAACAGAACATAAAAATTAAAAAATACTGAAACATCTTATTTAATCGGGCAACAATAAAACAAAAAAGATGGTTTAGTCACATTTTCTAACATTCATTTACCCCCCCCCCCTCCTTCCTCCAGCCATCCATTCATCCTTTCATCCATCCTTTAATCCAGTCGTCCATCTGCGCACCCATCCCATCATCCACCCTTACGGATCCAAATATCTCTCCATAAAGTCACACATTCACTCCATCCATCCACTCATCCACCCAGACCTTTGTTCACCCATGCATCTATCACAGGATACTGGTGTTGATATTTTTATTTCAGTTTTTAAGCAGAGGTTATCTGATCATCTCTTACAAAATTGGTATTCATCGTTACAAAACACATCTACGTCCTCCACTTATTTACTGTTCAAGTCCCTTCTAAATGTTGAAACATACATTAACTCAGATATAGAACCTTATTTGAGAATCTATTTAGCAAATTTTTGATGTGGTTCTTTCAAACTTTGCACTGAGACTGCGAGATATAAAAATGTTCCTTATAATTTAAGATTTTGTCCTTTATGTGAGAAAAACAATATCTGTGAAATTGAAGATGAAATCCATGGAATACTTTATTGCAAAGGCTACACGGGTATAAGAAATATATTATTTTAGTAAATATTTGAAGTATACCTTATCACAACACAGTTTTATTAATATTACGTCATCAACTGATGTTAATGCAATCCGAAACCTCTGCTGATTTCTTATCCATGTGAAGAAAATCAGAAATTCAACTGGTCTACAACAATAGTTCATGCTTTCATTTATTCATTCTGTCTGTATTTTGGGCTAATGGCCTTTTATTGAATAAAATGTCTGTCTGTCTGTCTGTCTGTCTGCATCTATCCATACATTCACTCCTTCATTCATCCAACCATCCATCAAACCATCCATCCAGTCATGCACCTATCCAGTCATTCCTTCATCAATATATCTATCAATTCATACATCAGTCATTCATCCATCGAGCCACCCATCAAACCACCCAATCATACAATAACCTGGTCATTCATTCATCCATATATCTCTCAATAAATCCATAAATTCATACATTCATCCATCTACCTTCCTATTAAACAATCCATCCAATCATCCAACTATCCAGTGATACGGTATCCAGCTTTGCATCGGAAAATTGTAAAATTTTATATTGATGTATGATTGGGTATGTGGAGTCTGTGTGTGTGTGTGTATATATATATATATATATATATATATATATATATATATATATATATATATATATATATATATATATACACACAGTGGTACCTTGACTTACGAGTGTGTTTTATATAGGTATCTAGAAGAGAAAGAAGATACATACACACATACACACACACACACACACACACACACACACACACACACACACACACACACACCACCCATACCCAACCATTCATCAAACAATTCATCCATCCATTAATCTTTGCAGCCACCTATCCATCCATCTATTCATCCACCCATCAATCATCCAAGCAACATATCCATCAGGGTCATGAGTAAATTGCAGCCAATCCCAACGGACACTGAGACTCATCAATCTATTAAAGGGCTCTTTCTGAACTCTAATTAAACCTATACTTAATCATGGCTTAGAGACCTGGACGTTATTAAGTAATCTCGAGAAAACCATTGTGTGCTACATAAAGAAACAGATTTATAAGAATATAAACTATAAGCTGGAGAAAGCATGCTGCATTTTCGAACCCTTCACTGAGTCTCTCATTGCTGTCTCTTTCACTGAAGCAAAAATGTCTCCAGTTTGCAGGCCACTTTTTCTCACCCAGAGGACTTATCGCTTCTTCTCTGGCATGTAACTGGTTGAGTTGAGAGACACACCCACCCAGAGATTTCTGCAAGAGATTCAGGACTGGACCTGGAGATCTGGGAACAGCCATGTGGGATAGAGTGGTGTGGAGGAAGATGGTCTTGGATGTTCTATCCATGACGGTAGTTGAAAGATGATAACAATGATGGTGGTGGTTGCTGATGTAATGTCAGGAAGAAACACAGCGTTACCCAACCACCTTCATCTACACCAGCCAACAGACACTTGTGATTGGCAAGTGTAACTTTGATTGACAGAATAATTCACCTTAATGACAGCATGGCCGATCTTGGTCTCTTGAGACAGAATTTACACAATTTCCCTGAGGATCAATAAAATATTCTGATTCTGATTGGTTGGCTGTGACATCATGGAGATGAAACCGCCTGTTTCAATCTCTTTAAAAAAAAGGCTACACTCCACAATGATGTTTTCATTTTAAAGCCAAGTGACAGCCATCTTGGTGAGACCGTCTTGCTCTATGATCTGAAAATAGATCCACTGAAAGTCAACACAGCTTCACAACACAGTTTCAAAAACCATGACGTTTTTACTGCAGATTGTCAGAAAACCTTAAATTCACATAACGTTACCAATATTCCATTTTAATTTTTTTTAAACCTCTGCATAGTTGATATTTGGATTTAAAAAGAAAAGGCTTAAATTTAACTGTAAACCTTAATTGTAATTATTTCCATTTTACCCTAATATCCATTTTACCAGATTCTTTGTACAGTCGGCCCCCAATTTACGAAGACCTTTTTGTACGAAATCCCCAGATTATGAAAATCATTTTCTTGAGTTTCCGCCCCCAAAATACAAAACAACCCCGTCTTACGAAAAGAAATTCAAAATCAAACCCAATCAAAATTTCACACGACGCACGAGTTGCTCTCTGATTGGCTGTCTCTCAACATCCCGCCCCGCTGGCCTCCCAGATAGAGACAGAAGGAAGCTTCACTCTTTAATTATTAAGTTGTTTTAATTCAGCAAATGTTTAATAACATTTAATAAATGTTGGTGCACTTGAAGCCCCCTGGAATTCCGATCCCTCAAGGAATCAAATTAAAGTTGACTTTGTAAAGCAGGGAATGTGCTTTGAATTCACGTCTTGTGGGCGTGGCCCGCAGTGCGCGCACGAGAGAGAGACAGAGAGAGATAGAGCAATAGAGAGATAGAGAGAGAGAGAGAGAGAAGGAATAACGCTTTAGTTTTTAGTTTAGTTTATTTAAGTTGTTTTAATTGAGTAAATGTTTAATAAATGTTGGCGCATTTGAGCTCATCTGGAATTCCGATCCCTCAAGGAATCAAATTAAAGTTGACTTTTAGTTGAGTTATTGTTTATTCTTGTTTTATTATTTATTATTAATTATTATTAATATTAATGTACATGCATTATTATGAAATATTTATTGTTTTTACATGTTTATCTTTAATATATTAGGTGAAATATACGTGTTTGTGGAGGTTATATGAGGGGGTTGGAATGGATTCATTGGTTTTCTGTTATTTCCGATGGGAATAAATGTGAGCGGGGGCATGAAATGTTTTTTCTTCCTATAGAGGGCGTCACAGAGAATAATTGAGAAGCACTGCACAATGCGTTCTTGGAACACAGAGGAATACACGCTGAAGAATACAAGACTAATCGGCCCCGAAAAGCCATTTCCCCAGCAGAGGTCGTAAATAAAAATTTTGCTGGTTGAATGGGGCAGATTTTTGGTGGGACAGAAGCTCGAATCATGGAAAATTCATTATAAAAGACACTCGTAAGTCAAGCTACCACCGTACTTGTATATGTAGTACAACAATTATCAAGTTTTTCGATGGTGTTTAATTTAAAATAGCTGTTCAAACAGAGCCTTACTTTGTTTCAATGAATTACTGGGCACTCCTGGTGCAAAATACGACAAACAGATGCTAGTAAAACATCTGGCATCTTAAAATATTCTAAAATTTGAACAAATGTTGTTCCAGAGTTATTGGCCCTCATACTCTACGCACTTCTTGACGCTCTGCCCAGCTGCAGCTGCCTCGAAATGTCCACGGATAAACCACCCTGTTTATCATACTTCTGTCCTCGACCTCCTTTTCAAAGGAAGCTGACCTCCTGCAGGTGCAGTTATCTCACAATTCAAACATTTCGAAAACAAAAAAAAAAAAAAAGTGGAACTAGTCACAAGGCGTATCAAACATCTGGATATGTAGCCCACACTGGCTACGTCCTTCAAATCCCATGTCCTGACTGTTTTGATGGCGATAAAATGCAATGCTGGTCACAGCACCAATCAAACACCTGCGTGGCCCCCTATAGGGTGAGGCAATGCTATAAAAACATCACATCTCTGTCTGAGAAACCAGAAATACAACACAGTCGATGGTTTTGTAATTCTGGGTTTGTTATTGTGTGTCCAACCATCATACTTGATGTGCAGTTGAGCAAATAGTTCAGCAGAGGAGGCATCAGTATTATTATTATTATTATTATTATTATTTATAAAGTGTACATTTTCAAATTGTTTGATTACTGAGAGGTGTGTCACTGTGTTAAATCCAAGCACATGACACAGAGGGGACTTTAGACTATGTGTGTCGCGTCTACCACCAGCGCACTTAAAGCCCACATGGTACAGTCCATTAGCAGAGGCTGTGATTTTAGCTTTAACCACAGTGGCTTACACACAACACTAATACTCATGCCTCTCAACTGCCTAATCCTCTACTAGGGTCTGGGGCCTATCTCAGCCAATACTGGGAAAAGGAGGGGTATTCCCTGAACAGCTTGCCAAAGCGTCACACGACAACACACACAAACAGTTCTAAACAGAAACACCTTAGCCAGGGACTCAAACCCGAGGATCTTCTTGCCGTTACACGTCGTGTACCCACTTGTTTTAGTGGCTGAGTTGCGTGTACTGACTTAATTTATATATACTTTATAGTTGATCAACGTAAATTTCCAGGACTGTGTAAATAAAAAGCGGAGATGAAGTGATAAATAATTTCAAAGCCAAAGGTTATTTTCGTAAATCTAGTCATAAACATGATTCCACAAATACCACAAATCAGCCTTGTAGTATTCTACCTCTGATTGGATACTGCTAGCTGAGCTCAAGATTTGTGTCCAATGAACTGCCAGCTTTCATTCGTTTTGCTATCATGCATAAAACATAGATAGCCAAATGATGCCCCCCACAGGGCACACCGTTACTCGCCATGCGCGGGTTTACTCGTGTAAAGAGCGCAGAAAGCTCGCAAGCCGAGTCCAACAAAGTCCCCGGTAGGTAAGGCTAAGCTAGCCTGTGTTTATATTTGGTTCAGACGGTCACGCCCGGTGACGGACCTACATCCCAGTAAACTGATATTTTAATCAAACAACCGTTTCTGCACTCAGTTCATGCCCTGTTTGTCCTTGTTGACAGAACTTACTTTTTGGTAATAACTCAATGTTTAATCCAAGCTAACGTTGTAAATATATTATAAACTTACTAAAAGATACTAAAACATTAAAAAAAAGATAATAAAAATATGATATACCTACTAAAAGATACTAAAAGATTTTCTGCCTGTCCATATTGAATACGTTCTTTCTTGGATATCTTCATTGAATAAGTCAGCATTAGTTATTGAAGGAATGAATAATTATAATTAGCGCTAACAGCACTTGTTTATAATTACATATGTATGTGGAACATTGGAAATGGACGAATGTCTTGCAGTGTATATATAATATATTCGATTATAATACATTATCATTTGTGGTTTGCATATTGTACTATTGTACTAATACATGTACCAAGTAACCTGTCTGTGCTTTTATGCAATTTTTGATAATTGTTAGATAAAATATATAACATACTCATTATAGCTTTCAGCACGAACATTTTAACATTAAAATATGTACAATTCAATGATAATAAACATACAGTATTATTTACTAATTTTTTTGTTTTATTTTTTCTCATTACAGATATAATTGTCAAGTTCTGTAAATTTTATAATTGCTCAGACGAACTGCTTTTACAGTTGAAATGTTCAAAAATGCCGCTCCCTGCCTTTCAAATTTCAACATTTTCTGGGGGTGACCTCCTCAGACCTCCCCCAGACCCCCCCCAGACCCCGCTTGCAGACAGGGATTTCCCCTCCCGCACCCTCCACGCACTCCACGCACCTCGTTCGCTTCGCGAGCTCGAATGTCGGCTTCGCTGCCATAGTGTACTCACTCATTCTTTGAGCACTACAGCACTGCCTTGTTGCTGTGATGCTCCTGCGCTGACCACTACAGCACCGGGCCACCCGAGTAAACCTATGAGCTCCAATGTAGCCTTCTGAAAAATGTTAGACTTCTGGAGAAACCACAAAGGAATAAGTGTTTAAAGTGAGAGGAGGATTCAAGGTTTTCTGGAGATCTGGCCAGAAATAGTCAGATGTGGGAAATGAAGGAGAGAAAAGGAAGGAATCATGTCGATATTTGATTTTTTTTTTTTTTTTCCGAACGATTATTATGAATTATTTTTATGAATTTGAATGAGCAACATATTTGAAATATAGTAAAAAAAAAAAAAAAAAAACAGTAGAATATTAAAACAAACAAATAAACAACCAAGAAAATAAATAAATAAATAATAATTGTTTTATTGATTTTATTTTGTGGGGCCGGTGGCATAGTGGTTAAGGTGCTGCGCTCAAGCTCGGGAGGTTGTGTGTTCAAATCCCAGTTAGACCCCCACTGTGCTAAGACCCCTGGGCAAGGTCTCAACCCCAAATGCTTCTGTTCATCCAGCAGTATAAATGGGTACCAGTAAAAATGTACTGGGAAGATAACCCGCGATGGACTAGCGTCCCATTCAGGAGGAATTAAACTCCTGGTTGCTTCACGCTACGGAAACCAGGAATATGCACCGGCCTGATGAACCACTGGACTCGGGTGGAAAAAGCCCGAACGACTTTACCTTCATTTTACTTTATTTGAGTGGACCCTCTTAGTGGAGCACCATAAACATGGAGGATGACTCGAATGGTTATATCGTGTCCGTGCCATTGAAATCCAAACAGCCTGCCATGTCACCAATAAAAAATATTTGTCTTAATAATAAAAATGTAACAAACTGAAACCCCGCACAAGAGGCTCATACATCACCCCGACACAGACTCACACAGAATAAATACACAATCTAACAGGTGGGTGGACAAACTTTCATCACACAAAATAACATCAACATGAACAGGAACACGGAACATGAACTCATCACACAGATAATTACACGAACAAAGTAAATCACACGAATCAATGAGGACATCAGTGAGTGAAAGCTCGTGTTTATCGTTCTGCTTTTACTTTGGATCATAGTCAGGAAACATGGGAGGTTTGTTCATTTACTTTTTTTCCCCACAAGTGAAGTTGATACAGTCCTTGAAGGCCACCCCAATAACACCACGCTGGAGCACCTATCAGCAGATAGTACAGATCTCTGTTAGAAGTTCAGGAAGTGTCTACATCTACATCAATCCAGCTTCCGTGGTCCAATATGTCTTCATACAAACTTAAAGGGAATTTTCTAGAGCAGACGGCGAAACACAATATTACAGGATGTTCAGGTCAACCTTCAGCAACACCGGCACACAGGAACATTATTTAAAGTGCAGCAGGTTTTTAATGCCACCAGTCTATCTTCTTTCTTCTTTTCCTTTCGGCTTGTTCCCTTTTACTCGGGAGTCGCCACAGCGAATCATCTGATTCGCACGTTTGATTTGGCAGAGGTTTTTACGTCGGATGCCCTTCCTGTCACAACCCTTTTTCGCAAGGGACAGAAACACGCTGACGACTTTGCAGCTCCTCTTTACGAAAGTCAGCAATGGTTCTTTTACATCAACCTCTCACCATAGACAGTGACAGACATGGCCCGCCTTTGATAACCCAGTTAGCCGCACTGGGGGGGACGGTGACAACCTTGTGGAGAGTGGGACTCGAACCCCCAACCTTTGGATCAGCGATCCAGCACCCTACACCACTAGACCACCACTGCCCCCTAATGCCACCAGTCTATAATCATTGTTATTGTTTTGTCTACTTCAGGGTCCGAGTGATTTTAGGGACCGTGGAGACCAGACAGTGGCCCTCAACATGAAGAACATCGTATAGTATCCACTTCCTGTCTGTATGTGTTAGGTTCTTTATACCCGATCGAGTTTGAGATAAATGACCATTACATCACATGAAGTATAACACAGTAACCTGGAAATGAAACAAATCGAAGCGTGAGAGTCAGCACCGCCTTGGCCAGCTGATTTCCTGATCAAGACAATGCCGTATTAATCTTATCTTCATTTCATGAGACAAACTCACACATCAATATAATATTAATATAAATCCACCCGATTCCCACTGGACTTCCTGTCCATCCTCGTCTGCACACTGCCTCAAAATGGCCACCAATTCCAAAAATATAAAAGCTCTCGACAATTTACTGGAGGGATTCTGGGTATTACAAGCTGTCTCGTGGAGCGTTCGGTTGCCGGGGAACAGAATCAGCGAGGTCGGATAGAGTATCTGAAACTCATAAATAGTCCACTTATGAAGGATCCTGAGTGGACGCTAACGCTTCACAGCGCCGCTTACGGGAAGAAACGGATCAGAAAAAAACGGAGATGCGAAAC
>CM045745.1:34777781-34785281 GCA_024760905.1 Plotosus lineatus | reverse complement strand
ATAAATGTTCTGTGATGCAGTGTCTGACTTCATCAGCGGTCCGGTCACCGAGGCGGCGTGTTGAACAAGTCGATACTCAGAGTCTGAGACGAGACTTGCCAATCAATGCATTTATATTTATTTATTCCACCTGCAGACACGATTCGCTACAAGAGACCTCCGAGTGGAATAGAATCCAAGCTGAGCTGAAGGTTCAGACAAACTTTGCACTGAAAGTCATCTTTTTTTTATTTTTTTATTTTTATTGAATTTCAATGGGAACTCGGCCTTGTGGGCAGTGGTCTAGTGGTATAGGGCGCTGGATCGCTGATCCTAAGGTTGAGGGTTTGAGTCCAACTCTCCACAAGGTTGTCACTGTTCCCCCAGTGCACTAACTGGGTTATCAAAGGCGGGCCATGTCTCTCACTGTCTATGGTGTGAGGTTCATGTAAAAGAACCATTGCTGACTTTCGACAAGAGGAGCTGCATAGCCGTCAGCGTGTTTCCGCCCTGCGATGGCCTGGCGAGCTGTTCAGGGTGTACTCTGCCCTCGCCCAGAGTTGGCTGGGATGGGCGCCAGCCTCCCCGCGACCCTAATTAGGATTAAGCAGTTAGAGAAAATGAAGTGATGAACTGAACTCGGTCTTGTTTTAAATACTTCAGTCTAAAAGCTGTTTCAGGTCCAATTTTCAGGAGAAAAAAAATGAAAATAAAACAAAGATAATAATAAGAAGGAAAAGGAGGCGAAGGAGAGGAAAAAAATCATGATGATGAAGATGATGAAGGAGGACATGGAGATAATGATGACAATGATGAAGATGATAATGTAAGAGGAGAAAGAGAATGAATAGAAGATGCAGATGATGATGAAGCAGGAGGGCAATGAGGAGATGATGATGATGATGATGATGATGATGATGAAGTAGGATGAAGAGGAGGAGAAGAATATAAGAAAATTACGATACTGATTATAAAGGAGGAGGGGGAGGAGCCTCTGAAGGGCTCTAAGGTTTATTAAAAGATAAATTAATGTGGATCTAAAACCTTCAGGGGCGGCCCGGGCATGTCCGTGTGGAGGGTGCTTTGTTCTCCCCACACTTGCGTGGGGGGCCGACCCGGGCATGTCCATGTGGATGGTGAATGTTCTCCCCGCACTTGTGTTGGGGGGTGGCCTGGGCATGTCCGTGTGGAGGGTGCATGTTCTCCCCGCGCTTGCATGGGGGGGGGTGGCCCCGGCGTGTCAGTGTGGAGGGTGTATATTCTCCCCGTGCTTGCGTGGGTTCCTCAGGGTTCCCCGGTTTCCTCCCACAGTCCAAACACATGCGTAGGACGTTAACTGGCTGTTCTAATTCACCCCTAGGTGTGAGCGTGATAGTTGTGTGAGTATTGGCCCCATGATGGCCTTTCAAGCTGTCCAAGGTGTACCACACCCTCATCCAGAATTGGGTGAGATGGACACCAGCCTCCCTGCGACCCTAATTAGGGTTAAGTGGTTTAGAAAATGAATGAATGAATGAATGAATAAAACCTTTACAAAGATGAGGTTCTTACAAATGTTCATCAATAATGAAAGAACTGATGAGAAATCTCTCTCTCTCTCGCTCTCTCGCTCTCTCTCTCTCACTCTCTGTGTGTGTATCTCTCTTTTTCCCTTAGTCTTACTCACTCACTCACTCTCTCTTTCTTTGTGTCTCTCTCTGTCTCTCACACACTCACTCACTCTCTCTCGCTCTCTCACACTCTCTCTCTCATGTACTTGTTCTTTCTGTTGTCATGGATACAGGCTAAAATAGAAGTAGTATAAATCAGCTTAGAAAAGAGACTCTCTACTTTAGCGACTTCTATTTCAGCCTATGGCTCCGCCTGACATGTGTCTGTGTGTTCTGTTCTGCCCTGAGCCAGAAGGTTATCTGATTGTTAGCTGTTCACCTTACTTCCGTTTTCACGCTCACCCTGGGATTAGTTTAGTTTAGCCTATGCTCGCTTAGCCTACATTTGTCTAGCTTAGTGTATGTTAGCTTACTTTGTTTTTATATACAGTAAGCCCCCGTTATTTGTGGGAGTCTGTTTCCAGCCCCTCCCATGAATGAAGATAATCCGCGAGTTCTGTATATATATATATATATATATATATATATATATACACCCTTCCCTGAATCACCACCTTATCATGGTGGAGGGGTTTGCATGACCTAATGATCCTAGGAGCCATGTTGTCGGGGGCATAATGCCCCTGATAGGGTCACCCAAGGCAAACAGGTCCTGGATGAAGGTCCAGACGAAGTCCTCAGAAGACCCTTATGATGAAGAGACATCTAAAGAAGCAGTCTCCCTTGCCCGGACACGAGCTATCGGGGTTCCCTCCTGGAGCCAGGCCCAGGGGAGGGGCTTGAAGGCGAGTGCCTGGTGGTCGGGCTTCTGCCCATGGAGCCTGGCTGGACCTAGCCTGAAAAGAAGACATGGGTCCACCCTCCCATGGACCCACCACCCGTGGGAGGAGTTTTAGGGGTCGGGTGCAGTGTGACTTGGGTGGCAGCCGAAGGCATGGGTTCTATCGGACCGAGTCTCGGCTACTTACTCGGACCCTCGGGACATGGAATCTCACCTCTCTGGTGGGGAAGAAGCCTGATCTGGTGCGTGAGGTGGAGAGATACCGACTAGATATAGTCGGGCTCACCTCAATGCATAGCTTGGGCTCTGGAACCACCCATCTCGAGAAAGGCTGGACCTTATTCTATTCTGGAGTTGCTCATGGGGAGAGGTGGCAAGCCGGTGTGGGTATTCTTGTTGCCCCTCATCTCGGTGCCCAAATGTTGTGGTTCTCCCTGGTTGATAAAAGGGTTGCTTCCCTTCATCTTCGGGTGGGGTGATGGGTCCTGAATGTTATTTGTGTTTATGCACCAAATGATAGTTCAGAATACCCACCCTTCTTGGAGTCTTTGGGGGGGGGGGGTTGGAGAACGCTCCCTCGGGAGACTCACTCGTCTTGGGAGACTTCAAAGCCCATGTGGGCAATGATAGTGTGACCTGGAAGGGTGTGATCGGTAGGTACGGCTCTCCAGTCTGAACCCGAATGGGGTTTCGTTGTTGGACTTCTGTACTCATCACAGTTTGTCGAACATGAACACCATGTTCGAACGTAAGTGTGCCCATAAGTGCACTTGGCACCAGGACATCCTAGGTCGCAATTCGATGATTGACTTTGTAGTTATGTCATCGGACTTGTGGCCATATGTTCTGGACACTCGGGTGAAGAGAGGAGCTGAGCTGTCTACCGATCACCACCTGGTGGTGAGTTGGCTTTGGTGGTGGGGGAGGCTGCCTTCCAGACCTGGCAGGCCCAAGCATGTAATCAGGGTCTGCTGGGAACATTTGGTGGAGTTCCCTGTCCAAGAAGCCTTTAACTCCCACCTCCAGCAGAGCTACAACCACGTCACGAAGGAGGCGGGGGACATGGAATCTGAATGGGCCATGTTTCGTGCCTCCATTGCTGAGGCGGTAGCCCATAGCTGTGGCCGTAAGGTCGTCAGTGCTTGTCGTGGCAGTAACCCCCAAACCCGGTGGTGGACACCTGCAGTGAAGGGGGCCGTTCAGCTGAAGAAAGAGGCCTATCAGGTTTTATTAGCCTATGGGACTCCCGAGGCAGCAAACAGGTACCGGTAGGCCAAACGTGCTGCAGCCGAGGCTGGTGAGGGCCTGGAGAGTGATTATCAGTTGGCCTCAAAAAGGTTCTGGTCTGCCCATCACTGGAGTGGAGGTCAATGAGGTTGTCAAAAAACTCCTCAGTGGTTGAGCTCCAGGGTTTAACGAGATCGGCTCGGAATATCTCAGGGCTCTGGATGCTGTAGGACTGTCTTGGTTGACACATCTCTGCAACATCGTGTGGTCATCGGGGGCAGTACCTCTGGATTGGCAAACTGGGGTGGTGGTCCCAATTTTTAAGAACGGGGACCGGAGGGACTATCGGTCGAACCTCGGATTCAGGAGGAACAATGTGGCTTTCATCCTGGCCATAGCACTCTTGACCAACTCTATACGCTCCACAGGATTCTGGAGGGGGCATGGGAGTTTGCCCAATCTGTCCACATGTGTTTTGTGGATTTGGAGAAGGCTTTCGACCGTTTCGCTCAAACAATCTTGTGGGGCGTGCTCTGAGAGTACGGCGTTCTGGACTCGTTGCTACGGGTCATTTGGTCGTTGTATCACCGGAGCCAGAGTTTGGTCCATATTGGCAATAACAGGTTGAATTCGTTTCCTGTGGGAGTTGGAGTCCGCCAAGGCTGTCCTTTGTCATCGATTCTGTTCATAATTTTTATGGACAGAATTTCTAGGCGCAGGCAAGGTGTTGGAGCTTCTGGTTTGGTGGCCATCAGATCTCATCTCTGCTTTTTGCAGATGATGTTGTCCTTTTGGCTTCATCAAGTCAGGACCTCCAGCTCTCATTGGAGTGATTCACAGCGGAGTGTGAAGCAGCCGGGATTAGGATCAGTACCTCCAAGTCCGAGGCGATGTTTCTCAGTCAGACAAGGGTGGAATTCACCCTCCAGGTGGGGAATGAGGTCTTGCCCCAAGTGGAGGAGTTTAAGTATCTTGTGGTCTTGTTCACGAGTGAGGGAAGGATGGAGTGGGAGATCGACAGACGAATCGCTGCAGCCTCTGCTGTTAAGCGGAGCCTGCACTGGTCTGTCGTGGTGAAGATGGAGCTGAGCCGCAAGGTGAAGCTCTCAATTTACCAGTCGATCTACGTTCCAACCCTCACCTATGGTCACGAGCTTTGGTAAGTGACTGAAAGAACAAGATCGCGGATACAAGCAGCTGAAATGAGCTTCCTTCGCTGGGTGGCAGGGCTCTCCCTTAGTGATAAGGTAAGAAGCTCTACCATCCGTGAAGAGTAGATCTGCTGCTCCTCCACATTGAGAGGGTCCAGTTGAGGTGGCTTGGGCATCTAGTCAGAATGCCTCCCGGACACCTCCCTGGTGTGGTGTTTGGGGCATGTCCAACTGGGAAGAGACCCCGGGGTCGACCTAGAACACGCTAGAGGGACTATGTCTCTCGGCTTGTCTGGGACCGCCTCGGTGTCCCCCCAGGAGAGTTGGAGGAAGTGGCTGGGGAGGGGGACGTCTGGACCTCTTCGCTTAGTTTGCTGCCCCCGCGACCCAACCCTAGTATTTCATTACAAGGGAGCAGCCGAAAGTAAAAGATGAAGATACTAGTATATAAAATCAATAAATATCACAGTACAAAATTTAAATTTTTACTTCATCATTACTACATTATATATATAATTGATATAAAGAACATAAAAGTGTGACGTAATTACGTAATGAAGTTTCAGCCGGACCCAGAATGCAGGAGGCAGTGCGAGATGGCAGAGTGGATTTGTTATTCAAAGGGGAAGCACTTAAGGAGAGTACTTTAAATACTGTACTGATGAAGAAGAAAAACACAAACAACATTAAACACTGGAAGCAGGAGCCAGACAGAACACAAAGAAGCAGGAATGTGATGAGAGACAATCTTGTGGTGCAGAGGTGAGCATGCAGTTTGTGTTTATAGGGAGTGGATGAGAGGAGTGAATTCAGGTGTGAACTACTGCAATCAGCCCAAGCAGCTCAACCACGCCCCTCAGCTGGAGCAGGGAGATTTAGAGAACCCAGCAGTCAAAATCTAGGTTTCCCAAAAACACAGACCATAACAAAAGAACATGAAATAACATGAAGTGTAATAAATTGGATATAAAAAAAAACAAAAGGATAAACATGCTACAGCACAATACATAAAATCACCCACAAACATTCTAAACATTAACTTAGGTACTGTACTGGAATAATAATTGAAAAAGACTTTAATACCACAGTGCTTTACAACAGTTCAGACGATTATTCGTCTTCAGGCACTTCAGAGGAAACTGTCGTTTCTTCAGGAGAAAGTCTTATTTCTTCAGAAGAGACATCCAACGTCATTACCTTTTTCGAGCACTTAACCAGAGAAGACGTATAGTGTTTGAGTGGCATCATAGAGCTTAACTGGTGGGGCTGGTAGTGTAGTGGTATGGGTGCTGCACTCATGATTGGGAGGTTGTAAGTTCAAATCCCATTGAAATCCTCACTGTGCTAAGACCCCTTGGCAAGGTCTTAACCACAAGTGTGCCTCTGTTCACCCAGCAGCATAAATGGATACCAGTAAAATATACTGGGAAGGTAACCTGTGATGGACTAGTGTCCCATCCAGGAGGAGTTGACAGAAAATCCTACAGAACTACAGAAACCAGGGATAAGCCGCTATAACTTGGGTGTAAAAACCCCACAGACTTTACCTACCTTATAGAGCTTAACTGGCAATTAAAAATTGTGCACGAATGAGGAAAAAGAGGCTTATACATCATCTCAACCAATTAGCAGGAGGGAGAACAGCCATTGGCTGAATTTGAATCACGTGACAGTTACTCGGCAGTCTGTGAATATGCGGGGGCGCGAGTTCACAACCACAAATAGTCAAGGGCCTACTGTACTGTATATTTATTCTATGAGCAAAACAAATTATTTCCTCACACACACACACACACACACACACACACACACACACACACACTCAGAGCGTTGGGCTGCCACACACGCACACACACACAAACACAAACACACATACACACACATACACACACACACACACACACACACACACACACACAGTGGGGCACCCAGAGAGCAGTGGGGGGTTAGAGGCTATGAAGGTAGAGGAAGGGAAGGTGCAGCTCACACCACCATTACCACATATTTTTCCTGCCGGTTCGGGAATAAAACCAGAAACCATTCGGTCACAAAGCTCCTTCTCGAACCATTAGGCTACGACTCCCACTTGAGCCCAGCTTAGCGTATATTAGCCTAGTTTAGCATATTATCGATTAACTTAGCGTATCTTATCCTTTCTTATCTCAGTTTAGCGTATCTTTGCCTACACTTACTGTACCGTAGCCTACCATAGCCTATCCTAGCCTTTCTTAGCCTACTGTATCCTTGCCTAGTGTATTTTAGCCTCGCTTAGCCTACCATGACCTCTTTCCCTAGCTTAGTCTATCTTAGCCAATCTTCCCCTATCGTCTTCTACCTTAACCCAGCTTAGATTTACGCGAATGTTTAATATGGTTGAACGTGGGGCAGTGGTGACGTAGTCGATAAGGTGATTGGTTACTGAGCCGTAGGTCGGTGGTTCAATCCTTACTGTCAGCACTTTTAGGCCCTTGAGCAAGGCCCTTAGCTTTCAATTGCTCAGTTGTATTAAAAAAGAAAAGATAATTGTAAATTTCTCTGGATGAGAGAATCTGCCAAATGCTGTAAATGAAAATGAAAAAAATCAGAACATGAAACTTTTGATCTGAATATGCTGATTGAAATAATTTGTGAATGGTACGCGTAGATTAACGAATACAATAACGCCTCATTATGACGCTTTTATCACGCGATTACCAATCGCTTCATTCTTTTCACATTTATTGCTTCCTCTATGGCACTTTTCATTATCATT
>CM045745.1:34762781-34772781 GCA_024760905.1 Plotosus lineatus | reverse complement strand
ACCCACATGTTCAGTAAGCCTATTGATCTTCGCCAGACCTCAAGCGGTACAGTAGGCAGAGTTAAATCAGAGCACGCAGTACGTCCAGCACCGCGCACGCTGATTAAAGCAGTCAGGAACCACACACCCCGAAACCAGTCCTCTCCCACTCAACCCCAGGCTTTGATTTCACCTTGTGGTGATACTTCGCTAGTGCACCTCATCTCTGTAGTGGATTTTTAAATGACAGTCACTGATTTGTTCTTAAGAGTCCTGAGCGTTATATCCATTTAACAGACCAAAGGTAACGTAAATGATAATCATAAACAAACCAAACTGCCCTCTGTTTACAAGCATACTGAGCAGAAATGCATCTCAGAACATCCATGAGGCAGAAACTCACATCAGAGGCCGTCTTTTGATCTCACATCTCATAAATAAATTAAATAAACCAATAAATACGTAAGCAGAAATTGGAAATATGGATGGGCCTGGCAATTAGCAGCTAATCTCGCGCGGTCTTCCTCTGTGCTCTTTCTGTTATATTATCTGTTCATTAAACAAAGCCGACGCATTGGCAGGGAGCCCGACTGAAGCGCCTCGGAGACGACAAAAACATGTCATTCTTATTCGCTCCTAAACAACCGATAAAGCGCAGCACGGCGGCAGAGATGAGCAGCAAAGACGGTTTCCGAGTCCCCGAGCGTGCGCCTGCACGTTATTTCCCTTCTGAAGGATCTCCCGCGGCGCTGGGGCCTGCACTCCTCACTGCACTTCTTTAATTAAGCTTAACGATTTGTCGTGCCTCTCATTGTTTATTTTATTATTTCCTCTCTGGACGTAAATCACTGCAGCAGAACGCTGGGAGATCACGGAGCACGACTCTGCTATGAGAAACCGCACAGAACTGCCTGAAAGCCAGTGATTCACAGACGACCCAGATTAACCGAGCAAAAAACAACAACAACAACAAGTCAACATCTCGCTCCTAAATTCAAAACCAATCAGCATGAAGTGAAGGAGGTGTGGCCTTTGTGTGGGTCAGGCTCAGAGAAGGTGTGGCCTGTATATGTGTCAGTCTTGGTGAACAAGGTGTGGCCTGTATATATGTTTCAGTCTCAGAGAAAAAGGCATGGCCTGTGTAAATATCACTCCCAGTGAAGAAAGTGTGGCCTGTACATGTCTCTACATGTATAAGGAGTGGCCTATGTGTGTCAGTCTCAGAGAAGGTGTGGCCTGTATATGTGTCAGTCTTAGTGAAGCAGGCGTGGTCTGTAAATGAGTCAGTTTCAGAAAACAATTTGTGACCTGTATGTGTCGGTCTCAGAAAACAAGGCGTGGCCTGTATGTACTGTATGTCAGTCCCAATGAAGAGGGCGTGGTCCCTGTACATGAAAGTAATTGCTAAGTGTGAGATGTGAGGATGTGGCGTTCTTTACAGCTCTGTGGTGTACAGTACAGAGAAAAATTTTCTCTTACCATTGATGCAAATCTCATGTGGCTCACACAGATCCTGAAAGAGACAACCTGGAGTGAAACAGAAAGAAAGAGAGAGGGGGTGAGAGATGAATAGACAGAGAGATGGGTTCAGAGAAAGAGAGATAGGGATTGAGGGAGAGAGGGGGATAGAGAGGCGGCAGGAGAGAGAGATAGAGAGAGATAGAGAGAGGGAGGTGGGGTGAGAGAGGAGTGAGAGAGAAGGGGAGGGGTGAGAGCATGATTACAGGGACAAAGTAAAAGCAGTGTAATTTGTAAGAAGCTGATAGGCTGTGTGTAGTAAATGTGGGCGTGTCTTCGGGTTAATGAGACGTGAGGTTTTATTTAGTGCTGTAATGCTCCAAATGTAATCAGAGTGTAACGGCTGAGTGACGGAGGAAAACACACCCGGCTCTCACATCCTGTACACAGCGGTACGGTGTCTGCAGAGAGAGAAACACACCGAAACTACAGCGGCGGCCTCGCTCCTCTCCGCTCGGCCTTCACGCTACACGCTACGCTTCTGTCTGAGCTCCAGCTGGAACATCACACTGAACGAATACATTAATTAATGAGCACAACCTCTCAGTGTCTCACATCGGGCTACAGCAGCGCGGAAACCACACAGAGCATAACAGCAATCTCTCTTCTATTAAACATTTCACAGAGGGGGGGGAGAAGGCGAGGGAGAGGGGGAGAGAGAGGGAGAAATTGAGAGAGAGGGGAGGGAGAGGAAGGAGGGAGAAATTGATAGAGAGAGAACGAGAGTGAAAAATGGAGGGGGGGTAGAGAGGAGGAGGGTGTGGAATATTAAGGGTTCTGGCGGGTCTGTTCAGTGATATCTGAGGGAATGAGGAGCAGAAATGGGATCTGTGTTGGAGGCTGATTAGAAAGACAAGATGATGATGATGATGATGATGTTGATGATTATGATGATGAAGATCATGATGATGATGATGATCATGTTGATGATTATGATGATGAAGATCATGATGAAGATCATGTTGATGATTATGATGAGGATGGTAACGAGGAGGGGGAAGAGGCTAATGATGATGATGATGATGATGAGAAGAAGGAAGAGAAGGATGATAATAAAGATGATGACAGTAATGAGGACAGAAGGATGATGATGATGATGATGATGATGGTATTGATGATGATGGTGGAAATGATGATGAAGATGATCATGATGGTGCTGCTGCTGATTTTTTAATTATTTATTTTTAATTAGGTGGCACAGTGGTATAGTGGTTGGCATGTCCACCTCACATCAGGAAGGTTCTGGGTTCGATTCCTAGCCTGGGTGTCTCTGTGTGGAGTTTGAATGTTCTCCCGGTGGTTACATGGGTTTCCTCCAGGTTCTCTGGTTTCCTCCCACAGTCTAAACGCATGCATATTGTTCCAAACGCATGCTGTTCCAAATCGCCCCTAGGTGTGAGTGTGAGGGGTTGTGTGTGTCCACCCTGCGATGGCTTGGTGAGCTGTCCACGGTGAACATCGTCTTTGCCCACAGTTGGCTGAGATGGGAACCAGCCTCCCCGCGACCCTAATTATGATTAATTGGTTCAGAAAATGAATGAATGAATGAATGAATGAAAGGACACACACACAAACAGTGTGTACACACTTGGAGCAGTGGGCTGCCACACATGGGGTGCCTGGAGAGCAGTGGAGGGTTCGGTGCTTTGCTCAAGGTCATGTCAGCCATAACTTGTGGAGGAAGGGAAGGTGCAGCCCCCCCTCTTTTTTTTTGCTGCTGGTTTGGGAATCAAACCAGCGACCTTTCTGTCCCAAAGCCGCCTCCCTAACCATTAGGCTACGGCTACCCTGGAGGAGGTCGGGGAGGAGGAAGAGGAGGATAATGATGACGATGGTGTATGTTATCAGCAGGATGAAACGATTCCTCGGCCGTGTGCTGGACGTCATGACTCGCTGGAGACTGACCGCGAGAGAAATGATTTACTTTAATGGCTTATTGAATTAATGTTTTGTTTATCTATTAAACTCACAGCACATGGACAGAGAGGTTAAATTAGTGGCGTGCGTTCATTAGAGATGCGCTTCAGTGTAGGGCTCTCACGGTCGAGTGTGTTCCTACTCCGTCACATCGCGTTCAACTCGGAATGCTAATTACGCCGCGTTCGCTGATCCTCACCGACTGGAGCGAGATGATCAAAAGTCATCACAGAGCTTTGAAGAAATAACAAACTGCAGTGTGAAGTAGACTGCGTCGTTTAAACTTGTTAACTGTTTCATACCTGAATAAAAAACATGTGTAAAGAGAAAGAGAAACGATAATAAAAATTAAAGGAATATGGTATTTGCACGATGGTGTAGCGACTCGAGTCAGAGTCCCGGGCTCGGTGAGGAATTCGTGTGTTCTCGCTGAGCTTGGGTGGGTGTACTCCGGGAATTCAGGTTTCCTCCTCAGTCCAAAGACATGCACATTAGGCTAACTGGCTGTCCCGAATTGCCCCTAGGTGTGAGATTACGTGTTGCTCCGTGATGGATTGGTGGCCATTAAAGCCCCTGTCATGTATTAACGATTTTCAGAATTGTTGCTGACGTCCCACAAAAATTCTTTATAACGTTGCGTACGCTGAACTACTGATTTTATTCCAGTTTTGAACGTGTTAAAAATGTATCAGTAACTTATCCATAACACTGAAATCTTACAGCAAACATACGGAACTTCTCTCCGGCGTATATTGAGGTATGTTGACGTATCTGACGTGTTCTGGATGACAGCAGAACTTCCACTGAACGTCTTCGTAAATTACGAGCATATCGGCAGCGTTTAGGGGGATCGGTACATAAAATGGGGTTCAAATGAGGAACAGGTCAGGAGGCCGACATCATCCGAGAGATGCAGGACCCTGCGAGGTTGAGACGAGAATTCCTACCCAGCTGTCCTGCAACACCAGCATGACCTCAACGAATTCTTCGGGACGACGGTGACGACGATCTTAGTGCGGATCTGGTTTGAATCAGCGAGCGGCAGTTTAATAGGCCACGCCACGTGATCGATCAACAGGGATACACCGTGGCTCTGGTCAGACTGTCGTTAGTCATAAGCTGCGAACGCTGCCAACAGGCTAGGCATCATTAGGTATAAATTATACGCGGTTTGAAAGGATGCGAGACATTATATTCGACTTACTAATAAAATTAATTAACTTACAAATATTGTGTGTGAACGATTGTATTACTGACAACTTATGGACGGCGTGCATGGAAAGTATGAGCCATATGCTAGCAAACGGCCTCGCCGTACTACGACTTATACCGGTGTGTTGGTAACGTACACAAAATTTACCGATAATTTATTCCACATACGCCAGCCTGTTCGCCAAATTCCTCACTACGCTAGCTAAATCGTTATTTTAAAATTTAAGAAGCCTTCCTCAATGTGTACCAATGTATAGGTTGCCCCCCCATGACCATGGTACAATTAGACATCTCAGAAAATGGATGGAAGAACTGGATAAACAAAAAGCACACATGACCAACGACTTGTGTCTCATGGCGATGCAGTTTCTCCCAAAGTTCCTTCAACGTTTTTTCGGTCTTTTCTGTCCTTGTCAGTGTGATGTCTATCTGTAAAGATCTTTGCTCTGGAGATCCGTCAGGACAGACCTGCTATAGAAACACACTCCGGTTTGAACTGGATCTTTAATGGAGTCCTGCACTCTAAAGTGTGGCTTCTCCAAGATCCAAACTTCACACTCAAGGTTTTCAAGGTTTACAGGTTCCCCCCTCCAAGTCCCCCTGAACTCGAGGTTCTACTCATTTCTTGTTTATGAACAGGTCACCATGGGGCTCCATCATTATTACAGACGACTCACCTCAGATATCGCAGCAGATGAACAGATATCACTGTCTGTGTGAGACGTCTGCAGTGGCTCGACCCGATAAACTGTAATCAGAACACGTTCTATCACAGGCATCTCAACTTCTCCAGTCTCAGTGTTTGCAGCGTATTGGAGGAGTTTAATAAGACAGACTGGGTGCTGACCTCATTCTCAGTGAGGAACTCTCAGAACTCCTTCACTCAGCACTACAATTACTTCCATCCTTCTTTCTAAAGTGGTGTCTTGTTCAAACGCTGTCCTTTAGCCTCCTGCAGCGAGGACATACATCAAGACCAACACCAGAACAAATATGAATAATACTACTAAGTTCCAGACCTAGTTAAAGTTCCAGGAAGGGGGCGGGTGAAGGAGGCGGGTTTTTGTTCCATATTTAAATATTGTGTGTTTTCTTTAGCATTGGTAACACAGCCCAGGGGTTTACACGTGACATTGTACAGCACTGTTCAGGGTTGCATTCAACATCACTGGTGTCAACACCAATACCAACACCAACACTACAACCAAAACCCACCAACAACAAAACCACAACCCACACCAGGACCAATACTAAGAGCACCACCAAGACCAACATCAAGACCAACACCCAGACCACAACCTGTAGTAGGACTAATATCAAGAACAACACTAAGAACACAACCAGCACCAGGACCAATAACAATTGAACATCAAGATCAGGACTAAACCCAAGACCAATACCGAGAGAAAACACAATTAACAACTAGACCACAACAAAGACCAGGACAAACAGCAAGAGCAACACCAAGATTAATACCTGGACCACAACGGGACCAATACCAAGAGCAACACAAAGACCAGGACCAACACCTAGACAAGGATGTATATCAGGACCAACATCAAAACCAATACCAGAACAAATATGAATAATACCACCAAGTTCCAGACCCACACCAACACGGAGATGAACACCAGGAGACCAGCAGCCTGGACTGAGTCAAACATCTCAATAAATCTCAATAATCTGAGGAAACATCAGGATCACACACGAGAAAGCAGAAAGAATTAACGAACAAAGATGTTTTCTGGAAAATAAATTCTGTGTTTGTGTGTGTGTGTGTGTGTGTGTGTGTGTGTGTGTGTGTATTCATAGAATTATAACATGCTCACAAAGGTTGATGAATTTTCACATACAGGGGAAATAGTCTGACTTGGAGGAGGATGAAAGTGACCTGAATACTCTCTCTCTCTCTCTCTCTCTCTCTCTCACACACACACACACACACACAGACACACAGACACAGAGATAGAGAGAGAGAGAGCTTGTTGTCCTCTTCCTGTCTGGATCACACAGAACATGACCCGAATGTTAATGAAAATTCTCTGTGAATCGTTTCTTTCAGGTTCTGAAGTTGAAAAGTTTAATTTTTTGTTTCTTTTTCTTTCTGTTCTCAGAAACGATTCTCAGATCGGAGCGCATCATTTAACCCGACACACATGGCGAGTGTGGAAGAATTATCCGCTGAAAAAGCTTCAGCTTCACCTTTACCCTCACCAAAGATCCACAAACTTTAAATATTCAGAAATATCATCATCATCATCATCATCATCATCGTCGTCATCATGATCTTCATCATCGTCATCATGATCGTCGTCATCATCATCATCATCGTCATCATCCTCATCATCATCATCATCATCATCACCTTCTGCTTAATCCGGGGTCAGGTCATATTTATAAACATGATAATTATAAACATCGCTGGGGCAGTGGTGGTCTAGGATGCTGGATCGCTGATCCTAAGATTGGGGGTTCGAGTCCCACTCTCCACAAGGTTGTCACTGCCTCCCCTTCAGTGCACTAACTGGGTTATCAAAGGCGGGCCATGTCTGTCACTGTCTATGGTGAGAGGTTGATGTAAAAGAAGCATTGCTGACTTTGGTAAAGAGGAGCTGCAAAGCCGTCAGCGTGTTTCTGTCCCTCGCTAAAGGGCTGTGTCAGGAAGGGCATCGACCTAAAAACCTATACCAAATCAAACATGCCAATCATTCACTGTGGCGACCCCTGAGAAAGAGAAAAGCCGAAAGGAAATCTCATCTCAATAATTATAAACATTGCTGTCTGTCAGCATCAGTAAGACAGGCGTGGCCTCTGTGTGTCAGCATCAGTGAAGGAGGCGTGGCCTCTGTGTGTCAGCATCAGTGAAGGAGGCGTGGCCTCTGTGTGTCAGCATCAGTAAGACAGGCGTGGCCTCTGTGTGTCAGCATCAGTGAAGGAGGCGTGGCCTCTGTGTGTCAGCATCAGTGAAGGAGGCGTGGCCTCTGTGTGTCAGCATCAGTGAATGAAGCATGCCTTGTGTGTATTTCAGCTTCCATGAAGGAGGTAGGGCTTATTTGTATCTTTCTCATTGAAGGAGGTGTGGCCTGTGTGTATCAGTCTTGGTGATGGAGGTGTGGCCTGTGTTTCTGAATTAGTGAATTTTCATGCAGCATTTTAAGCAAAGTAGAGAACTAATTAGTGATCTCTCTCTCTCACGCACACACACACACACACACACACTCATACACTCACACACACACACTTTTTGTCACATGATCCATTATTCATATTCATCAATCAGTTATCATTAGTCCATTCCATCCTCATCTCATACTCCTCCATCTGAACTGATTAACGTCCTGTTGTTATTATAATGGATCATGAGATAGAAAATCCATCTCGTCCTCTGTGTGTGTGTGTGTGTGTGTGTGCGCGTGTGTGTGTGTCTACAAATTAGTCTTCATTTTTCTTCTTCAGAATTTTAATCATGTCCATATTTATCCCTCTCGCTGTCTTTCTCTCTCTCTCTCGCTCTCACACACACACACTCTCTCTCTCTCTCTCTGTCTCTGTCTCTCTCCCCAGCTGCTCAAGGGAAAGGTCAGCATGTCTCATCCCGTCCCTCTGAGACCCTAAGACGCAGCACGGGGCTGTAACTCATGCTGACTGCATGTTGCCGGGAGCAGACGGTAGGTAATCGGGCGTGACCTGGCCCTGACTGCATCTTATACTTGAAATAAACACACAGGGCCGGACGTTCAGCAGAGGATGTGCGGGGTGGATGTGAGAAACTGCTTTACTCTCATTGGTTCCTGACGCTTTGATCTTTCTGTGAAGAATTTCGTAGAGTCTGTGCGTCGGAAAGATTGTGATTCCGATCTTTCGGTGCCAAGGAAGTTCTGGAGTTTGGATGTAATTTAAATGCAGCACACAATCTGTTATATTTTTTCGCTGACGTTGTAAGAATGTTAAAGATATCTGGCAAACATGTGGGATGAAAAAGCGGATTTTTCTCCGGCTGACGCTCCTGATTCAGCAAAACCATACAGAACAGACCCGGAAAAATCCGAACGCACACGGCATCAAAACAGAACAGCGCCTTTTCTCTGAGACTCATTCACTCACTCATTGTGGGGCCGGTGGTGTAGTGGTTAGGGTGCTGCGATCATGACCGGGAGGTTGTGAGTTCGAATCCCACTGCTAAGTGGGCAGGGGGAATCCCTGGGCAAGGTCTCAACCACAAGTGTGCCTCTGTTCACCCAGCAGTATAAATGGGTACCAGTAAAAAAATATACTGGGAAGGGAACCTGCGATGGACTAGCGTCCCCTCCAGGGGGCGTTCAACTCCTGGTCGCTTTATGCTATGGAAACCGCGGATAAGCACCGGCCCTGATGAGCCATGAGGCTCGGGTGTAAAAACCCAACAGACTTACCTTTACCTAACACACACTCAGGCCACACCTCCGTCTGAGACTAACACATACTCAGGCCACACCTCCGTCTGAGACTGACTGACACAAACACACCATAAACAAAAAATACTGCTAAAAGATGCAAAAATTTCAAAAGGTGATATAGCTCCGCCTCTATTCCATGTCTCCACCCACTTTTACCCCACATTTTTCTCAATACATTCATTCATTTGTTGATCCACCTGATCCTATAAGGGTTGTAGCTCACCAGTCCATCGAAGGCTGGAACACTAACACATTCCTCCTCACACCTGGAGAGAACCTGAAGCAGCCAGTGAGCCGCGTGTGGACTGTAGAAGGATTCCGAGTGTGTGGATGAAACCCATGCAAGCACATCAAGGATAACGAAGCATGAACCCAGGACCTTCTTGCTGGGGGGGCGCATGTGCTCACCACTACACCGCCATACTGCCTTGTGAGAATTTTACTGATGTGTAATAGAGAGAAAAGGTGAAAGACAACAGAGGAACCACCCATCCCCCACACTCCACAACTGTAGTTATGCCCCCTCTGTGACATACAATGCTGCCTCCCACATATTTTATGAACTGCTGCTCATATGTACAGTGGTACCTCACCTTAAGAAAGACCCAACAAATGAAAAATCCAAGTTACAAAATTCATTTACGTAAAATTTCCGTCTCTGGATACGAAAAAATTCATGTTACTAAACGCTGCATCTCAAAAATTCAAACAATGCTTGGGTTGCTCTCCCATTGGCTATCACCCAACATCCCGCCCTGCTGGCCTCCCATTGGCTAGGAGGGAGCTGCATCTCCATAATACCCAAGATGCTTTTTGTGTGCCTTCGATCCATTGTTCGTCACGGAGTTTTAGCAAGCGTAAAGGCCAGAGTTACTGTTGTTTCGTGAGTTTTTTGAGTGTGCTCATTGCAACTTTAATTTTCGTCATTTATCATGGGC
>CM045745.1:34755281-34757781 GCA_024760905.1 Plotosus lineatus | reverse complement strand
CACGTTTTTGGACTCTCGGAGGAAACCACTGTACCTGAAGGAAACCCACACAAGCACAGGGAGAACATGCAAACTACACACAGCACTGCCTGGAGCCCGGAGCCCAAGAATCAAACCCAGGGCCTTCTTGCCGTGAGCTGGACGTGCTAAGCACTGTACTACATGGAACATATCCCAACATTTCCTTCCAACAAAACAAAAGATAAAATAAACCTGAACCTCTGAGGCTGCGGCTTCAATACAGCCGGGAACTGATCAGAGAGACACGCGGAGAAAGTGAGAGATCAACGAAGAGAAAATAAGGGGTGAAGAAAAATGATAAAGATGAAGATACAGAGAGAGAGAGAGAGAGAGAGAGAGAGAGAGAGAGAGAGAGAGATATTAGTTTCTCAACAAGGCTGTGCACTTCCTCTACGAGACGTATTTATAGCCTCGACGGCGTTGACAGGAAAAGAGCGACGACTCCCACGTTCTCTCATTCTTTCTCTCTCACTGTCTCCCACACACAGGTATACGGCAGCAGAGCATGCTGGGGGATTCGTCTGCAATAAGACCCTCGTTTAGCAAAAGGTAACACTGCTGCTTATTATGCATTATTTTGCAACACACACAAACACACATGTAAACACACAAACACATATAAAAATACAAACACATGTAAACACACAAACACAAACATACACACGCGCCCACACACACACACACACACACACACACACACACACACACCCACACACAAACAGGGACAATTAATAAACACACAAACATGCACACATGTAAACACACAAACACACATGTAAACACGCACACATATAAACAAACACACATGTAAACACACAAACACACATATCTAAACACAGAACACATAAATATGTACACATGTAAACAAACACACATGTAAAAACACAAACACACATGTAAACACACACACTTATTTTCTGAACTGCTTAATCCTAATTAGGGTTGCGGGGAGGCCGGCGCCCATCTCAGCCGACTCTGGGCAAGGGCAGAGTGCATCCTGGACAGCTTGCCAGGCCATGGCAGTCCAAACACTCACACAACTATTCACACCTAGGGGAGATTTGGAACAGCCAATTAACCTACTGGGCAGGTTTTTGGACTGTGGGAGGAAACCAGAGAACCTGGAGGAAACCCACACAAGCATGAGAAGAACATGGAAACTGCACACAGAAATGCCCAAGCTGGGAATCGAACGCAAGACCTTCTTGCTGTTAGGTGAACATGCAAACCACTACACCACCGTGCCACCTAACATTTGACATATACATGCTAAAATCCCACATTTTATGTTTATATAACACCCACATTCGATATATACATGCTAATATCCTATCGTTATATACAGTATATCTATCTCTCTCTCTCTCTCTCTCTCTATATATATATATATATATATATATATATATATATATATATATATATATATATATATATATATACACACACACACACACACACGATGGTGTGGTGAGCTGTCCTCAGAACCCTAATTAGGATTAAGCGTTTTGTAAAATCAATGATTGAATGAATATATATAATCTTCTTCTTCTTTCGGCATATCCCTTTCTCAGGGGTCGCCACAGTGAATGATTGGCATGTTTGATTTGGTTCATAAGTTTTTAGGTCGGATGCTCTTCCTGACACAACCCTTTAGCAAGGGACAGAAACACGCTGACGGCTATGCAGCTCCTCTTTACAAAAGTCAGCAATGCTTCTTTTACATGAACCTCTCACCATAGACAGTGAGAGACATGGCCCGTCATTGATAACCCAGTTAGCTGCACTGGGGGGGAATATATATACATATATACATATATATATATATATATATATATATATATATACACACAAACCATCTTATGTTTTCTACATACCGTATTTTTCGGACTATATGTGGCTCCGGAGTATAAGTTGCATTGGAGTATAAGTCGCAAACTTATACTCATGGAAACTGTCTACCTTGGCTTGGAAATCTGCAGGCAGTTTTCATGGTGTCATGGTTCTCGCTCTGATAGAGAGGTGGTTGGTTGCATGAAGCAGTAACACCAAGAATGTTCTCACGCAAAGTCATTTATATTCATCACCTTGACAACTACCTGGACGTGGAGACGCAGCTGCACTGTTCACAAGCCCCTCCCTGCAGCACATTGCTCAAGCATCCATGTGCAAGCTCATTCTTTTCGCAGTGACCATCTAGTTTTTAGCCTGCAATTAGCTTTTTTTGTTTTCTTCATTGCAGTGACAATAATCTCCGCTTTTCTCCAGTCCCTCACAAGGTTCTTGTTCACTCCAAACTGTCTTTGTGCTGCTCGATTACCATTTTCTGCTGCATATTTCACTACTTGCAAGCTTGTAACCCACAGAATAGGATTTTCTTTTTCGGGATATTTCTTCAGTGGTACAGGATGAGCAGGTACTGGTACCCAAGTCTAGAGTGTCCTCTTGTGGTTGTGAGTATAAAAATAACAAATGTGAAATT
>CM045745.1:34745281-34750281 GCA_024760905.1 Plotosus lineatus | reverse complement strand
ATGTAAAGTCCATACAGAAATGCCCTGAGCCCAGGAACTGAACCCAGGAACCTGTTGCTTTGAGGAAGACATGCTAACCGCTACGATCTGAAACACACCTTACTCTACAATTTCCTCATGCTCAGATTTCACATGACCAACGACACGCCGCTGGATTATCACAGCCTTTCTACAATCACTCGGGTAGATTTTGTTGGCAGTTGCTCACAAGAATGGGGTGGAGCCTGATTAAACCAAAAGTATCTGCGGTACATATCATGTCCTAATGTATACCGGCGGTAACTGTGGTGCATGCATGACAGGCTGGGTTCCATGTGCATGTGTACCACCCAGGAAATCTACGGTAACGTCCACTAGGCTGCGTAAGCCTCACGTATGCCTTCACAGCTCTGATGGTTGAAATGACCTGTCGCTTGACTCATGATAATTGTTCTCTTCTTCTTCTTTTCCTTTCTGCTGTTCCCTTCATGGGTCGCCACAGCAAATCATCTCCCTCCATCTCACCCTATCCTCTGAATCTTCTTCCCTTACACCAACAACCGTCATGTCCTCCTTGACCACATCCATAAATCTCTTTTTTGGTCTTCCTCTAGGCCTTCTGCCTGGTACTGCCAACCTCAACATCCTACTACCAATATATTCACTAGCCCTTCTTTGTACATGTCCAAACCATCACAATCTAGCCTCTCTGACTTTGTCTCCAATACCTCTAACATATGCTGTCCCTCTGATGTACTCATTCCTGATCCTATCCATCCTCGTTACTCCCAAAGAGAACCTCAACATTTTCATCTCTGCTACCTCCAGCTCTGCCTCCAGTCTTTTCCTCAGCGCCACTGTTTCTAAACCATAAAACATCGCTGGTCTCAACACCGTCTTGTACACTTTTCCCTTCATTCTTGCAGATACCTTCCTATTACACATCATACTTTTCTCCAACCATTCCAACCAGCCTGCACACGCGTCTTCACCTCTTTTCCACAGTTTCTATTGCTCTGGATTGTTGAGCCCAAGTACTTAAAATCCTCCACCTTCTTTATCTCTGCTCCCTGTAACCTCACCGTTCCTCTTGGGTCCTTCTCATTCACACACATGTATTCTGTCTAACTGAAGCTAACCTTCATTCCTCTCCTTTCCAGGGCATACCTCCACCTCTCTAGATTTTCCTCCACTTGTTCTCTGCTCTCACTACAGATTACAGTGTCCTCCGCAAATCCACAAACATCATAGTCCATGGAGATTCTTGTCTATCCTTGTCTGTCAGCCTGTCCATCACCATAGCAAACAAGAAGGGGCTCAGAGCTGATCCTTGATGCAGTCCCACCTCCACCTTGAATTCGTCGGTCACGCCGACAGCACACCTCACCACTGTCTTACATCTCTCATATATGTCCTGCACCACTCTAACATACTTCACTGCCACTTCAGACTTCCTCATGCAATACCACAGTTCCTTTCTTGGCACCCTGTTATATACTTTCTTCAGATGCACAAAGGCACAATGCAGCTCCATCCGACCTTCTCTATTAACATCCTCAAAGTAAACACTGCATCTGTGGTGCTCTTTCTTGGCATGAAACCAAACTGTTGTTCACAAATGCTGACCTCTGCCCTTAGTCTTGCTTCCACTATTCTTTCCCATAACTTCATCGTATGGCTCATCAACTTTATCCCACTGTAGTTGCTACAACTCTGCACGTCTCCCTTGTTCTTAAAAATGGGCACCAGCACACTTCTCCTCCATTCCTCTGGCATCCTCTCACTCTCTAAGACCTTGTTGAATGTTCTTCTCAGAAGATCTACTGCTACCTATCCAAAACACTTCCATACCTCCACCGGTATGTAATCAGGACCAACTGCCTTTCCACTCTTCATCCTCTTCAGTGCCCTCCTCACTTCACCCTTATTAATCTTTGCTACTTCCTGGTCCTCAATGGTCACCTCTTCTACTCTTTTTCTCTCTCTCAATTTCCTCATTCATCAGCTCTTCAAAGTACTCTTTCCATCTTCCCAGCACACTTCTGTCATCAGTCAATACATTTCCCTCTCTGTCCTTTATCACTCTAACTTGCTGCACGTTCTTCCCATCTGTGCTTCTCTGCTGTGACAACCTGTATAAATCATGTTCTCCCGCTTTACTGTCCAACCTAGCATACATATCATCATACATCCTCTGTTTGGCCTTTGACATCGCTACCTTCATCTTACACTGTGTCTCCCTGTACTCCTGTTTACTCTCTTCAGTCCTCTCAATGTCCCACTTCTTGGCTAACCTCTTTGTTTGTACACACTCCTGCACTTCCTTGTTCCACCACCAAGTCTCCTTATCTACTTTCCTTTCAGAGGACACACCAAGTACTCTCCTACTTGTCTCACTGATAATATTTGCCGTGGTTGTCCAGTCATCTGGAAGCACTTCCTGACCACTCAAATCCTGTTTCAACTCCTCCTTGAAGACAAGACCACACTCTTCCTTTTTCAGCTTCTACCACTTTGTCTTCTGCTCTGCCTTTGCTTTCTTCACCTGACTCACCATCAGCAGTCACTGACTTCCTTCAAATGACATCGCCTACACAAGATGTAGTCTGCCTGTGTGCTCCTACCTCCGCTTTCATAAGTCACCCTATGCTCCTGTCTCTATTGGAAGAAAGTATTCACCACAGCCATTTCCATCCTTTTTGCAAAATCTATCAACATCTGTTCTTCTGTGTTCCTGTCCTGGATACCAAACCTGCCCATCACTTCTTCGTCCCTTCTGTTGCCTGCACCAACATGTCCATTGAAGTCTGCACCAATCACCTCTCTTTCACCTCTGGGGGTACTCTGCATCACTTCATCTAACTCCCTCCAGAATCTCTCCTTCTCTTCCAGCTCACATCCTGCCTGTGGGGCATAAGCACTAACAACATTGACCATCACGCCTTCAATTTCTAACTTGAGACTCATCACTCTGTCGGACACTCTTTTCAGTTCTAGAGCATTCCTGACAAACTCCTCCTTCAAGTTGACTCCTACTCCATTTCTCTTCCCATCCACACCATGATAAAACAGTTTAAACCCTGCTCCTAAGCTTCTAGCCTTGCTACCTTTCCACCTGGTCTCCTGAACACACAGTATGTCCACCTTCCTCCTCTGCATCATGTCAGCCAGCTCTCTACCTTTTCCTGTCATAGTTCCAACATTCAAAGTCCCTACTCTCAGTCCTAGTCTCATGCCTTTCCTCTTCTCTCTCTGCCTACGGACACGCCTCCCGCCTCTCCTTCTTCGACCAACAGTAGTCCAATTTCCACCAGCACCCTGTTGATTAACAGCATTGATGGCGGTCTTTAACCTGGGCCTTAACCAATCCGGTATGGATTTAATATTTGTGATTTGCATATTTTATCTGGCCCAGGTTTTACGTCGGATGCCCTTCCTGACACAACCCTCTGCATTTATCCAGGCTTGGGATTGGCATGATCGAGAGCACTGGCTTGTGCCCCCCCCCCCCCCCCCCCACCCCACGGCTGCATTGTGGCTTGACCCATGATAATACTTAACATGACCAAACCAAAGCATGTATGTAAGCCACGCCTTCGTGGTTCATTAGGTAGCGCCCTGACTTTCATGCATTCCAACTGAAATGTGCGGAACACTTACGTGATAATGACAAAACTCTCCTGCCATTATCGCCTTTAAATTGATTATTGCTATGGGAGGCCAAAGGTGACAATTACTCACTTCTGCATTTATTCATGAGCCATAGTCCTCTCTGGGTCCATGGGAATCCCTCTGTTCACCAGAGATGTTGTATATCTAGACGGATGACACTTGGCATGGAACTTTTGGACAATTTGGAACAGCCAGTTAGCCTAAAGTTGTGTTTGGATTTTGAGAGGAAACCAGAGCACCCTGCAGAAACCCATGCAAGCAAATGTAAAATACAGTATACTACAAACGAAGCAATGGCTTCCACCATCCGACTTGAATCCAGAACCTTCATGCTGTGAGGCAAGCGTGCAAACCACTACGGCACAGTACTCGGCCCTTTCCTTTATATCTGAGCTCAAAGACCCCACTGATTAGCTGGAGTCACTGTGATTGACAGGGGTTAGTGAGCACCTCCCACTTACCTTGCACAGCCAGTTTTGGGGGTGTTTTTTGTGGATCATTGAGTTTTTGCATCATTATCTTTGGACATTTTTCTGGTGCACCACCACCCAGGATATCAGTTGTGTTATATAGACCAAGGCAGTTATTTTATTTGTTTTAGTCTCTCTGCCCAATAAAGTTTTGTTTATAAGAAATGTTTTTGATTTCCTGCACTACTGCACATAACTGACTAGCATTTTCTCAAACTGGTTTTGTATCAAGCTCCTGGAGGGTCGTATAATGAACCACTCAGGCAGCCAGCGGGAATCTGGTACATTTCACTTTCCTGCTGTTCACATTAGTGCATCACCTGCAAAACATAATACCGTCCGCCATACACACGGATGGAGCTAATCCATTGGACTCATGACACATTCTTCAGGGGAGGAAAAGGTCTCCACATCAGAAACACCACTGTAGACGAGCTTTTAAATAAATCAAACCTGTAACGACTTTTTGCTCTGAGTGTTCTGTATACAAACAACTCAAAACAGATAAACAACCAGCAATACCAGGCTTCCTGGACCTATTCTTCTCAAGAACCCATATGAAGTTCTAAAGGACATTGTGGGTGGCATGTTAGTATAGTGGGTTGTACTTCCACCTTACAGCAAGAAGGTCCTGGGGATGGACCCCAAGGGTTTTTGTGTGGAGTTTCCCCATTCTTCCTGTGCTTGCTTAGGTTTCACCCCATACACCAGTTTCCTCCCACAGTCCAAACACCATCATCTGGGCAATTCTTGGGCGAGATGATTTTTTTTTTAGTTGGCGACTGCATCAGACCAACCACAACTGTGAATGTGATGTCTTAAATAACTCAAATGAAACAAGGCTCAGAGCAAACTTGCTGATGGTCGGCGACTAGGTCT
>CM045745.1:34712781-34742781 GCA_024760905.1 Plotosus lineatus | reverse complement strand
CACCAGCCATGCTGTAAATCCTTTAAACATGTGACTTGTTTCTCTGGTTCCTTCATGTCCAGGTACAACAGAGCATAGAAGATGAACAGGTGGGTAAATAAAGCCATTACACATTATAAGTGTGGTGACGCTACACTCTATTCGCGCCCCTGCGGTATCATTATGGGGTTGTGGTTTCGGATTTTGTCTCTGCTGCTGATAATCTGATTCTATTAAGCTTGGCCTGAATATACTGACGATGTTGTGACGGTTCTGGATTCGTTTTCTGTAGTTTGGTTCCTGAAATAAACTGTTCTTTCTCTTACGCTCGCCTTGACCTGTACTCGTGACATATCCGCTGCTTTTTAAATGTTTCTGGCGTCATGTTGCTGAATGTCGCGATTAAAGAAAGAGTATAGACGCTACTTTAATCTTTTCCCAATTTCAGCAACACAGATGTTCTGTCTGGGCAGCAACGAGCCTCAGGCTGAAGCGTTTACTGAAATCCTGAACAAGGCTTGAGGTGCCATAAACATAACGATCATCATGTTTGTCTGGGATTGTTTATGTTATGTTTGGGGACAGCCGTGGCCTATTGGTTGAAGAAGCTGCTTTAAGAGCAAAATGTCGCAGGTTCGATTCTCAAACCGGCAGGAAATATGAGTCGTGGTTCCTCTACCTTAATGGCTGAAGTGCACTTGAGCAAGGAACCCAACACTTACTGCTCTCCAGGCACTCCACTGGTCCGAGTGTGTGTGTGTGTGTGTGTGCGCTCGCTATGGATGGGATAAAGTCCAGATGTCCCTTGCTGAATGAATACAGTATACAATAAAATAAATAATAAATAAACAAACAAACAAATAAATGAATAAATATGGCCCTGAAGCAAAATTAAAAAAAAAAAAAGTTCTGACAACTTGAGAAACAATTTGCTTGCTATTTACATAAAAAAAAGTTTTTTGGCTTCATCAAGTCATTGGAGCGATTCGCAGTCGAGTGCGAAGCGGCTGGGATGAGAATCAGTACCTCCAAGTCCGAGACGATGGTTCTCAGTCGGACAAGGGTGGAATCCCCCTCCGGGTCGGGAATGAGGTCCTGATAAGATGACACTGAAGCGGCTGAAAACTCCATTCGATGTAAGGGGCGGAGCTACACAAGCAAAGCCCATCAGAGGATATGAGATTCTGATAAAGCTCTTCAACTGTAGTGCGGAATGAGAACTTTCAGCCTGTAGACGTGTGTGTGTGCGCGTGTGTATATATATAATATATATATATATATATATATATATATATATATATATATATATATATATATATATACACACACACAATAAAAATAATAGGACAGGACAAAGACTTTCTATTGAAACTTCAACTCAATAGAAAGAAAGTCTTTGTCCTGTCCTTTTATTTTTATTGTTATTTGCTCTACCAAAAAGTATTGAGCACTCTCCTATGGAAGGATCTACTCAGAAAATCATATTATATATATGCGTGTGTGAGAGAGAGAGAGTGTGTGTGTATATTATATATATATATATATATATATATATATATATATATATATATATATATATATATGTGTGTGTGTGTGTGTGTGTGAGAGAGAGTTGGTGTATGTCTGTGTATATATATATATATATATATATATATGTGTGTGTGTGTGTGTGTGTGTGTGTGTGTGAGAGAGAGAGAGAGAGAGAAAGAGAGTGTGTGTGTGTGTGTGTCCTGGCCCTCCTCTCACCAACAGAAAGGTGCCCTGTCACTGTATAAAGTGATGGACGCAGCATGTCCTTTGGTGTTGTTGGTTTAAATGCTTCACACTCGAGTGATACTGTGAGGTTTGTAATTAGATCCAAATCAGCGCCGATGTGCCTTTCAAGCTGGAAAAGGTAATTAAAGCTAATTAGAGGTAAAGGTGAAGTCCTTTGGGCTTTTTACACCCGAGCCTAGTGGCTCATAAGGGTGGGGCTTATCCACGCTTTCTGTCGTGGGAAGCGACCAGGAGTTCAATTCCTCCTGGATGGGACGCGAGTCCAGCGCAGGTTTCCTTCCCAGTATATTTTACTGGTTCCCATTTATACTGCTGGGGGAACAGAAGCACACCTGTGATCAAGACCTCGCCCAAGGGTCTTAGCACAGTGGAGGGCTAACTGGGATTTGAACACACAACCTCCTGATCATGAGCCCAGCACCCTAACCACTACGCAACCAATTAGAGGTGAAGGTTGCCTTTAATTATGACAGTGTACTTCCTGTTCTCTTACAAATAAGACGGGGAAAAAAATTCAAAACGTCAGGCCCATGTTACCCTGGCCACGTCAGGCCCATGTTACCCTGGCCACGTCAGGCCCATGTTACCCTGGCCACGTCAGGCCCATGTTAGGTTGTTTTTGTTTTTTTCACTTGCCCCTCCCATAGCCACTGAAGTCAGCGCTTTGAACTTTGGGACCAGTAGTTTTAGTCGTGCTGACCCCAGCTTTGTGGTACCGGAACCAGTCCTGTACCAGGTCCCAGCAGTACGCTGGTGAAAAAGTGCTCAGAGATAATGACTTGAAGCTTGGATTGGATTTTTTTTTTTTATCTCTAAAACAAAACATTAAAGAAATAATCAATTAGTCAGACCTCACTTTTATAATAGCTGCTCAAAAGGCATCAGTCCACTTCCTTTCTTATAAGTGCACGAGATAGTCACGCCCACCCACCCACCCCTCCCCCCGCCCCCCCGATTACACAATGCACTGTGTAGTGGATGAGGTGTGGTTTGGGACAGAGGCGGACAGACGCAGTAAACACCGTTAATTACATTAAGCTCCGATTGTGTTCATGCTGTTTGATAGTTGATGTTTATTTGTTTATATTTTTATATAAATATGTAAAAATCCAAGCGCGCTGCACGCCCCAAGCCAACACAGATTAAATATCAGAATAAAATCCCAGATTCTGCACTGCATGGAGATAAGCATGCACTTTTAAGCAACGAACACACCATGGAATGCATGGGCGACCGTGTGTGTGTGTGTGTGTGTGTGTGTGTGTGTGTGTTTAACCCCCTCGGGCCCCGTGTCCCGTGGAGAAATGCAGTAGACTGAGTCGGAACTGACCGTATTGACGGCTCGCCGTGTTCAGGCGGACCAGCAGCGGGAGGAGCATCACTGCCAACCGGAGCACAGACACCGGACTCAGGAACTCCATCCTGCTCCACCGACCGGACCGCCACCACCGCCGTGTCCCGGTGCTGCGAGCACACACTGTTCCACAGAAAGAGAACGAGAAACACAGGGAGGAACCGGACACTCCGACAAGATGAAGAGCAAGAAAGAAATTTAATAAAGATACCAAAGATTCTGAACTCTCTCTCTCTCTCACACACACACACACACTCACAGCGTGGATTCAGCACCACGGACAGCGACCACCACGCCAGCCACGCCCCTTCTCTCCCCCTGAGTGGTGACGTGTGTCGCCCAACACACATTCAGCAGGACACATCTTACAGTTTCTCATTTGGACGCTGAATTTATTTTTCGGTCTCGGACAATATGCTTCATTATTTTTTTAATATACGAAATAATGATAACAATAACAATAATAATAATAACAATAATAATATTAAAATGATTCATAATGAGGAGCTAAAAGTTTCACTATACATTGTTAATAATTTCTAAAAAGGTATATATATATATATATATATATATATACACACACACACACACACACACACACACACACACACACACATATATACACACACTCACACACACAGATATCGACTTTAGACAGGTTTGGCCAGGGTTCAGTAATTAAATTAACAGTCCTACGTAAATAAACATTAGTTCAGTGTTTACGTAAATAAACATTAGTTCAGTGTTTACGTAAATAAATATTAGTTCAGAGATTCGAAGCAAAACGAAAACACTGCAGTATTTTTCAGTTGAATCGCTGAAGGTTTGAGTTTGTATCATTTAAAAGTTGGAATTTTCACTTTTCTTCAATTTCTTGAAAGGAATAAAACAAATGTGATATATTTTGATGTTTTGATTTGGAATAGAACGCGTCGTGTCCCAAAGCATCTGTGTGTCCGGAAATGAAAGTGATTGTCCGGATTTAGGTTTTTATTCACGTTTTTAATCGCACTGTGATTATTTTGAATAAAACTGTGCCTGTAGTAAAATCTCGGTGAGAAATCAGGACACTTCACTCTTCAATAAAATTCATGTGCACTTCACTCTCACTTTATAACCACAGCTGAAGTTCTAAGGTTGTGATGCCTGGGAGGTGGCATTGGGGACAAGCTCCTAATGCTAATAAAATGCCCCTTATGGCAAGCGTCTCATGTAGCCTCCGACAACCAAGTCCAGCTCCTCGACTTCCCGTGGCGGAACTGTTTATACTAACAGAAGGGGCGAGGGAGAGTTCTCTGGCGCCTAAAACCAGCGCTTCGGGTAGGTGGGACACGTGAACCCTGGAGGGCTGCTCACCGAGGAGAAGGAAAACTCTGATTTCAAACCAGACCAGGGTATGTCTTTAAACTACTTCCAATTGGTGCTCTGTGGCAGAGGAACCTCTAGGTCAGTGGCACATCACCAGATGGCAAGCGGAGGAACCAGGTTTAGTCAATGATTGGCATCACCAGGCAAGTCAGATGTCACTGCGGGGCAACCCCCATTTTGGCTAGGTCTGTGGCACGAGTTTGCACCACTTGGCATGAGACTTAGAGGTCCAGAGAGACAGAACGGTGGGGGGCACAACACCGCCTGGCCTAACTACTGTGCAAGGCGCTGTGCTAGGGGAGGAGGAGGTGGGAAGAAGTCCTTCGGCGATGGAGAGACTGCGACCACAACAGGCCTAAGAAGCTAGAAGCTGCCAGTATGATATCTGCACGTAGGCAGTTCACATGTGATGGTGGCAGCTCAACTGAAATTCTGGGTGACAGTGAGTTGAGGCAGCATTGTGAATGTCCAGGCTGCCCTAAACTTGGGAGCCCCTAGAAAAGGTGAGGTATACAAAGCTCGCCTGGAATAACCTGGCTGGTTTACCGCGGCCAGTAGGTCTTCACTACAGCAGTAGGCAGTATAAGAAAATGACTTTAAACATTGCTACATGGACCATACGTACAATGCTCGACAATGATAGAAGACCTGAAAGACAATGTCAACTTCATGAGGATATATTCACTTTCTTCTGGAGTGGAAGATCAGATGAAATGCGTGAAGCTGGTGTTGCCCTTGCCATATCAAATCATTTTGTAAACATGATGGTATCATTACCAATTGGAGAAACGGAAAGAATCATGAGCCTCCGCACACCTACAGCTAATCAGCAGTATCTGACGGTAATCTCTGTATACACCCCAACCGTGATGTTCACTGATGTAGAAAAAGACTCATTCTACCAGAGCTTGGCAGAAGTGGTGGACAAAGTACCCAAAGAAGACAAGCTGCTTATTCTAGGTGACTTCAATGCTAGGGTGGGTCAGGACCACATCACCAATGAAGGCACTATTGGGAAATTTGGTAAAGGTGAGAAAAACTCAAACGGCGAATTGCTGTTGAACTTTTTGTACATAATGTAGATTGTGTATTACGAACACTTATGTCCACCAACCAGACAAGAACTACTACACATGGATGCATCCGAGATCTAAACATTACCACCTGCTTGACTACGTTCTGACACGAAAGACCAGCTTGCCAGAAGTATTGTCAACAAAGGCCATGAGGGGTGCAGAGTGATCAACCGATCATTACATGGTGCACACAAAATTCAGACTCAAACTTTACTTTCCTAGAAGGAAGACACCTGCAAATACACCAGCCAAGAAACTGGACACCAAAAATCTCAAAAGCATTGAGCAGCAAGAAAGACTAGCTGCAGCCATTTCAGCCACCCTGGATGGCAATAACATCGACAGCAATGATGTTGAAGAAGAGCTATGGACCAGGCTGAAAGAATCCACTTACTCTGCAGCTGAAGCTGTACTAGGACATCCGGGGAAGAAATCACCCGATTGGTTCTGAGAAAATGAGGAACTTATCCAGAGCCTTCTACAAGAAAAGCAGAAAGTGTACAACAAACACCCCAGGCTAAACTTAGGATCCACAGAGACTGCCTTCAAATGTGTAAAAGCAAGAGTAGAGAGCTATGAAGGACATGTGGTGGAGCAAGAAAGCAGCAGAACTACAAGAGATGTCAGACAAGAATGACTCACATCACCTCTTCCAAAGATTGAAAGCAATCTACAGACCAAGAAGTAATGCCGTCGCTCCAGTGAAGATGGTAACCAACTCCATACAAACCTGGAAGAAATCAGGGCAAGATGGAAGGAACATTTCAGCGATCTACTCAATCAACAGGGATCAGCAGATCCTAATGCTTGCAGCTTGATTCAGCAGAGGGAAATGAGGGAAGAGCTCTCTGATCCGATCACAGCCATAGAGTGAGAGAAAGCACTGAAAAGTGCAAGGTGTGGCAGGGCTCCTGGCTAAGATGGAATCGCTGCAGATCTGTGGAAGAATGGTGGTAGGCACAAACTACTTCGGTTGTTCAATACTTGCTTGATGAACTCGAGCATCCCTCAAGAAATTAAGGATGCAGTCATAGAAACAGTCTACAAGAAGGGTGTTAGAAGTGAATGTGGCAATCACCGTGGCATCTTGCTATTGTCAATAGCAGGTAATATTTTGGCTAAAATTATCCGAAACCGCATTAAGATGATCTCAGAGGAGGTGCTTTCAGAGAGTCAGTGTGGTTTCAGAGCAAACCAGCCAACTACAGATATGATCTTCACTCTTCGACAACACCAAGCATATGTGGCCTATGTAGATTTCTCAAAGGCCATTGACACTGTGGATAGAGAGACATTTTGGAAGGTGCTGAAACTATATGGCTGCCCAGGCAAAGTTATAAACATCATCAAAAGTTTCCATGAAGGCATGTCTAGAAAGGTATCGATCGGTGGAAACATCAGTGACGCCTTTACCATCAGTCATGGAGTAAAAACAAGGTTGTGTTTTAGCGCCGACTTTCTTCACATTATACCAAGCAGCAGTTTTAGAAACTATGGGGCACCACAACACTAACAAAGGGGTTTACTTGAAGACACGATCAGATGGCAAGATTTTCAACCTTGGGAGACTGAGAGCCTCCACAAAAACTAGAGAAATAGGTGTGCGAGAACTACTTTACACCAGTGATTCTGCTTTGGTTGCAACGAACGCACATGACATCCAAGAAATTGTTGACTGCTTCTACGAGGCATCCCACTTGTTTGGCTTTAAGATCAATGTATCCAAGACACAACTACTCCATCAAGCCCAACCAGATGACTTGGGAATATGCCCAGCTGTGCTGGTGAATGGGTCACCCCTGTCAAGAACTGAACACCAGTTATCTTGGAACTGTGATTTCCAGTTCGAACTCGTCTAACCGGGAGGTTGAACGACGAATTCAAGTGGCCACCAAAGCCTTCGGGGGCCTATATAATCGTCTGTGCTCAAGACATGACATCAAGAAAGAAACCAACGTTAAAGTGTATAATGCCGCAATCCTATAAGTTCTTCTCTACTCAGCAGAGTGCATGACTCTCTACCGTAGACACATTAAAAAAAACTGACCGCAAAACAGCTTCGACAGCTGAGCCAAATCATGGGGATTTGCTGGCAGGACAGGGTGCTGGATGTTGTGCTGGAAGAAGCCAATACAGTTAGCGCAGAGGCATTAATTACAGAATCACAGCTCCGCTGGGTAGGGCATGTTTATCGCATGCCAGACACCAGACTCCCAAAAGCAGTATTTTATGGACAGCTTGTCCAGGAAGAGAGATCACACGGCGGGCAAAAGCTCCGTTTCAAGGATGTGCTGAAGAGGCACATGAAGCACACTGGAATCAATTACAACAGTTGGGAACAAGATGCCAGTGATGGAAGTCTCTGGGGAGCAGCAGTGAGGAAATCAAAAGATAGCTATTGAAGGGAAACGTCAAAGAGAATACGAGCATGGACATCAAATGAGACATTCCTTTCCAACAACAGGGTTTGCTTGTCGTTTCTGCAGACGACTTTGCTGGCGGCCTACCTGCAGTTTTGCAGGACCTAAGTCTCCTTGCATCGCAGTCATCATCGTATCAATGGACAACCAGAAGAATCCACAGCTGACCTGTTTGACGGATCGAAAATCAAAAGGCACGCCCCCTGCTGTCAGTCTCCTGAAGAAACTGTAATGAGTTTATAAAATGTTCTGGAGACTGAAAACAAAAGATGTAGAAATGTGTGAGGGCCAAGAAAATATTAACCAATTGCATCACATGAGCGGAAGGAGAGCGCAAACTTCCACAAGCGCGGTGATTTGTTTCATGTAACCTGCTGAGAAGCATCACCTGACTGAGCTCGAAGCTCCTGACTCGAGGCAAAAGTGTCAAGTGCGTCGTCAGGGCGCGTGGGCTCTGCGTGTTTCACAGCTACATGTTCTCCAACCTGCCCTGAGCTCACGAGCTCAAACCCATCGTCTGAAATATACGAGAGCAAAACGGAAATAATTTACAGCTCGAACCAACAACGCAGTCCCTCTCATGTGTGCCCCCGTAGACGCGCACAATATACAGCACGATAGGGATTTCAAACTCTGTGTTGAGAGAGCACGAGACATTTACTGAGGACCCAGATTCCCACAGAAGTGCAAAAGTAATGGGACACACCCAATATAATATAAAGTGTTTCGCTGCCTTCAGACTCTAATACAAGTGCACTTTACAAACAGTAAATAACATCACACATCACCATAGTTACAGAAAAAAGTAATAGATTGATACACCCAAGGCGTCAAATCAAAATAAATAAATAAACTAATATGATGTAACGATTTATCTGACCACACACACACACACACACACACACACACACACACACACAGCTCCAAAACTAATACAGTATTCAGGACACACACAGCCCCGAAACTAATAATCATTCTTTTTCTTTCTTTGATGTTTTATGAAATAAATCAGACTTTCAGTAGGTGTGAAGGACGGGGATATTTATTATTACAGAGAATATGAGTATAATGAAGACAGAGAACAGAAGATTTGAAGGACATTAAGAAACAAAAGCATTTGGAAAGCAGAGAGTTTTGCATAAACACCGTCGTTCTGCAGGTTCAGGGCATGAGAAGCTCGTTGAGCGTCCCCACTGCGTTCTCGTAGATGTACCTGAACGCCAGAGAAAGAGAGAGAACATTCCAGATTACACCACACACCGAACATTACAACTCTCAGGAATCTGCCACTAATAAAGTGTGTGTGTTACCAGTGTGTTACCAATGTGTGTGTGTGTGTGTGTGTGTGTGTGTGAGACCAGTGTGTGTAACCGGTGAGTGTGTGTGTGTGTGTGTGTGTAAAATCAGTGTGTGTAAGTATAACCAGGTCAGGTCAGGTATGAGGGCATGCACCGGGACGGCACTTCGCTGCGTCCACTCATCCAGCCGTCTCCTGCCTATCGACCAGGCCTGCACAGGGCCCATACTCCCCGGCAGGGCAGCCCTCAGCTGTGACAACCACATCGCACGCGGCTGTCCCCGCAATCGGCTCCGGCCCCTAGGATCCCGAACGGACAAGATCCGGTGTGATGGTTCCGAAGGCGGGAAACGCGCCAAGTGCCCATAGTAGCGCAGCTGACAGTCGTGGATCAAGCAGGTTACTCTTACCATCCCCACATCCCCGAGCACCTTCCAGTTGGTAACAAAGTCCCACCAGCGGTATCCGAGGATGCAGAGAACGGAAGTCATAACGAAGGAGTCCAGTCGTCGTCCAAGCTCAACCGTGAGCGTCCATGTCTCGCTCAAGTAGAGCAAGACAGGGAGCACAAGGAAGCGAAAGACTCGAGCGTTCGTCCGCCTGCTCAGATACCTCGAGCGCCACACGGTCCTGTCCAGTGAGTCCATCGACCCATAGGCGATGTATAACCAGTGTGTGTGTGTGTTTGCTTGACAGGTATGTGTGTAACCGGTGTCTGTGTAACCGGTGTGTGTAAACAGTTTGTGTGTGTGTGTGTGTGTGTGTGTAACCAGTATGTGTAAACAGTTTGTGTGTGTGTGTGTGTGTGTGTAACCAGTATGTGTAAACAGTTTGTGTGTGTGTGTGTGTGTGTGTGTGTTACTGATGTGCGTGCATGTGCGTGTTAAAATGTGTGTGTGGGTATATGTGTAACTGGTGTCTGTGTGTCTCACGTGTGTGTGTGTGTGTGTAAATGTAACAGTTGTGTGTGTGTCTAACCGGTGTGCCGAGTCATCCTCCATTAGGCCATAGTGCTGCAGGATCTGTCTGTTCACCAATACACTGATTCCCTTCAGATCAGCGCTGAAGTGTTCCGCTGCATAAAAATCACAACAAAATGCCAGTCATCCAAATTCTGGATTTTGATTGGTCATACTTTAATAATAATATGAATGTCTTATAATAATATTAAACTCCAGCATGTGCCGAGTCATTCATGCACACTCACTTTTGCTCACGATGGCCAGAACGTGCGTGATGGCGGCGAGGCCGTTGATGCTGTCGATGGCCTCCGAGTCGACCGTCGAGCTCATCTCAGACAGGAAGCACCTGGACACAATTGAACCCATAAATCAGACAATATGGAGCACGGTACCATTTTATGGAGCCTCTGATCCTAATGGAAACTCCGCCCCCTGTGTGTCCCCCTGATGTGACTCTGAATATGAGTCATCAAGGGACCAGGACAATTATACAATTACAGCTCCTCGATCTGAACAGCAATAACAATCATGGAAGAAGTGAGGACGCAAAACCTCCCGTGGAATCAGTAGGCGTGGGCGTGGCAAAGTGCCAAGAGTGTCTACCTCATTTGTTTGTCTTAGACTCTGGGAGGTGTCACTGGATGTTTGTTATACCTTATTACTGTAGGTGACTTGAGAATGGCGGACATGATGGCACTGGAGAGAGGAGGCAGGTCCGTTACACTGCCTGGAGTTGTCAATTCTTCAGGATTAGCAATCTATATAAGAAAACATCCATTACTAGAGATCCAGATTTATTACATCACCAGTGTGTGTGTGTGTGTGTGTGTGTGTGTGTGTGTGTGTGTGAGACAGAATTTGACTGTTTTTTTTTGTAATCCAGGGCATCCTAGATTTCGGATCTTAAAATCCAGCATGTTCATAATTCAACTTTTAGGTTCAGAACATTCTGAACATTGTGTGTGTTGCCCTGCAGCATGGTACCTGGCAAGCTGTCTATGGTGTTCTCTGCCCTTGCACAAGGTCGGCTGAGATGGGTGCCAGCCTCCCTGTGACCTTAATTAGAATTAAGTGGTTCAAAAAATAAAAAGGAATGAATACAGGCGGTCCTCACTTAACGACGATTCCGAGTTACGACTGTGAGTGTGTGCGCATGTTCGCGCATACCCAGTGTCGGCAGCATCTCCCATCCTGCCTTCCTACATATACATACACACACACACACACCATCAGTCAGAAGTCTACAATGCTGCTAGGTAAGAGAGTTCAAGCGATTGCCAGCAGTTATGGCTTCTCACATTCAACGGTCTATGCGTATGCAATACAGTAGCCTACTGTACAAATACAAACCAAGCAAAATCTCGACTAAAGCGGGGTTCGTTTAACAACGGAATCGCTTAATGACGGGGTCTACACAACGTAATACTGTCGTCAAGTAAGGGCGGACCGTATTCTAATCCATTCTGAATACACAGTGTATTTTACAGTAAATTCCAGCTAAATACAGTGCAGACCCGAGAAAAGAGTCCATGCAGGTCAGGGAGGAACATCTGCACCCTACACTTCACTCCTTTCATTTTAATCTGAGGAAAACAGTCTGCAGTCAGTAATTAATCGGAGAATGTAACCTCTTCATTCAATGCTTTCATCTTACTGAACCTCAGGGTTCGGATTCCTGCCTAATTTTTCTAAGGTGGTCTCATCTGACCCTTTAATGTAGAGATACTTTATTATCTTCCTTTTACAGCCTGAGAAGGGCCACGATCGACCAGCTAACTGCCGCCGTATTTCAGTAGCGTCCATAATTAATACCGTGAACTTGTATACACACGTTATATATCGAACACACTGGTAGATCTTCTCTCACCCGACTGAACTCTAATTACCAGGAGAAAAATCCCAGTGATGCATCATTACAAGTGAAAAACAACACTGTGACAATGGGGGAAGGGGCGGGGCTTACGGTCGTTAATATCGGAGAGTTCAAACGCCCCAAAGTCTTCTTTTCAGTTGTGTGCGTTTAATGAATGCTGTCTTTGCAAAGTGTTGAACCGCCAACAGCTTTAGGAATGTCTCAGTTTTAATAAAAACCTGCGTCACAATTTCACGATGCTCGGAAAGGCGACGTCCGGCCTCAGTTATTTACATTCGCTTGTGTACGTATTAACATTCGGGACGTAGGATGAGTAGACTGCCGTGCCCCGCTGCACCGACGATACGGGCCATCCGAGAAAAGGCTGTGCAGATGAGACACAGCTCATTTCAGTCTCGGCATGAAACTCTCACATTTACTCTTTAAGGTCTTCATCGGGGGCGAGAAACGACGAGTATGAGATCAATAAATATCAGAATCAGCCATAATCAATCACCTGACACAGGAAACCACACCCCACCCAAACATCCTCAAAATAATAATAATAGTAATAGTAATAATAATAATAATAATAATAAAAATAAAAGAATGCTCCTTTCGAGTCGGAAATGAGGTCCTGCCCCGAGTGGAGGAGTTTAAGTATCTCGGGGTCTTGTTCACGAGTGAGGGAAGGATGGAGCTGGAGATCGACAGACGGATCGTTGCAGCCTCTGCTGTTAAACGGAGCCTGTACCGGTCCATTGTGGTGAAGAAGGAGCTGAGCCGTAAGGCGAAGCGCTCAATGAACCAGTCAATCAACATTCCAACCCTCACCTATGGTCACCAGCTTTGGGTAGTGACCGAAAGAACAAGGTCGCGGATACAAGCGGCTGAAACGAGCTTTCTTCGCCGGGTGGCGGGACTCTGCCTTAGAAATAAAGTGAGAAGCTCTACCATCCAGGGAGAGCTCGGAGTGGATCCGCTGCTCCTCCACATTGACAGGGGCCAGTTGAGGTGGCTTGGGCATCTGGTCAGAAAGCCTCCCTGACACCCCGCTGGTGTGGTGTTTTGGGCATGTCCGACCGGGAAGAGACCCCGGGGTCGACCTAGAACACACTGGAGGGACTACGTCTCTCAGCTTGTCTGGGACCACCTCGGTGTCCCCCCTCTGGAAGAGCTGGAGGAAGTGGCTGAGGAGAGGAATGTCTGGACCTCATTGCTTAGGTTGCTGCCCCCGCGACCCGACCCCGGGAGAATCGGAAGAAGATGAGTGATGAGTGAGGAATAATAAAATTAACAATAACATTATGATTGTCATCAATTCAATCACTACACACATGTTAATTATATAAATATAAACAAAGATCCTGAAAGAAATCTCTCACACGCGTACGCACACGCACGCACACACACACACACACACACACTACCTTCTGTAGACTCCTGCTGATATCAATGATGATGGCAGCACACAGGGAAGAGAAAATCCCAGTCATGACCTCTGACCTCTCAGACAGTAACTGAGTCACCAGCAGAAAGTTGTGCAGGGCATCGCCAGAGCTACAGCACAGCTACACACACACACATACGCACACACACGTTTTATGTTGTAGCAATGAGAAAAGAGAGAGATAACGAGAACAAGCATCACTCACCTCCTGACCCTCTTCTTTGTCTTTTCGCAGACATTGTGCCATAACCTCCAAAATCTTTTGAAAAATGTTGGCGATAACCCGCAGGGTAATGAACAGCTGCTCTTCCTGTCTCTCAGCATCATGGGAAAAGCAGTCCTGAGCCACCTCGGTCAGCAGAGACAGCAGTACAGGGATACACAGGTAGCCCTTCTCTGACGGGCGGAAACACACACTTTGAGCGAGTTAATGAGTATTTTATACACTCAGTGATGACATGACAATGATGACATCACTCACCGGATAACACCACGTAGGAGCAGAACTGGAGAGAGAGATCGTTAAAATCTCCGTCACTCAGAGCAATCTGCACCACATCTCTACACACATGTAGACAGATCTGTCCCGGGAAAGGACGGGGAGATGAAGATAATTATTAAATAAAGAAAGAACTTTGTGGGACACAAAATGAGGAATCCAGAATATGGGAAAGTACACTTTATAAATAATATAATATAAATAAAGAAGGATTGGAGGAAACATCTTGGAGGACTCATGAAGAGTGTGGAACAGCTGAAGATGATCACAGAAAAGAGGAGAAAACTACTTCAAACAAAAACCTGAGCACAGAAACAGCAGAAGACCACGGGAGGAGCAGGAGAACCGCTAGAAAAGCTGACAGGAAGAGCTGGGCAGGACTGCAGGAGGAGGAGGAGGAGGAGGAGAGATGGACAAAAACACCGACAGAGCACGAGAAAACTTAAAAAAAGACCATGAGAAGTGCAAAACAAGACCAAGGAAGAGGAGCAGAGTGAGAAAAGATCACAGGACAAGGAAAAAAAGAGGGCAACAAGACAAGTTGAAAAACAGAAGAGCTAGAAAAGATCGAGGAAGGAGGAGGAAGAATAGAGCTGGACAGGACCACAGGAAGAGCAGAAGAGCTGGAGAGTAAGAAAAGATGAATAATGAGGAGAGAGCAGGGTAAGTGCAGCGATGTTCTAAAATGTGATCAGGGAGTGTTTTATTCAGCGTTACCGTGGAGTGATGAGAGATAAGAGCTATTTCAGAGGGTTGAGGGGTAATGAGGAGTGATAATGACAGATGAGAAGTATTGAGGAGTGATGGGAGTGATCATGGGGTATTGAGGAGTGTTGGGGAGTGATCAGGGGGTATTGAGGAGTGATCAGGGGTATTGAGGAGTGATAGGAATGATCAGGGTAATTGAGGAGTGTTGGGGAGTGATCAGGGGTATTGAGGAGTGATCAGGGGTATTGAGGAGTGTTGTAGAGTGATCGGGGTATTGAGGAATGATCAGGGGTATTGAGGAGTGAGCCAGGGTATTGCAGAGTATTTGGGTGTGATCAGGGCTATTGAGAAGTGTTGGGGAGTGATCAGGGTTATTGAGGAGTGATCAGGGGTATTGAAGAGTACAGACGCTCCCCGACTTACGTTCATCCGTTTTTTGGTTTTTTTTTTTCCAAAGAAAAAAAAAAAAACCCAAATTTAGAGTTAGACATACCTACGTAGTACACTGACGTAATGACACTGCATTCATTGTTTACAAGCTACAGACCGAGTGTGTGTGTGTGTGTGTGTGTATATATATATATATATATATATATATATATATATAGCGTGTTACCCTTGTGTTAAGACGTTGTCTCTGTGATCTTTGTGTTTACACTGTTTTGCGGACTTTTGTAACCCGAAGCAAATCTGGTTGGTCAGAAGCCTAAGCCTACTAGCATGGGTGCAAGTCTCATACACAGAGGTGAATTAACTATCTGCTCAGATCGGCACAATCTACCATGCATACTCAGTTCAGCAAAGAGAGTTGTAAAATGAAAACCCCAATGCACAAATTACAGAACTGTCTGTCTGTCTTCCTTTCGGCTTTTTCCCTTTTACTCGGGAGTCACCACAGCGAATCATCGGATTTGCACATTTGATTTGGCAGAGGTTATTACGTCGGATGCCCTTCCTGTCACAACCCTTTTTAGCAAGGGACAGAAACACGCTGACGACTTTACAGCTACTCTTTACGAAAGTCAGCAATGGTTCTTTTACATGCCTCTCACCATAGACAGTGACAGACATGGCCCGCCTTTGATAACCCAGTTAGCTGCACTGGGGGGGGACAGTGACAACCTTGTGGAGAGTGGGATTCGAACCCCCAACCTTTGGATCAGCAATCCAGCGCCCTATACCACCATTGCCCCCAAATGCACAAATTACAGAACAATTACAGATATTTATTATCTTTTAGCAGAATCTTAAGAGTGTATACCTATTTGTATATTAATATTCATTAGGATTTGTACTTGTTCTTTGTATGCATCTCTTGAAATAAAGTTTACTTACTTACTTACACAAAAGAAAGAACTCTCCACTTTGCTGGGATTTACATCAGTGCAGGTTGTGTTCTAAACGAGTTCAACGGCACCCTTGTGCACTTGAAAGACCGGAAGTCTGTCTAACCCACAGCAAGTACACTACTTTCACAAGTACACTACTTTCGCAAGTACACTACTTTCGGTATTGAGCGCCTCACATATTGTAAGCGTTGATTGGCTGTTTTAAGCTTCATGTAAAGTAACTCGGTATAAATAAGTGACTTATTTGAAAGTAATGTTGATATTATTTGATATATTTGATATTATTTTACAATGTTATGTTTATAATAATTGACTTAGGGGTGTTTTATGAGATACAGTAATGGTATTTATGGATGTATAGTACAGTATGAGCGTCATACGTCACACATCATACGTCACTGTAAGAACTTACATTCACTTTCAACTTACGTTCGGCCGTCCGGAACCAATTAAAAACGTAAGTTGGGGAGCGTCTGTATTCGGGTGTGATCAAGGGTATTGAGGAGTGTTGGGGAATGATCAGGGCTATTGGGGAGTGATCAGGGTGATGACTTTAATTCACGCAGCAGTGTTTCTGTTCATCACTGTGATTTCTACACCTCTACATAATCATCATCACACTGATTCCATTGCATTGCTCTTTATTTTTGGAGACTATAGACTTCGTCTGGCACGGCCCATCCAGCAATCCAGCCCCCCGCCAGTCAGCCACAGAGGGACAAAGGCGCTGCTGCTAACTAAGCCTGAGAAAAAGAAGCGAAAAAGCTGTGTCTCCTCTGATTCTCATTCACCTCTACAATTCTCCTGCTCAGACTCATCTGCTGCTCTGACACATTGTCATCAGGGGCAACCAGGAATGGGAGGACCCTCTTCTCCACCCAGGCCATGGACTCCTCCAGAGTGGTCAGGAAGCTCTGCCCCTCCGGGTGCTGATACATAAGGAGAAGTATGAGATACATGGATCAGGGAGGAGAAATGGAATTATCAAACATGTGTAAACAATGCAGCAATGTTTGTGGGTGTGTGTGGGCGTGTGGAGAGAGAGTCACTTTGTACTGGAGGTGGACAGTGAGGCGTGCGTGTACACTGAAAGCTCGGAGTGCTGTCTCTGTGACCTCTTCACTAACCCCTCCCTCATTCAAAGAGGAGTAAAGTACCGTCTACATACACACACACTTGGGTTAGTCATTAATCATCATAATCATTGCATTACAACATATTTCTGTGGGCTTTAATAATTATACCATGTGTGTGTATATATATATATATATATATATATATATATATATATATATATATATATATATATATATATACACACACACACACACATATATATATATATATGTATGTATGTATGTATGTACGTACAGTGGTACCTCACCTTACAAAGTTAATCCATTCCAGATTCTTTTTCTTAACCTGGATTTTTCGTAAATTGAACCGCATTTGACATGTAAAACGTGTGATTCGTTCCAAAGCCCCCAAAACTACCCCTAAACCCTTTAAAAATTATGAAAGTATACCTTTTAAGGCCTCCTTCTGCTTTAATATCATACCAATGGTAGACAGATTTGGCCATATTCCTTTGCGATATCACTCAACCGCATGCCACAAGCCTGCTTCTTTTCACTCCCGCACTCGTGCATGTGCGTGTGTGTTGACCATGTCGTCTTAGCAGAGTTCATATCTTACATATGTTTACAAAAGATTAAAAGCCTGAGTCAAAAAAATAAAATTCCAATGAGCACACTCAAAAAACTTATGAAACAACAGTAACTGTCCTTTAAACAAACAAAAAAAAAGCATTATGGGAGATGCAGCTCCATAATAGCCAATGGGAGGGAGCCAAGTTATCCCTCCTAGCCAATGGGTGGCCAGCACAGCGGGATATTGGAATGGGAGAGTAGCCCGTGCATTGTTTGAATGGCGCGTTTGGTAAGGAGAACTTGTTTCATATACAGAGACAAAATATTTTGGAAAATGTTTTTCGTAACCTGGATTTTTCGTTTGCTGGGACTATCGTAAGGTGAGGTACCACTGTGTGTATATATATATGTGTGTGTGTGTGTGTGTATGTATAAGTATACACTGATGACCTTCCATGCAGTGAGTACTGTAAGCAGGGGTGCAAGCTGATCCACACTCAGACTCAACACACTGTCCCGAGCTTGAGGCCTGGACAGAAGATACTCCACATAATCCAACCCTAACTCTGGCTTCTCTTCCACCTTCGGCTCGTCAAACTGCACCCGACGTGAATCCCTCTCCCCTCCACTTTCACTCCCATTTCCACTCTCCTCCACCTGAGAGAGGGGGAGGGGGGAAGAGAGTGAGAGATAGAGAGAGAGGGGCATGAGTAAGAGAGAGAGATTAAATAACATCACCATCAGTAAGAATACTCTCCCTCAACATTAGAATGGAGTTTACCGTGTTTAGGGGCGTGGCCTCGGTAAGCCACTGCACTGCCAGATCCAACACGTAGCTCACCTGACCCCAACTACACACACACTCGATCAGCTGACTGTACGATGACACAGGAGAGCCGTTCTTCAACCTCTTCAACTGAGCTGAAACTTTACTCCTGTCACACACACACACACACACACACAGTGAATGGAGTTAGTGTGGTATGTATATGTGAATGCAGTGTGTGTGTAAAACGTTAGACAAACCGTAGAGCTGGAACAGTGGACACAGGAAGCAAAGACGCCAAGCGGATGAGTGCAGCTGTACATCGCTCATCCTGTCACACACGCAAAATATAATGAATATCAACTACATATGCATTAAATACACCAAAAGAAACTGTTTCCATGAGGCTTAAACATATTTGGACACTTGGACACACACACACCAAAGTGAGATAGCAGTGCCCTCTAGTGTGAGATACTAAATGAAAGTTTTAAAAGTAATTTTAAATATTTTGATTTGGATACAGTATACGTAGCATCAGGGCCAGCAAAGCCTTCTGTGCCCACCTGAACACTGACCTACATTTAAAACTTAAATTCTAATATTAGTTCCATTAAATTTTATTAATTTATTGTCAACAGTCTGATCTCAGTCCATAGCTCATCTCCTGGCTGTGCCGCTTCCATGTATGTTAGATTATCTTGATCAGATTTCAGCTTCAATGGGCTGCCATGTCGATCTAACCTATCTAGGATCTTCAGAATCAGCAGTGTTGGCCAATGCTACTTGCACTGTATTAGTGATGGGGCTGTATCTTAAACCAATCAGATTTCAGATTTTCCCCCAGAGCGCAAGCGAATAATAATGTCAGTATTTTTCCATCCTCTGATTGGTTGGTCAGAGCAAAACGGTGTGAACAGTCTAATGATCTGCACAGCATACATTTAGGTAAGAATTTCTAAGGCATGCACTGGCTGATGGAGGATGAGAAATTAACTTGGTTTCGGACTTGATTCTTAAAAATCCATTTTCAAGGCGGGCTTCAACAGAAAAGCCAGACACCGTAAGGACAGGAAGTGGAGGTAAGTTTTGACCGTTTTTAATTATGGCTGAATGCCATTTACCTGCAGCTTCCACTGAGTTACTATCAGAAATGAGTGAAATGCCTCTCTCCCTATGCAGTGCCACACCCTGCTGGTTTTATATACATGTACAGTGGAGCCTCTGTACTCCAACTTAATCCGTTCCAGACGGCTGTTCGGATTCCCAAGCCGCATTTCCCATTACAAATAATGGAAATTGTCTTAATCCGTTCCGTCGTCTTTTGAACAAAAGTTATCGGTACCGTAACTCATACCATAGGTACTCAAATTAAGTGAAAAAAAATTATTGAATACAGTACACCATGTTATGGTCTGTGTTGTGAGAGACTCTTTAACTGCAGTGTGGATTTTTATGGTCTCTTTCAAATGTGTTGTGCGTTGGAGAGGGGCATGGAGAGTGCTAAATAAACACACCTGATTCCATTTAATCACGGACTATAAAGACTAGCAGCACTCATTTTCCTTTGTTGCAAGGGACTCGTGTCTGTGTCTCACTATCAAGCAGCTGAGCCCATCTCTCTCTCACACACACAAACACACACTCACTCTCTCTCTCAGAGAGAAAGAGAGAGTGCTTGTGTGTGTGAAATGCACGTTGGAGAGGGGCGTGGCGAAGTGTGTTGTGCAAATGTGTTGTGCATTGGAGAGGGGCGTGGAGAGTGCCGTGTCTCACCATCATGTCTGTGTCTCACTATCAAGCAGCTGAACCCATCTCTCTCTCTCTCTCCCTCTCTCTCTCTCACACACACACACACACACACACACACTCCCCCGAGCAGAGTGTCACGTCCGGTTTGACAACCCAGTTGTGTGTGAGGCGACTTCTCGGGTTATTCGATGCACATTTTATTATTATTGCTTTTATTTTTATTTTTGAGATAGTTTGTGTTTATGTCTTAAACAGCTGCTTTTGTTTAGATTGTTTAGGCTTGTGACCGCATTATTAAAGGTGTTCACAGCGCTGCACATGCTTGAGCTTAGCTAAATTAAATGGAATCAGGTGTGTTTGTTTCGCACGTTGTCACGCCCCTCTCCAACGTGCATTTCAATGCGCAACTCATTTGTAAGTGACCATAACATACAGTGCAGTTAAAGCATAAGAACAATAAAGATAAGAATTTTAACCTTTGTGGTAGTAAGCAGTTGGCATACATAAATATTGGAGAGGAAGAGAGGTGGAGGATTCCCTTCCATAACAGAGTGGGATGGAGGAAAGTGGATTCCATTACATGACAGCTTCAGGTAAATCAGCCAAAGGTGTTTCTTTCTCTTGCTACAGCTTTGCATGGATGACTCTTCTTCCATATGTTCCTACTTTTCTTGAAGAACATTTCTAAAGTGGCTTGTTTCTGCCTTCTTTTCAAAACCTAACGGAAGTGGCTCATGACTCCATAGTTAAAGGTGTTCACAGTGCTGCTCGTGCTTTAGCTTACATACATACGTACATGCATCCTCTTCAGCTTCGTTTAGTTGGTTATGCCTCTAAGCCGATCTGTGGGTTTTCTGTTCGGTACGCTAAATCGTATTTGTTGCTGGAGGTGGTATATGGCGTTAGTGATTAGATAGCTTTAGTGCTTTAGCGCTAGTTTTAGCTTTACATACATAGTACTGGATCACCAACTTCCAGACTTCCCCAGAACAGCTTTTAGGGTGATACATAGTATCAACAACTTCCGGATTTCCCCAGAACATACATAGTACCAACAACTTCTGGACTTCAGGAAGTGGCACACTTTTCCTCCCTCTCAGTCTTGTTTTTTCTCACGCATTTCTCGAGTTCAACTTCCAGTTTTTGTTCGGTTTCCCAGACGGAAGAACTCACAGATGTTTTGTTCGGATTCCGATTTGTTCGAACTTCGGATTCCGAGGCTACACTGTATTATCAATGGTTTGATCAGGGATCACCAACGTGGTGCCCGTGGGCACCAGGTAGCCCGCAAGGACACTATAAGTTGCCCGCGGACCTGTTCACTGCTAGTTTTAGGACAGGCCCACAGCTCCATAGCGCCACTCTCCATTGAGCTGCATCTAATTTTTTTGAATATATTTTAAATCAAATCAATATCTTCACATAGATAAATATCATTAATTATTAATGATAACATATAATTAAAGGTAAATTGAGCAAATTTGTAATTTCAGAGGTGTGTTTTGACCTGGTAGCCCTTCGCATTAATTGGTACCCAAGAAGTAGCTCTCGGTTTCAAAAAGGTCGGTGACCCCTGGTTTGATTGTGCTGCCATTAAGAGGTGCATTAAGGCCATTAAGCCCAACTGAAGGCCCAGGTACAAAATGCACGGCTTACTACTGAAAATATCTGTAATTAAATTTATGATTATATAAAAAAAAAACAAAAAAAAAACAAAAACAAACATTTTCTCATCTTTCCTCATTTCAGCCGTTTTATTCTGACACAGAAGTAAGCTTCGCCTTCAGTGTCCGGTCTGTCATTCTTCTTCAAATAAAACTGAAATGTCCTTAAAATGGTCAGGAAGGAGCATTAAAGGAACAGTTTATACACTTTGCAACACGAAGAAACGGGAAAGCTTGCAGATTAAATTACTTATTTAAAAAAAAGTGCAGGGCTGAGCACACTGGAGGCGGAGCTTATTACTTAGCCAGTTAAATGTAAGCATGAAGAAACTGGGAGGATGACACTCACAAGGCCCTTTAATGTTTAACTCTAATAATAATAGTAATAAAATCACAGTAATTATGATGAAGTACCGGAAAGACGCGGAAGTACTCGGGCAGCACGGAGGCGAACTTGACGGTGGTGTAATGCAGAGCCTCCTTATTGAGCTGCAGGGATTTCTGGACACTTTTCCATAGAATCACCAGCAACTCCAACATACTAGCCATGACCGCCGTGTCCTTCACCGAGAGCACGCCCTCCAGTACCTGCGGGCGTGCGCGCACACACACACACACACACACACACACACACCTTGAACCACAGAGCTCTTTTCTTACTACCTGCTTTTATTTAAATTTGTTTACTCAACTTGTTTGAACAGTAAATTCCACTAAAGTTAGCATCACCAGCTTGTTATCTCCTCTGTGTGTGTGTGTGTGTGTGTGTGAGTGTAAAGTACCGAGTTGTTCTCCTTATTGCTGCACACAGACTCATCTGGGTTTTCTCCCGTTTTCTGGATGCAGGCATTCAAACACTTACGGATCATCAACATCAGTTTGACTATGCCGACAACAAACAGAACCAAACAAACATCAATTCTTTTATCTGCAGAAAACCTTCCCCTCAGTGTTCAGTAACATCGTTCTGTTACAGCTCACACCTATATTAGTGGGCGTGGTGTACATGTAGGCGTATTGGTAGAACTTGCGCGCGGCTCCGGCATTCATCTGGATCATAGAGACACAGCGTTCGCACCACACAGCCTCTGGCTGAGTGAGCGGGAAGAAGGAGCTGAATAGCAGGTTGACGATCCGCTTCGATACGCTCACAGAGTCCAGTTCCAACCGCACCAACAGGTGCTCCATCGTACACACCTTCCAGAACTGCGCGCGCACACACACACACACACACACACACTTTACTCTCTGTCTCTCTCACACACACACACACTTTACTCTCTCTGTCTCACACACACACACACACTTTACTCTCTCTGTCTCACACACACACACACACTTTACTCTCGCTCTGTCTCACACACACACACACACACTTTACTCTCTCTCTCTCACACACACAACACTCTCTCTCTCACACACACATTACTCTCTCACACTCTCTCTCTCACACACACACACACACACACACAACACTCTCTCTCACACACATTACTCTCTCACACTCTCTCTCACACACACACACACACTCTCTCTCACACACACACACACACACACTCGCTCTCTCACACACACAACACTCGCTCTCTCACACACACACAACACTCGCTCTCTCACACACACAACACTCGCTCTCTCACACACACACAACACTCGCTCTCTCACACACACACAACACTCGCTCTCACACACACACAACACTCGCTCTCACACACACACAACACTCGCTCTCACACACACACAACACTCGCTCTCTCACACACACACAACACTCGCTCTCACACACACACAACACTCGCTCTCTCACACACACACAACACTCGCTCTCTCACACACACACAACACTCGCTCTCTCACACACACAACACTCGCTCTCTCACACACACAACACTCGCTCTCTCACACACACAACACTCGCTCTCTCACACACACAACACTCGCTCTCTCACACACACAACACTCGCTCTCTCACACACACAACACTCGCTCTCTCACACACACACCACTCGCTCTCTCACACACACACACACACACACACACCACTCGCTCTCTCACACACACACACACACACACACACACCACTCGCTCTCTCACACACACACACAAACACACACACAACACTCGCTCTCACACACACACACACACACACAACACTCGCTCTCTCACACACACACACACACAACACTCGCTCTCTCACACACACACACACAACACTCGCTCTCTCACACACACACACACAACACTCGCTCTCTCACACACACACACACACAACACTCGCTCTCTCACACACACAACACTCGCTCTCTCACACACACAACACTCGCTCTCTCACACACACAACACTCGCTCTCTCACACACACAACACTCGCTCTCTCACACACACACACACACACACAACACTCGCTCTCTCACACACACACACACACACAACACTCGCTCTCTCACACACACACACACACACACAACACTCGCTCTCTCACACACACACACACACACACAACACTCGCTCTCTCACACACACACACACACACACAACACTCGCTCTCTCACACACACACACACAACACTCGCTCTCTCACACACACAACACTCGCTCTCTCACACACACAACACTCGCTCTCTCACACACACACAACACTCGCTCTCTCACACACACAACACTCGCTCTCTCACACACACACAACACTCGCTCTCTCACACACACACAACACTCGCTCTCTCACACACACACACACACACACCACTCGCTCTCTCACACACACACAACACTCGCTCTCTCACACACACACAACACTCGCTCTCTCACACACACACACGCTCGCTCTCTCACACACACGCTCGCTCTCTCACACACACACACGCTCGCTCTCTCACACACACACGCTCGCTCTCTCACACACACACACGCTCGCTGTCTCACACACACACGCTCGCTCTCTCACACACACACTCGCTCTCTCACACACACACACGCTCGCTCTCTCACACACACATCACTCGCTCTCTCACACACACACAACCCTCGCTCTCTCACACACACACAACACTCGCTCTCTCACACACACACACAACACTCGCTCTCTCACACACACAACACTCGCTCTCTCACACACACAACACTCGCTCTCTCACACACACAACACTCGCTCTCTCACACACACAACACTCGCTCTCTCACACACACAACACTCGCTCTCTCACACACACAACACTCGCTCTCTCACACACACAACACTCGCTCTCACACACACACAACACTCGCTCTCTCACACACACAACACTCGCTCTCTCACACACACACAACACTCGCTCTCTCACACACACACAACACTCGCTCTCTCACACACACACAACACTCATCTCTCACACACACACAACACTCGCTCTCTCACACACACACAACACTCGCTCTCTCACACACACAACACTCGCTCTCTCACACACACACAACACTCGCTCTCTCACACACACACAACACTCGCTCTCTCACACACACACAACACTCGCTCTCTCACACACACACAACACTCGCTCTCTCACACACACACACACACACCACTCGCTCTCTCACACACACACAACACTCGCTCTCTCACACACACACAACACTCGCTCTCACACACACACACAACACTCGCTCTCTCACACACACACACTCGCTCTCACACACACACCACTCGCTCTCTCACACACACACACACACTCGCTCTCTCACACACACAACACTCGCTCTCACACACACACAACACTCGCTCTCCCACACACGCACAACACTCGCTCTCTCACACACACACAACACTCGCTCTCTCTCACACACACACAACACTCGCTCTCTCACACACACACACAACACTCGCTCTCTCACACACACACAACACTCGCTCTCTCACACACACACAACACTCGCTCTCTCACACACACAACACTCGCTCTCTCACACACACAACACTCGCTCTCTCACACACACAACACTCGCTCTCTCACACACACAACACTCGCTCTCTCACACACACAACACTCGCTCTCTCACACACACAACACTCGCTCTCTCACACACACACAACACTCGCTCTCTCACACACACACAACACTCGCTCTCTCACACACACAACACTCGCTCTCTCACACACACAACACTCGCTCTCTCACACACACACAACACTCGCTCTCTCACACACACACAACACTCGCTCTCTCACACACACACAACACTCGCTCTCTCACACACACACAACACTCGCTCTCTCACACACACACAACACTCGCTCTCTCACACACACACACAACACTCGCTCTCTCACACACACACACAACACTCGCTCTCTCACACACACACACACACACAACTCTCACACACACACACACACACACAACACTCGCTCTCACACACACACACACACACAACTCTCACACACACACACACACACAACACTCGCTCTCTCACACACACAACACTCGCTCTCTCACACACACAACACTCGCTCTCTCACACACACACAACACTCGCTCTCTCACACACACACAACACTCGCTCTCTCACACACACACAACACTCGCTCTCTCACACACACACAACACTCGCTCTCACACACACACAACACTCGCTCTCTCACACACACACACACACACACAACACTCGCTCTCTCACACACAACACTCGCTCTCTCACACACACAACACTCGCTCTCACACACACACACACAACACTCGCTCTCACACACACAACACTCGCTCTCACACACACACAACACTCGCTCTCTCACACACACACAACACTCGCTCTCTCACACACACACACACACTCGCTCTCTCACACACACACAACACTCGCTCTCTCACACACACAACACTCGCTCTCTCACACACACACAACACTCGCTCTCACACACACACAACACTCGCTCTCTCACACACACAACACTCGCTCTCTCACACACACAACACTCGCTCTCTCACACACACAACACTCGCTCTCTCACACACACACAACACTCGCTCTCTCACACACACAACACTCGCTCTCTCACACACACAACACTCGCTCTCTCACACACACACAACACTCGCTCTCACACACACACAACACTCGCTCTCTCACACACACACAACACTCGCTCTCTCACACACACACAACACTCGCTCTCTCACACACACAACACTCGCTCTCACACACACAACACTCGCTCTCTCACACACACAACACTCGCTCTCTCACACACACAACACTCGCTCTCTCACACACACAACACTTCGCTCTCTCACACACACAACACTCGCTCTCTCACACACACAACACTCGCTCTCTCACACACACACAACACTCGCTCTCTCACACACACACACAACACTCGCTCTCTCACACACACACAACACTCGCTCTCTCACACACACACACAACACTCGCTCTCTCACACACACACAACACTCGCTCTCACACACACACACAACACTCGCTCTCACACACACACACAACACTCGCTCTCACACACACACAACACTCGCTCTCACACACACACACAACACTCGCTCTCTCACACACACACACAACACTCGCTCTCTCACACACACACAACACTCGCTCTCTCACACACACACACAACACTCGCTCTCTCACACACACAACACTCGCTCTCTCACACACACACAACACTCGCTCTCTCACACACACACACAACACTCGCTCTCACACACACACACAACACTCGCTCTCACACACACACAACACTCGCTCTCTCACACACACACAACACTCGCTCTCTCACACACACACAACACTCGCTCTCTCACACACACACAACACTCGCTCTCTCACACACACACAACACTCGCTCTCTCACACACACACAACACTCGCTCTCTCACACACACACAACACTCGCTCTCTCACCCACACACAACACTCGCTCTCTCACACACACACACCACTCGCTCTCTCACACACACACAACACTCGCTCTCACACACACACACAACACTCGCTCTCTCACACACACACAACACTCGCTCTCTCACACACACACAACACTCGCTCTCTCACACACACACAACACTCGCTCTCTCACACACACACAACACTCGCTCTCTCACACACACACAACACTCGCTCTCTCACACACACACACAACACTCGCTCTCTCACACACACACAACACTCGCTCTCTCACACACACACAACACTCGCTCTCTCACACACACACACAACACTCGCTCTCTCACACACACAACACTCGCTCTCTCTCACACACACACAACACTCGCTCTCACACACACACAACACTCGCTCTCTCACACACACACAACACTCGCTCTCACACACACACACACAACACTCGCTCTCACACACACACACAACACTCGCTCTCTCACACACACACAACACTCGCTCTCTCACACACACACACAACACTCGCTCTCTCACACACACACACAACACTCGCTCTCTCACACACACACACAACACTCGCTCTCTCACACACACACACAACACTCGCTCTCTCACACACACACACAACACTCGCTCTCTCACACACACACACAACACTCGCTCTCTCACACACACACACAACACTCGCTCTCACACACACACAACACTCGCTCTCTCACACACACACAACACTCGCTCTCTCACACACACACACACAACACTCGCTCTCTCACACACACACACAACACTCGCTCTCACACACACACACAACACTCGCTCTCTCACACACACACAACACTCGCTCTCTCACACACACACAACACTCGCTCTCTCACACACACACAACACTCGCTCTCTCACACACACACACAACACTCGCTCTCTCACACACACACACAACACTCGCTCTCACACACACACAACACTCGCTCTCTCACACACACACAACACTCGCTCTCTCACACACACACACAACACTCGCTCTCTCACACACACACAACACTCGCTCTCTCACACACACACACAACACTTCGCTCTCACACACACACACAACACTCGCTCTCTCACACACACACAACACTCGCTCTCTCACACACACACACAACACTCGCTCTCTCACACACACACACAACACTCGCTCTCTCACACACACACACAACACTCGCTCTCTCACACACACAACACTCGCTCTCTCACACACACACACAACACTCGCTCTCTCACACACACACAACACTTCGCTCTCTCACACACACACAACACTCGCTCTCTCACACACACACAACACTCGCTCTCACACACACACACACAACACTCGCTCTCACACACACACACAACACTCGCTCTCTCACACACACACAACACTCGCTCTCTCACACACACACAACACTCGCTCTCTCACACACACACAACACTCGCTCTCTCACACACACACAACACTCGCTCTCACACACACACAACACTCGCTCTCTCACACACACACAACACTCGCTCTCTCACACACACACACAACACTCGCTCTCTCACACACACACAACACTCGCTCTCTCACACACACACAACACTCGCTCTCTCACACACACACACAACACTCGCTCTCTCACACACACACACAACACTCGCTCTCTCACACACACACAACACTCGCTCTCTCACACACACACACAACACTCGCTCTCTCACACACACACAACACTCGCTCTCTCACACACACACAACACTCGCTCTCTCACACACACACAACACTCGCTCTCTCACACACACACAACTCTCTCTCTCACACACAACTCTCTCTCTCTCACACACAACTCTCTCTCTCTCACACACAACTCTCTCTCTCACACACAACTCTCTCTCTCTCACACACAACTCTCTCTCTCTCACACACAACTCTCTCTCTCACACAACTCTCTCTCTCACACACAACTCTCTCTCTCACACACAACACTCTCTCTCTCACACACAACACTCTCTCTCACACACAACACTCTCTCTCTCACACACAACACTCTCTCTCTCACACAACACTCTCTCTCTCACACACAACACTCTCTCTCACACACACACACACACAACACTCTCTCTCACACACACACACACAACACTCTCTCTCACACACACACAACACTCTCTCTCTCACACACACACAACACTC
>CM045745.1:34705281-34707781 GCA_024760905.1 Plotosus lineatus | reverse complement strand
TTGCACTCATGGTTTGAGTATTCGCAGACTGCCAAGCAACTGACACGGCACTCAAGTTCAGCCATTGGCTGTCCTCCTTCCTGCTGATTGGTTGAGATGATGTAACGCCCCCTTTTCCTAATTCGCACACAAGTTGTCAATGAGCCTCTTTTTTGTGTGTTTTAATTACCAGTTCAGCTCTATGATGCCATTCAAACGCTGTGCGTCTTCTCTGGCTAAGCGATAGAAAACGCTGGATGTCTCTTCTAAAGAAATAAGACTTTCTCCTGGAGAAACAACAGTTTCCTCTGAACTGTTGTATTAAAGTCTTTTGCAATTATTATTCCAGTATAGTATCCAAGTTAATGTTTAGAATGTTTGTGCGTGAGATTTTATGTTCTGTAGCATCTTTAACAAATGATACCAAAAGGATAAACTTTATTACGCTTCATGTCCTTTTACATTGAACTTGGAGTGACGGTTTGGAGTGACGTCTCCAAGATGGCGCTGCCTAGAGGGCGACGTCGTGGAGTTCTCAGAGTCAAATTGTTTTGTTTTGCATTATGCTCATCTATGACCGGTCGACCCGACAACAGCTATGAGATGGGAGTCTTCTGAAGTTTAGCACCTTCCTATCGTGAGCTAATATGCTATGGTAGCTCAATGGTAGCCATACCCCGGCTTACAATAAGCCCAGGCAGGAAGGAGCCAAATGACGACTCCAGAAAGGATGGAGATGAACTGTGGCTGTGGAGGGAGGAGATGAACGGCTGTGACTCCAGTACAGTAACGTTTATCAAAGTGAACATTATTGAATAAATCAGCTCTAATGTGGTATTATTATCTATCATTATATACACCTTACTACGTTCTCGCTCTCTTTACCGTTTTCTTCAGCATAACTGTATTCTCCAAACAGGAAACGAATGTCGTCCAGCCAAGCTCCTCCTTCCCCTGCAAGCCCCGCCTCCACCAACACTCAAACAGCCAATGAATAGCCTTTCGGAGTGGAACCTCAGACACCGGCAAATAACTCTCTACATCTTCACCACCACCACAACAACATGATCAAGTGATTAGAGGTAAACACACACACACACACACACACACGTGTAGAATACAGAACTATAGATACATACAAAGAGGAATAAAGATGTAATTACCATTGAGTGTGAATGCACAGTCCATCAGGTTAGTGTACTCGTCTCCATCCTGAATCCCGTTCACACACACTGTACACACCACCGTAACACCTTCTAGTACCAACATGGTGTGTTTCTGTGAACAAACAAACACACACACACACGCGCACACACAAACACACACACACACACAAGATTATGGAAGAGAGAAATAAAACCTTAAAGGCGGAGTTAACTAAGAGTCTTGTTTTTTTCGGCCTTTTCCCTTTCTCGGGGGTCGCCACGTGAATTATTTGATTGGCATGTTTGATTTGGTTCATAGGTTTTTATGTCAGATGCCCTTCCTGTCCCTTCCTGACACAACCCTTTAGCGAGGGACAGAAACACGCCGACAACTTTGCAGCTCCTCTTGTCGAAAGTCAGCAATGGTTCTTTTACATGAACCTCTCACCATAGACAGTGAGAGACATGGCCGGCCTTTGGTAACCCAGTTAGTGCACTGGGGGGCATTGATGACCTTGTAGATAGTGGGACTTGAACCCCCAACCCTAGGATCAGTGATCCAGTGCCCTATACCACTAGACCACCACTGCCCTGCTAAGAGTGAGAGAGTAAAATTGCAACACTATAACTCCCATTCAATTGTGTGTGTGTGTGTGTGTGTGTGTGTGTGTGAGAGAGAGAGAGAGAGACACACCAGCTCAGCAGACTGCTCCACCTCCATGTCGTCGCCATCTGAGTCATGCTCAAGTCGACTGATCCAGCGATCCGAGGGGTACGAGCACAGCGTGTGTTTTAGTAACGCCGCCATTTTTCTCCACAACTCCACCCGCTGTTTCATCTGCAGCTCCTGAACCAGTTCTGACAGGTCCAATGGATCCGATGTGTCCTTCTGAAAACACACACATTTTGTCTCGTGCACTTGAGATGTTAGAGTGCAGACACACCAGACAGAGAGAGGGGGGGTGGATTTAGAGATGGAGAGAAGGATGAAGAGAAAGAGATGGAGTGAGAGCGAGATGGATGGAGAGAGATGGAGAGAGAAGGATGGAGATAGTGAACCTACGTGTAGTTTAATGAAGTGCAGAAAATTGTGCACTCGGTCGGGATGGACAGACTCTATGAACTCCGTTCTCTTCGACATTATGACTTAAAGCCTATAATCCACTGCAAGAAGGGGACAGAGAGAGAGAGAGAGAGAGAGAGAGAGAGAAGGAAGGAGACAGACAGGAGACGAGGGAGAGCCAGAGAGAAGAGCGAGATAAAGATGGAGAGATGAATAGATTGAGGGTAAAAACAAAAAGAGGAAAAGAGAGGGAGCAAGACAGAAGAGAAGGAGATAGTAAGTGATTGACAGAATGAGGGAGAAAAGAAGAGAA
>CM045745.1:34685281-34695281 GCA_024760905.1 Plotosus lineatus | reverse complement strand
CATGGGGTTGTATGTATGGTGGGAGTGGAGTGTGTGGTGGGAGTGGAGTGTGTGGCGGCAGTGGAGTGTGTGGTGGGAGAGTTTGTTTGGGATGTGGTAACAGTCTGGTTTGCGTGTTGAACTTGTACAAAGGACGGATGACCCAGTGTGGTCTCCTTTACAAGGAAAAGAATCTGTGAACACAAACACACACACTGGTTCTTCAAAATCACCATGGTACATGGTGGAGTGGAAACTTTAACACACACACACACACACACACACACACACACACACACACACACACTTACCCTGAGCACCAGTTTGAGTTTGAGTGTACTGTTCGGGCCAGAACTGTTAAGAGGAAACTGTTGCACCACTGTCATGTCCTCGTCCTTTAGTAGACGTGCTAATGCTACCCGCACTTTACCCAGCATGCACTTGTGCTTATCATCCTTTACCTGAAAACAGCAGGTAACAAGAACACACGTAGTACATCTGCTGCACATATACGAACCCAGACAGGTACATGGGTCAAGTCTGTCCGGTGAAGACAGAGCTTCCTGGCTAAATTCATTCATTTTCTGAACCAGTTAATTCAAACTAGGGTCTCAGTGTGTGTGTGTGTGTGTGTGTGTGTGTGAGTGTATGTACGTGTGTGTGTGTGTGTGTGTGTGCGTGCGTGCATGGGCATGTGCGTGTGTGCGTGTGCATGTGTTTGTGTGTGCGCATGTGTGTGTATGTGTGCATGTGTGTGTGTGTACATATGTGTGCATGCGTGTGTGTATGTGTGCGCGTGTGTGTATATGTGTGCATGTGTGTGTGTGTGTGCATGTGTGTGCGTGTGTGTGTGTGTGTGTGTGTGTGCATGTGTGTGTGTGCATGTGTGTGCTCTTAAATGATCACAGTTATGTGAGTACCAATCTGACTTTTGTTGTTTCGTTAATCTTACAAGAAATGATTGGTATCTCATTGCCAGCTACATGTTTTATTTTATAGCATATCAGTAATGTTGAGGGCAGTGGTGGCTCGGTGGTAAGGTGCGGGATCACCGATCTTAAGGTTGAGGGTTCAAGCCCCACTATCACCAGATTGTCAATGCTGTGCACGGACATGCAGCTAACCCGGTTCTCAATGGCCGGCTGTGTCTCTCACTGTCTGTGGTGAGAGGTTCATGTGAAAGAACCATTGCTGACTTTTGTAAAGAGGATCTACATCGCCGTCAGCGTGTTTCTGCGGTACAATGGTCTGGCGAGCTGTCCAGGGTGTTCTCTGCCCTTGTCTAGAATTTGCTGAAATGGTCGCCAGCCTCCCACAACCCTAATTAGAATTAAATAGTTCAGAAAATGAATGAATGATCAGTCTTGTTAGTTATTTAGCCAGTTCGCTGTAGTTATATCAGCAATACTGTATTTATTTCTTGATTAGTGAGGTAGTGTTTTATTTTTCCACCGTCTCCCACATTAATCAATAGCATTGTGAATTTTCATCAATAAATGATCATGCAAGCATCACTGTGGCACAGTGGTTAGCACATCTGCCTCACAGCAAGAAGGTCTGGGTCCGATTCCCAGGCCCGGCGATGCCATTTCTGTTAGGACTTTGCATGGCCTTCCCGTGTTTGAGTTGGTTTCCTCTGGGTACTTGGGTTTCTTTCCACAGTTCAAACACATGCAGTAGGCCAATGAGTTCTTCCAAGTCACTTTAAGTGTGAGTGTGAATGGTTGTGTGTGTGTGTGTGTGTGTGTGTGTGTTGGCTCTGGATTGGACCGGCGAGCTGTCCAGCATGTACCCCGCCCTTACCCAGAGTCAGCTGATAGGGGTGCCAGCCTCCCCGTGACCCTAATTAGGATCAAGTGGTTGAGAAAATGAATAAATGACTGAATGACCATGCAAGTCATAAACATAACCACAATAATCACTTCCTGCCGTACCTCCATCTGTAGCTCCTGAGTGTGTGGGTTATGAACCAGGAAAGTAAACGCTTCCTCCCAAATAGGCTCACGCGTTTTATATCGCACCTGAAAACAAAAAGGACAATTTATACGGGGAAGTAAAAACAAATACTTGAGGAGGTTAAAGTGCCCATGAGGATGCTTTGATTTTTTTTTTTTTTTCTTTTTGCAGATGTCACCCGGGCAGAGGATTTCCACAACAGCAATTATCTCTCACAACATGCCCCGCCTCCATTTACACCACCAAAGAACACTAAGCAAAGCAGCAACAGCAAATAATGTATGAAATCATCACTATCCGTGACATTTTCCCAGAATAATGAGGTGCTACTTTAGAACCGCGCAGAATTAATACCCCAGACACAAAGCAAATCCAAAGAACCTTCACACTGGTAAGAGTTTACACTGGACAACACAGTGATGTAACAGTTAGCATGTCCATCTGGGTTTGAATCCCGGGCCCGGTGAACACGGCTCTGTGTGGAGTTTGCATGTTCTCCGTGCTTGCATGGGTTTCCTCCAGGTCCTCATGTTTCCTCCACAGTTCAAACTCATTTCTCAGGCACGTCCTAAAGATACGTAGCGATAGACACGTTTCTCATCCTCACCTTGCTCTCGTGCGTCTTCTGTCCGACTGTTAACTGGACGTAGGGACTTGGATCGCTGCTCACCTTCCTCCCGGACTGTAACATGAGAGACACATTAATAACACTTTATTCATAGGTATAACTTTTTGTCCATCTAATCCCACTATATACGATATATATATGTGTGTGTGTATATATATATATATATATATATATATATATATATATATATATATATAAAACTGCAAAGATTCTGTTTATAATTGTTCTGGACAGAATTGGTGCAGTTGAGGTGTTGTGGGGTTCAGGTTTGATGGCCATAGGATCTCGTCTCTGCTTTTTGCAGATGATGTCGTCCTTGTGGCTTCATCGATCTGAGACCTCCAGCTCTCGTCGGGACGAATCGCAGCAACTCTCTGTTTCACTCTCTCTCACACTCTCCCTCACTCTTACTTTGTCACTCACTCACTCCATCACTCTTTCATTCTCTCTCTTTCACTCTCACTCACTCACTCACTCAACCACTTTATTAGGGTTGTATGGAGGCCAGAGTCTAGTTCAGCTCACACTGTGCAAAGGTGAGGTGACACTCTAAACAGCTTGCCAGACCATCACAGAGCCAACATACACATAGCCACAACACTCACACCTAGGGGCAATTTGAAAAAGCCAATTAGCCTAATGTGCATGTCTTTGAACTGTGAGAGGAAACGGGGCGACACAGTGGTTCGACACAGTGGTTCAGCAAGAAGGTTCCCCTGTGATTCCTTGGCTCGGCGAGTGTGGAGTGGAGTTTTTCATGTTTTTCATGGTGTCCCTGTAGATGGGTTTCCTCCACATACTCCAGTTTCCTCCAACAGTCCAAAAGCATGCATGCACAGTAAACTAATTAGCTGTTCCAAGTTCCTAGGAGTGAGTCTGAGTATAAATGGTTGTGTGTGTCGGGCTTGCGATGGCCTGGTGAGCTGTTCAGGGTGTACCCCGCCCTCATTTAGAGTCAGCCGAGATGGGCGCCAGCCTCCCCGTGACCCTAATTAGGATTAAGCGGTTTAGAAAATGAATGGCTGAATGAATGGATGATAATTACTGTATCATCATTCACAATAACAATCTTAAAGCAACGCATGCTAAGCTAACAAGCTCCTGAGCTTTGAAATAATGACAACAATGGCAAACATCAACTACCGTAATCTTACATGCAGTGAATGAGAAATACTCCAGCATGCATGGAACCAGAAAAGAAACACTGCATGATTATCAGCGGAAGGACTGATGAAGAACGAGTCGGCGAGTGGACAGTATGTAAAACACACACTCTTGAGGAGCTCCAGTACCTTCAGCAGGCCTCTGTAGAGGTGCTTGGAAGTGTCAGGGTAGAACTCAAGCTGCTCGATCTTTGACAGAAAATAAAGCCATGTGTTTCATTAAAAAACAACAACAACAACAACAACAACAACAAACTGTGTAGCTCAAGGTTAGGTCTTTCTATGGTTTATGTTCAGGGGATGTTTGGTGTGATGTTATCCACTTTGATCATGGTTGTAACTAGCGTTGATCTTCAGGTCTCCATAAATTACAAAAGTTTTTTTTCCCTTTAAATGTCAGATATTATACCCATTTTCAGACTTTATCATTTCTAACACCAGTGGACCACCAGACTATGATTCCAAATTCTTCTTTTCCTTTCAGCTTTTTCCCTTTTTCAGCGGTCGCAACAGTGAATCATCTGATTCGCACATTTGATTTGGTTCATAGGTTTTTACATCGGATGCCCTTCCTTTATCGGACTTTACATCGGATGTCCCTTGCCTTTAGCAAGGGACAGAAACATGCTGATGGCTTTGCAGCTCATCATCATCATCATCATCATCTTCTTCCGCTTAGTCCAGGGTCGGGTCGCGGGGGCAGGAACCTTAGCAAAGAGGTCCAGACATCCCTCTCCCGAGCTACTTCCTCCAACTCTCCCGGGGGGACACCGAGGCGGTCCCAGACAAGCCGAGAGACATAGTCCCTTCAGCGTGTTCTAGGTCGACCCCGGGGTCTCTTCCTGGTTGGACATGCCCGAAACACCACACCAGGGAGGCGTCCGGGGGGCATTCTGACCAGATGCCCGAGCCACCTCAACTGGCCCCTCTCAATGCGGAGGAGCAGCGGATCTACTCCGAGCTCTCCCCGGATGGCGGAGCTTCTCACCCTATCTCTAAGGGAGAACCCCGCCACCCGGCGAAGAAAGCTCATTTCAGCCGCTTGTATCCGTGATCTTGTTCTTTCGGTCATTACCCAAAGCTCGTGACCAAAGGTGAGGGTTGGAACGTAGATCGACTGGTAAATTGAGAGCTTCGCCCTGCGGCTCAGCTCCTTTTTCACCACGACGGACCGGTACAGGCACCACTTAACAGCAGAGGATGCAGCGATCCGTCTGTCGATCTCTCGCTCCATCCTTCCCTCACTCGTAAACAAGACCCCAAGATACTTAAACTCCTCCACTTGGGGCAGGACCTCATTCCCGACCCGGAGGGTGCATTCCACCATTGTCCGACTGAGAACCATGGCCTCGGACTTGGAGGTACTGATCTTCACCCCGGCTGCTTCGCACTCAGCTGCGAATCACTCCAATGAGAGCAGGAGGGCCCGACTTGATGAAGCCAAAAGGACAACATCATCCGCAAAAAGTAGAGACAATATCCGATGGCCACCAAACCAGAACCCCTCATCGCCTCGACTGCGCCTAGAAATTCTGTCCATAAAAATTATGAACAGAATCGGTGACAAAGGACAGCCTTGGCGGACTCCAACTCCCACTGGAAATGAATCCGACCTGCTGTTACCAATACGGACCAAACTCTGGCTCCGGTGATACAGCGACCGAATAGCTCATAGCAACGGATCCGGAACGCCGTATTCTCGGAGCACGCCCCACAAGATCTTTCGAGGGACACGGTCGAAAGCCTTCTCCAAATCCACAAAGCACATGTGGACAGATTGGGCAAACTCCCATGCCCCCTCCAGAATCCTGTGGAGCGTATAGAGTTGGTCAAGAGTGCTGCGGCCAGAACGAAAACCACATTGTTCCTCCTGAATCCGAGGTTCGACTATCGGTCGGATCCTCCTCTCTAGTACCCCTGCATAGACTTCCCCAGGTAGGCTGAGGAGTGTAATTCCCCGATAATTGGAACACACCCTCCGGTCCCCCTTCTTAAAAATTGGGACCACCACCCCAGTTTGCCAATCCAGAGGTACAGCCCCCGATGACCACGCGATGTTGCAGAGACATGTCAACCAAGACAGTCCTACAACATCCAGATCCCTGAGATATTCCGGGCGGATTTCGTCCAACCCCGGAGCTCGACCACCGAGGAGCTTTTTGACAACCTCAGTGAACTCCACTCCAGTGATGGGCGGACCCTCACCCGAACCCCCAGGGTCTTCCTCTTCCATGGAGGGCGTGTTGGTGGGATTGAGAAGGTCCTCAAAGTATTCCCTCCACCTCTCAACAACATCCCCAGTCAAGGTAAGCAGCTCCCCACCTCCACCGTAAACAGTGTTTGTGAAGAACTGCTTCACCCTCCTGAGGCGTCGGATGGTGGCCCAGAACCTTTTTGAGGCCAACCGATAATCACTCTCCAGGCCCTCACCGAACTCCTCCCACGCCCGAGATTTTGCATCTGCGACAGCCTCGGCTGCAGCACGTTTGGCTTGCCGGTACCCGTTTGCTGCCTCAGGGGTCCCACAGGCTAATAAAACCCGATAGGCCTCCTTCTTCAGCTCGTCCTTCTTCACCGCAGGTGTCCACCACCGGGTTCGGGGATTACCGCCACGACAAGCACCGACGACCTTACGGCCACAGCTATGGGCTGCCGCCTCAGCAATGGAGGCACGAAACATGGCCCATTCGGATTCCATGTCCCCCGCCTCCTCCGGAACGTGGTTGTAGCTCTGCTGGAGGTGGGAGTTAAAGGCCTCTCGGACAGGGGGCTCCGCCAAACGTTCCCAGCAGACCCTGATTACACGCTTGGGCCTGCCAGGTCTGGAAGGCAACCTCCCACACCACCAGGTAGTGATCGGTAGACAGCTCAGCTCCTCTCTTCACCCGAGTGTCCAGAACATATGGTCGCAAGTCCGATGACATGACTACAAAGTCAATCATCGAACTGCGACCTAGGGTGTCCTGGTGCCAAGTGCACTTATGGACACCCTTATGTTCGAACATGGTGTTCGTGATAGACAAACTGTGACGAGCACAGAAGTCCATCAACGACACACCATTCGGATTCAGACTGGAGAGGCCGTACCTACCGATCACACCCTTCCAGGTCACACTATCATTGCCCACATGGGCGTTGAAGTCTCCCAAGACAACAAGCGAGTCTCCCGAGGGAGCGTTCTCCAACCCCCCCCCCCCCCCCCAAAGACTCCAAAAAGGGTGGGTCCTGACTGTTATTTGTGCTTATGCACCAAATGACAGTTCAGTCAGGACCCGTCCCCCCACCCGAAGACGGAGGGAAGCTACCCTTTCGTCAACCGGGGAGAACCCCAACATTTGGGCACCGAGACGGGGGAGAATACCACAAGAATACCCACACCGGCTCATCACCTCTCCCCATGAGCAACTCCAGAATATAAGAAGGTCCAGCCTCTTTCGAGATGGATGGTTCCAGAGCCCAAGCTATGCGTTGAGGTGAGCCCGACTATATCTAGTCGGTGTCTCTCCACCTCACGCACGAAATCAGGCTCCTTTCCCGCCAGAAAAGTGACATTCCATGTCCCGAAGGTCAGAGTAAGTAGCCGAGGATCAGTCCGACAGAACCCATGCCTTTGGCTGCCACCCAACTCACACTGCACCCGACCCCTAAAACTCCTCCCACGGGTGGTGGGTCCATGGGAGGGCGGACCCATGTCTCCTTTTCGGGCTGGGCCCGGCCAGGCTCCATGGGCATAAGCCCGACCACCAGGCGCTCGCCTTCGAGCCCCTCCCCTGGGCCTGGCTCCAGGAGGGAACCCCGGTGACCCACGTCCGGGCAAGGGAGACTGATTCCTGTGTTGTCTCGTGTCTTAGGGGTTTGTTTTGAATCGCACTTTGTCTGGACCTTCACCCCGGACCTGTTTGCCTTGGGTGACCCTACCAGGGGCATTTGTCCCCGACAACATAGCTCCTAGGATCATTAGGTCACGCAAACCCCTCCACCACGATAAGGTGGCGATTCAAGGAGGGGCCTTGGGTGACCCTACCAGGGGCATTTGCCCCCGACAATATAGCTCCTAGGATCATTAGGTCACGCAAACCCCTCCACCACGATAAGGTGGCGATTCAAGGAGGGGGGCTTGAATGAATGAATGGGCTTTGCAACTCCTCTTTACGAAAGTCAGCAATGGTTCTTTTACATGAACCTCTCACCATAGACAGTGAGAGACATGGCCCACCTTTGATAACCCAGTTAGCTGCACTGGGGAGGACAGTGACAACCTTGTGGAGAGTGGGACTCGAACTCCCAACCCTAGGATCAGCGATCCAGCACCCTATACCACTAGACCACCACTGCCCCAGATTATCATTCCAAATAATAAAAAAAAAAAATCAGGATGCTGCTTCCCACCTCCCCCTGAAATACTGATTACGCACACTGGATGTACTGTTTGGCTTCCTCCTCTTGTTTATGTTTTTTTGTGCTCTCTGTGTCTACTCTGCTCTGATTGGTCACCTGAAAACTCCACTGAATGTGCTGGCAGGTGCTCGCTCACTCACTCACTTGCTCATCGATTTGCCAAACTACTAAATCCTATCCTAATCACAGGGAGGCTGGAGCTTATCTCAGTCAACACTGGAGGAAGACAGAGCACACCCTGAACAGCTAGCCAGAACATTGCAGGACCAAACACACAGAATAAACAAATCAGAAGGCCCAGCATGCCATGATGCACCAGTGTGACCAAAAACTAAGTAAATAAATAAATGATCCAACAGTACCGTGGCGCAATGGTTAGCATGTCCGCCTCACATTAATAAACCAGGTTCATTTCCTGGGCTCGGGGCATTTCTGCCTGGGGTTTGCATGTTCTCCCTGTGATTGTGTTGGTTTACTCTGGGGACTCGGGCTTCCTCCGACAGTCTAAAATCACGCACAATTTTTATCCAGTGTCCTCTGGGATCGATACAGTATTCTGATTCTGATGTGCAGTAGGCTGACTGGCAGTTCTAAATCACCCCAGGTGTGAGTGTAAGTGGGAATGATTGTGCGTGTGTTAGCCCTGTGATGACCTGATGAGCTCTTCCGTATGTACCCCGCCCTCGCATAGAGTCGGCTGAGATGGGCGCCAGGCTTCTTGTGATCTGAATTAGAATGAAGCAGCTTTGAAAATGAATGAATGAATGAATGAATGAGCCGAGGAAACCTCTTGTCAAGTACCTACGGTTGTGAAGAACTTCAACCTGTGCAAACCTCATTATTCTTACATAATCAACACGGAAACATTTATCGGTCAAAAAAGTGGAAGGAGGATCATATCTCCTCTTTGACTTATTACATCCTGTTGTAAAATTCAAAAAAGGAACAAAATGATATTTTGAAAATTAAATATCTGAGCAGCCCAGGAGGATTCTGGGTAATATTAATTAGCCACTGCTAATTTACCACTAGATAAATCAGAACGTTTAATACGACGTGTTTCAAACTACAGGCATGAGCACATCGCTTTTGGGGTTGGAAAAAAGTGTCCGGTGTGATGTGCAATAGGAGAGTGTCAGCAAGAATGAAAGGAAAAGTGTGCAAGACGGTGATGAGGCCAGTGATGTTGTATGGTTTAGAAACAGTGGCCCTGGGGAAAAGACAGGAGGCAGAGCTGGAGGTAGCAGAGATGAAAATGTTGAGGTTCTCTTTGGGAGTAACGAGGATGGATAGGATTAGAAATGAGTACATCAGAGGGACAGCACATGTTAGATGTTTTGGAGACAAAGTCAGAGAGGCTAGATTGAGATGGTTTGGACATGTACAGAGGAGGGATAGTGAGTATATTGGTAGTAGGATGCTGAGGTTGGAACTACCAGGCAGAAGGCCCAGAGGAAGACCAAAGAAGAGATTTATGGATGTGGTGAAGGCGGACATGAATGTCGTTGGAGTAAGAGTAGAAGATGCAGAGGACAGGGTGAGATGGAGGCGGATGGTTTGCTGTGGCGACCCCTGAAGGGAACAGCCAAAAAGAAAAGAAGAAGAAGAAGAAGAAGAAGTGCGAATAGTTGTATGTGTTGGCCATGAGATGGTCAGGTAAGTTGCTCAGGGTGTACCTCACCCAGAGTTGGCTGCTACAGGCTCTAGCCTCCCTGTGATTCTTATAGGAATAAGTACCTTGGCAGGTCAGTGTGTGGCTGTGTGTTTGTGGGTGGGTATGGGAAGGGGGTGAGGGTGAGGAGGGTGTTTGTGTTCATACTGGGAGGTTCCGGGCAGAATCGAGGTAAACCATCAGCAACGCAGAAGACAAACTGTC
>CM045745.1:34672781-34677781 GCA_024760905.1 Plotosus lineatus | reverse complement strand
ACATGTTGTTCTTTAATCGATAAAAAAATACGCTGCAAAGGAAGACTGCTGTTCAGAAGAAGCATTTATAAAATTATTACACATTGTGATGATCAGTGGCGGTGGTGGCCCGGTGGCGTGGTGCTGGATTACTGATCTCAAGGTCGGGGTTCAAGCCCCACTATCATTGGGTTGACACTGCTGTCCCCCCAGTGCACTAATTGTGTTATCAAAGTTCAGCCGTGTCTCTCACTGTCTGTGCTGGAGCTTCATGTAAAAGAACCATTGCTGACTTTCATAAAGAGGAGCTGCATAGCCATCAGCGTGTTTCTGCCCCGCTCGCTGTCCAAGATCACACTCTCCCAGAGTCGGCCGAGATGGGCCCCAGCCTCCCTAATTAGAATTAAGCGGTTCAGAAAATGAATGAATGATGATCAACCCGCAGTTTAAATGACACTGATTATTTCCTGGTTTCCTGAAGGTCTGATTGAGGAGTCTGAGCATTAAACGGAGTTTGAAAAATCAATCTGTTAACACAGTACTTCCATTACACCGTTTCAACATCCTCCACAGGGAGCCATTACTTTAAAACCTCACCCTGCAGCTGCTCACATTCAACACGCTCCACTCAACACACTGGTAACTATTTCCACACTCACTTCCCAACACACTGCCGTTATTATTATTATTATTATTATTATTATTATTATTATTATTAGATCCCAATTCAGGGTGTTTCTGTGTGGAGTTTACATGTTCTCCCCGTGATTTCTGGAAGTGTTCCTGAGCCCATGCAGTGATTGACAGTATCATGCCTGTTCTTAATGCAGTGCCACCCGAGGGCACAGAACCACAGGCGTGCTTTTCGGCCATGTTTCTAACACAGAGATTCTCCCAGGCCTCAGCGGGTTTCCTCTGATATCCGAACACTGACCAAAAACATGCACATTAGACTAATTGTCCGTTCCAAATCACCCCTAGACATGAGTGTGAGTGTAATTGGTTGGTTGGGTCATGACCCTATGATAGACAGGTGAGCTGTTCAGGGTGTACCCCACCTTTGATAAAGGTAACATTTCACAGTTACAACCCAATGGTTTGATTACATACAAACTCATAGCCGGTACGATATTATCCAAGGAGGCTATTAGTCTGATCTGACTAACTAGCATGAGTGATTAGCTTAGCATGAGTCACGACCCCCTCCATTTCTTTTTCTGCAGTGATGTTCTTACTAACGGTAATTTGAGGTGATATCCTAGTGATAAATTAGCCAATCAGAATGTGCGATTGCTCATATCCAGTGGGTATGAATGGAATAACCGTTGATATTGTGGTTTTATAATTTCTATAACAGTCAGAAAATAATTAATTTTATTCCTTTCAGCTTTGTTCTGAAATATGATGAGAAAAAGTTTCACAGTTTCCTCTCTCTCTCTCTCTCTCTCTCTCTCTCTCTCTCATTCCTCAGCTCCCGTCTTTGATGTACGAACAGAACAAACCCAGAAAATCAACTTTTTCACCTTCTGTGAACCTTCTGCGAGCTTCAAAATGATTTTTATTACATCTGCCCTGGCAGTAATTCACCACAGGAAAGGGAGAAATTATCAGTAAAAAAGCAATTTGGGCTGTAATTTGACAGAAATGACTATTTAATAGCTGAAACAGTAAGAACCTTCACTTTACCCCGAGTCCTGTGAGCAATCCGGTTCTAAAGATAACACTTTAATATAATGCTATTCAGCCGGGAACCGAGACTGACACGTTTTATGATTTCACTCCACAGCTTTAGCTTTATAATGAGCTTCGTTGGAAAACCTGAGGTGAGTTTCATATCTTAGAGCAGAGACGGGGAAAATAATAATAATAATAATAATAATAATAATAATAATAATAATAATAATAATACCACTGTTAGCATTTCAGGCTAGTCAGTGTCCTTACAACAGCAACCTTAGTCATTATTATAAGAATTCGGTTTTCTTGATAGCACTTACAGAATTATATACAATCTATACGTAGCTGCATTTATGTTTACACAGCAGCCGTATTACTTGTACACTGTGCTGAGAAATCTGTTTTATCTCAGATAATAGCGCCATTTGCTACACAGTCAAGCTCTGTCTCATTCAAACCAAAAATGAGCCGACTGGTGAGCAATCAATGTCTATCCAGCTATTCATTCATTCATTCATTTTCTGAACCACTTAATCATAAACGGTGTCACGGGGAGGCTGGCGCCCATCTCAGCCGACTGAGGGTAGAATACACCTTTGACAGCTCGCCAGGCCATCACAGGGCGGAAACACACTGCCAGCTATGCAGCTCCCCTTTACAAAAGTCAGCAATGGTTCTTTTACATGAACCTCCCATCACAGACACTGAGAGACACGGCCGGGGTTTGATAACAGTTAGTGCACTGGGGTGGGGCTACGTAGCTCAAAGTTAACACGCTAATGATTTCCAATCTTCCTTAAATATTTAACTGTGTGAGTGTATAACACACACAGTTAAATATTTAAGGAAGATTGGACTGTGTGAGTGTATAACATAATCGTATCTCTTTAGATTGCATACTAGTGCACTAACTGAAATTAATCAATTTTATTTACCAACTTAACTAGCGAAACGACTGAATAAATAAACACTAACCAGATCATGCTGAGCAGAAATAGCACTACTAGACACACACACACACACACACACACACACACACACATACATACACACATACATACACACATACACACACATACACACACATACACACACATACACACACATACACACACATACACACACATACACACACACACACACACACACACGAGACATACAGACTTTGTTATATTGCATCTCCAGCAGTGTATTCGTTTCTCATTAAACCTGAAACATGACATCATCACATTGTGTTTTTTTCAAGTTTTCATAATATGCATATGCGGATCTGAATGCGTCTGAGTGTTCATGAGTTTATAAATAAGGTTTGCTTTTTTCTAACGAAGTGCCAGTGAGTGAACAAGATGGGAATGGCTAACACGGCTAGCTGTTGCGCTAACAGATTATAGCTTCTTCACTTCACTTATCCCTTAACAGCCAAGGATGTCGTTGGGGCACCTTCATGGCGAGACTTGGGCTGCTTTGGCCTGGCAGAGCTCATCCCTCTCCAGGTCGTAGAAACACTCTGACGGCTTTGCAGCCTACTCTTTACGAAAGTCAGCAATGGTTCTTTTACATGCCTCTTACCATAGACAATGAGAGACATGGCCTGCCTTTGATAACCCAGTTAGCTGCACAGGGGGGGACACTGACAACCTTGTGGGGACCCGAACCTCCAACCTTAGGATCAGCAATCCTGTGCCCTAACCACTAGATTACCACTGCCCTAGATTATAGCTGGCAGGCTGCAAATGAAGAATAAAGCTGATGGCTTCTGAAGCAGAGTTATCACGCAAGCTGCATCAAAATAATATGGCTAGTTGTTTTCTTAAATACAGAAGCACCCCGACTTATGTTCATCCGTTTTACGTTTTTTCGATTTTACGTTTTTTTTTTAAAAAGTCAAATTTTGAGTTTAGACATACCTATGTAGTACGCTGACGTAATGACACAATGACATAGTGACGCTGCGTCCATTGTTTACAAACGACAGACTGAACGTGCCCCTCCATCTTTCCAGTTCAGTTTTATATATATATATATATATATATATATATATATATATATATATATATATATATATATATAGAGAGAGAGAGAGAGAGAGAGAGAGATAGATAGATAGATATCGTTGTATAGCGCGTTACCCTTGTGTTAAGACGTCGTCTCTGTGATCTTTGTGTTTACACTGTTTTGCAGACTTTTGCAACCCTAAGCAAATATAGTTGGTCAGAAGCATAAGCCTAGTAGCATGGGTGCAAGTCTCATACACAGAGATGAATTAACTATCTCCTCGGATCGGCGCAATCTACCATGCATACTCAGTTAAGCAAAGAGAGTTGTAATATGAATGAAAACCCGAATCAAGGAAAGAGAACTCTCCGCTCTGCTGGTGATTCCCATCAGTGCAGGCTGTGTTCTAAACGAGTTCAACGGCACCCTTGCACACTTGAAAGACCGAAAGTCTGTATAACCCACAGCAAGTACACTACTTTCGGTTTTGAGCTCCTCACATATTGTAAACATTGATTGGCTGTTTTAAGCTTCATGTAAAGTGACTTGGTATAAATAAGTGACTTATTTGAAAGTAATGTTGATATTATTTGATATATTTGATATTATTTTACAATGTTATGTTTATAATAATTGATTTAGGGGTGTTTTATGAGATACTGTAATGGTATTTATGGATGTATAGTACAGTATGAGCGTCATACGTCACACGTCATATGTCACTGTAACAACTTGCGTTCGACTGTCTGAAACCAATTGAAAACGTAAGTCGGGGAGAATCTGTAATGTTAAATAGCAAGCTAACGTTAACTGGAAAGTTACACACAGACAGGTTCCAATTATCCAGCGCCTGCTTTGCCCCGAATCGATTTTCCCAATGTATCAGGACCTTCCCATAAACACATATAAATTAAATTAAGATCAAATCTAGTGTAAAAGAATAAAGAACTTGTGTACAGTATTACTTACAAAAAATAGCAGAAGACTAAAAAAAAAAAAAAAAACTACATAGCTGTCCCTATTCTCGCAAATGTCATGCTGAGTCTTAAAATTATGCAGCCACCCAATAGAAAAATTTCACCCTTCCTCGAGGTTGTTACGCAACTTGGCTGCCTTCTCTATAATCAAAGGTCCGCTACCAGGCTTCCCTTCGGCACACCGGCTCCTGAACCAAATGTACAGAACCTTATCTAACTCTCCAAACACTTCCCCTATCAGCGACTTCCTGTTCTGGTCTTGTTTCGTTTCAACTGGCTCGCCCAGAGTCGGCAGAGATGGGCGCCAGCCTCCCCATGACCCTATTTAGGATCCAGCGCTTCAGAAAATGAATGAATGTATAATGGGTGCAG
>CM045745.1:34660281-34665281 GCA_024760905.1 Plotosus lineatus | reverse complement strand
TCTCTCTCTCTCTCTCTCTACCCTCTCCCTCTCTCTCTACCCTCTCCCTCTCTCTCTCTACCCTCTCCCTCTCTCTGTACCCTCTCCCTCTCTCTCCCCCCTCTGTCTCTCTCCCTCCGTCCCTCCGTCTCTTTCATTTTCGAGAAACCAAGCTCTTGCTTACTTTTTGTAGCTGATAATGTTTACTTTTGTTGGAGGGTATTTAAGTTGATTTAAATGTATTTAAGTGTGCATGTATAATGTATTTAAGTTGATTTCAGGGTGTTGATATATATATATTTGAGTGTATTTGATGTGTTTGAGTGTGTTCAGGTGTGTTTTTAAGTGTATTTGAGTGTACTGTGGTGTGTTGTTAGATTGTATTTGAGTGTGTTGAGAGTATTTGGATGTATTTGAATGTGTTTGAGAGTGTTGAGAGTATTTAAATGTGTTTGAATGTACTGTATCCGCATTCGGCCATAAAGCATTTTTATGCACGGAAGTGGGCGGTGCCACAAATGTTCTGTGCACAGAATGCTCTGTTGGACAAAAGACCTCCGATCTCACAAGGAAGCAAGTTAATATTGAATCCGGACCTCAGATCTTTCAAACACGTAATTCCACTTTAAATACAACACCCCGTCTCAAAACTTCGTCGCCTGCGCGCTGTGTGTGGGCGGAGCCCGCATTCGACAGAGCGCGCCTCTCAAAGAGAGAGAGAGAGAGAGAGTTTTGTGTGTGTGTGAGAGAGAGAGAGCGAGAGAGACAGAAATAGAGAGATATAGAGAGAGACAGTGTTGTGTGTGTGTGTGTGTGTGTTAATAAAATACTGTTTAATAATGGTTTAATTAATAAATATGTTAATAAAATGGTTTCATATGTTAATAAAATACTTAAATGGTTTAATGAATAATTTTCTTTTACTTTTAACGCATATTTCATCCAAAATTGTTGTACTTTTATAATTTTTAAAGGGTTCATGGGGTAGTGTTGGGAGCCTTGGAACGAATCAGGCATTTTACATGTAAACTGTGCCCCCTACTTACGAAAACTCCAGGCTACGAAAAAGGCACTGAACAGATTAATTTCGTAAGTAGAGGGCCGACTGTATTTGAGCATAATTGAGTGTTTTTGAGTGCGTGTGAGTGTTTTTGAGTGCATGTGAGTGTTTTTGAGTGCATGTGAGTGTGGATTACTGGCACAATTCAGGGAAACTAAGATAAGCTCCGGCCATGGTGACCCAGTAGGCTCAGTTGTAAAAAGCCCAGAGTAGGGTGTGTTTACGTGTGTTGTTAGAGTATATTTGAACACATTTGAGTGTGTGTCAGTGTCCTGGAGCGTATTTGAGGGTACTAGTGTTTGTTTGCCTGTGTTGTTTGAGTGTATTTGAGTGTTTTTGATGATGGTTGAGAGTATCCGAGTGTTTTTGAGTGTTTTTGATGATGTTTGAGAGTATCTGAGTGTATTTGAGTGTTTTTGATGATGTTTGAGAGTATTTGAGTGTTTTTGAGTGTTTTTGATGATGTTTGAGAGTATTTGAGTGTTTTTGAGTGTTTTTGATGATGTTTGAGAGTATTTGAGTGTATTTGATTATGTTTGAGAGTATTTGAGTGTATTTGAGTGTTTTTGATGATGTTTGAGAGTATCTGAGTGTATTTGAGCGTTTTTGATGATGTTTGAGAGTATTTGAGTGTTTTTGATGATGTTTGAGAGTATTTGAGTGTTTCTGATGATGTTTGAGAGTATTTGAGTGTATTTGAGTGTTTTTGATGATGTTTGAGAGTATCTGAGTGTATTTGAGTGTTTTTGATGATGTTTGAGAGTATCTGAGTGTTTTTGATGATGTTTGAGAGTATCTGAGTGTATTTGAGTGTTTTTGATGATGTTTGAGAGTATCTGAGTGTATTTGAGTGTTTTTGATGATGTTTGAGAGTATTTGAGTGTTTTTGAGTGTTTTTGATGATGTTTGAGAGTATTTGAGTGTATTTGATTATGTTTGAGAGTATTTGAGTGTATTTGAGTGTTTTTGATGATGTTTGAGAGTATCTGACTGGATTTGAGCGTTTTTGATGATGTTTGAGAGTATTTGAGTGTTTTTGATGATGTTTGAGAGTATTTGAGTGTTTCTGATGATGTTTGAGAGTATTTGAGTGTTTTTGATGATGTTTGAGAGTATCTGATTGTATTTGAGTGTTTCTGATGATGTTTGAGAGTATTTGAGTGTATTTGAGTGTTTTTGATGATGTTTGAGAGTATTTGAGTGTTTTTGATGATGTTTGAGAGTATCTGAGTGTATTTGAGTGTTTTTGATGATGTTTGAGAGTATCTGATTGTATTTGAGTGTTTCTGATGATGTTTGAGAGTATCTGAGTGTATTTGAGTGTTTTTGATGATGTTTGAGAGTGTTTGAGAGTATTTGAGTGTTTTTGATGATGTTTGAGAGTATTTGAGTGTTTTTGATGATGTTTGAGAGTATCTGAGTGTATTTGAGTGTTTTTGATGATGTTTGAGAGTATCTGATTGTATTTGAGTGTTTCTGATGATGTTTGAGAGTATCTGAGTGTATTTGAGTGTTTTTGATGATGTTTGAGAGTATCTGAGTGTATTTGAGTGTGTTTCAGTGATGAAGTGAATTTCAGTACACACAGATGAATGACTCTGAAAGTCCGGTGTCAGTCCTGAAGATACAGTACTGTGGCGGGATTCAGGTACTGGCTTCGCTTTATGAACTGGGTCAGGTGTGTTCATGTGGAGTATGAGAACGAATCCTCCAGATATTTTACTAACGCGGGTATTATTTAACGTGTTCTCAGATTACGATCAGATTACAGTATTGTGAATAATGTATTTGTGTTACATCCAGAGTTTCCTGAGATCCCAACAATAACAACCTGAGATTAACCTCCATCCACCAATCAGATGTTAGTTAGGAAGGTAAATATAAACAGAGAGCCAGACCGCAGCTTCTACAGATACGAAGAGCAAATATCAAGTCTTTTCTCCCCGAGAGAATCTGTCCGTCTGGCATTTTCGTTTGCATACTGACGGACGAATCAACATCACGGCTCGAGAGGAATCACTGTTACATTTTGGGAATTGGATCAATATGATATTATGATGTTCTGGATCTTGTTAACTGGGTTCCAGTGTTGTTTATAAGTATATTTTTAACCTTTATACAACCATTGTTGATCTTAAAAGTCGTTTTAAAGTTTTTCCAATGTTGAAAACATAACTGATATAATTTCATCCATGTTTAAGTGTGATCGGTTGGCCCCATGATGGCCGGGTTTCAGGGTACTTTACAGATCCTTCTGTGGATTAAAAACCCAAGTCAGATTTCATTTACAGCTGCTATAGCATAACTTTGAACTAATTCTTTATTGAGCTATAACCGCTTCAGGGTGGTTCAGGAGGCATTGGCTCCGCCTGCAGGAAGACAGTGGTAGAGGGCGGAGATTAAAGGTGAGTAGAAATCAGCGAGAGCACGTGTCATGTTGTTCCGTGGAAACACTGGTCACCTTGTGGAACAAAGGAATGTTACGTTATCCTCTGTGGCCATCAGCGAGAAGCACAGGATCAACTGGGATCCAAACTTAGACTCGGTCACACCGGGTCAGTGTGTTCATACAGCCGTGCTGGCACAAGTTTAGCCTCGCTGGAAAGAGACATGGTACCGCGGATCAGTTCAACTTAACACACTGTTACTATCAGGGTCCAGAAAACTCAACTGGCTTTGTTCTTTCTTTATCTCACATCCCACAGACAGGAGAAAGAGGCGGAACTACATGAGGTGTTCAAATCTGATTGGCTCTCTTTGCAGAAATGTATTTCATTCTTACATTTTCTGATCCGCTTAATCCTAATTAGATTCAAGATTCTTTCTTGTCGTTATGTTCACACATAGTGAATTCACACATAATTGGAGTCACAGGGACATTGGTGCCCATCTCAGCCAACTCAGAGTACACCCTGGACAGCTTGCCAGGCCATCGCAGGGTAGGAAAATGCTGATGGTTATGCAGTTCCTCTTGACTAAAGTCAGTAATGGTTCTTTCACACAAGAGACACGGCTGCCCTTTGATAACCCAGTTAGTGCACTGGGGGGGAACAGGAGTGACAACCCGGTGATAGTGGGCTTGAACCCCTGACCTTGAAATCGGGTAATCCAGCATCTTACCACCAGACCATCACTGCCCCTGCATAGCTGTGTTTTATATATATATATTTTGTGAACATTTAAAACCACATAGGTGGCACTGTGGTGTAGTGGTGAGCACATCCACTTCAAAACAAGAAGGTCCTGGGTTCGATTCCCAGTTTGGGCGTTTCTGTGTGGAGTTTGCATGTTCTTCCTATGCTTGTGCAGGTTTCCTCGGGGTACTCCGGTTTCCCCCCACAGTTCAAAAACATGCACTGTAGGTTAACTGGCTGTTCCAACCCCCCGAGTTTGAGTGTGTTGGCCCTGCGATCTCCTGGTGAGCTGTCCTGGCTGTACCTCACCCTTGCCTGTGCTTGCTGAGATGGACACGAGCCTTCCCGTGACCCGAACTAAGATTAAGCTGTTCAGAATATGGATGGATGGAAACCACATGAAACGGATCATCTGAACCTTTTTTGAGAATTAACACTCGGTTCAGTGGCGGCATGTTTGATTCACAGCAAGAACCTCCTCGTCCAAGTCTGGTGTTCAGTGCAGGAGCTCCTGTGTGCCTCTGTCTACCCAGACCCTGGGAAGGAACCTGCAGTGGACTAGCGTCCCATCCAGGAGGAACCGAACTCATAGTCACTTCACACATTTCACACAAACCAAGACAAGCGCCGGCTGTAGTGACCCAGTAGGCTCGGTGTAAAAACCCAACAGACTTTCCCTTACTTTCCCCCTGCATGCCACCCAACGTTACCCTGAAAAGCTAAATCTTCAGGGCAACCGGAGTAGAGACAGGGAAAGAGGAACTATTCAGAAACACAAACAACATCAGTGATGTCTCACTTCTGTCAGGACGTCAACACTGAGTCTA
>CM045745.1:34462781-34655281 GCA_024760905.1 Plotosus lineatus | reverse complement strand
GGAAATGGCTGTGGTGAATACTTTCTTCCAGAAGAAACAGTAGCATAGGGTGACCTATAAAAGCGGAGGTAGGAGCACACAGGTAGACTACATCTTGTGTAGACGATGTAATTTGAAGGAAGTCAGTGACTGCAAAGTAGTAGTGGGTGAGAGTGTTGCCAAACAGCATAGGATGGTGGTGTGCAGGATGACGTTGATGGTGAGAAAGGTGGAGAAAACAAAGGCAGAGCAGAAGACAAAGTGGTGGAAGCTGAAAAAGGAAGAGTGTCGTGTTGTCTTCACGGAGGAGTTGAAACAGGCTTTGGGTGGTCAGGAAGTGCTTCCAGATGACTGGACAACCACAGCCAATGTGATCAGGGAGACAGGTCAGAGAGTGCTTGGTGTGTTCTCTGGAAGAACAGTAGATAAGGAGACTTGGTGGTGGAATGAGGAAGTGCAGGAGTGTGTACAAAGGAAGAGGTTAGTTAAGAAGAAGTGGGACATTGAGAGGACCGAAGAGAGTAAACAGGAGTACAGGAAGACACAGCGTTAGGCAAAAGTAGCGATGTCAAAGGCCAAACAGAGGGCGTATGGTGACTTGTATGATAGGTTGGACAGTAAGGATGGAGAAAAATGATTTATGCAAGTTGGCACAGCAGAGAAATAGAGATGGGACGTGCAGCAAGTTAGATTGATAAAGGACAGAGAGGGAAATGTATTGACTGATAACAGAAGTGTGCTGGGAAGATGGAAAGAGTACTTTGAAGAGCTGATGAATGAGGAAAATGAGAGAGAAAAAAAGAGTTCTCTATGGACAGGACTCCCGCCTCTCCTTCCTCGACCGACAATAGTCCAATTTCCACCAGCACCCTGTTGGTTAACAGCACTGATGCGGTCGTTGTTAACCCAGGCCTCGACCGATCCGGTATGAATTCAGTTGTGATCATTTGCATGAGAATTTTGGCAGAAGTTTTACGCCGGATGCCCTTCCTGTCGCAACCCTCTGCATTTATCCGGGCTTGGGGCCGGCATGAGGGTGAACACTGGCTTGTGCCCCCCCCTCCCATGGCTGCATTCTTAAAGTTATCTTAACTGCATATTAACGTATCTGCTGGATATTATAAGATGGACGTCAGAGTCAAGTCTGTATCTCACAATGTCAGTGTCAGAGAAAGTAAATTGTCATGTCATAGTCATAATCTTCATAAATTGTCATGTCATAGTCTTCAACCAAACTTTATGGTAATTTGATTAGTAGATTTAATGCTGTTCTCCTTAAAGTCAGATGGGCAAAAAGTGCAATAACAGATAGTGAAATTAAATAAAGAATAAAAAACAAACCTTTTAAATGTGAAAGATGAGTCCCAGACGGCACGGTCGTGTCATGGTTAGCCTGTCCGCCTCACAGCAAGAAGGTCCTGGGTTTGATTCTCAGCTCAGGGGTCTCTGTGTGGAGTTTGCAGGTTCTCCCCATGCTTGCGTGGGTTTCCTCCGGGTTCTCTGGTTTCCTCCCACAGTCCAAAAACAGCTGTTCCAAATTGCCCCAGTTGTAAATGAAAGTATAAATGGTTGTATGATGTTGGCCCTGTGATGGCCTGGCGAGCTGTCCATGGTGTACCCCGCGCCAGCCTCTCCCCACACGGAGAAAATTAAGAATGAGTTCGCTATATCCAGGATCAACTTGTTTGGTCTGCGTCTCCATGGTGATTTCCGAGTTAGCTCGAGCGTTCTGTAATGTATTATTTATCCTGTTGCCAGGACGCAGTTTCTGTGGGTTTTTGCGGACAGCGCATGCGCAGGAAGCGTTCCGGCGGGGTGTCATGGCGGCCAGGGATGTCAACACAAATCCAAGCGAGTAACAGAGCGGAGGAGAGGAGTTCGGATCGGCCATGTTCTCCGGAAAGGTCAAGATTTCACTCCTTCCACATCCAATCAAATGTTTTAATAAAATAAAAGTAAATAACCGATAATGAAGTCAATAGTAATTTAATTAGAAATGAATCTGTACAGTTAGACAAAGGGATGAGAGACAGGGATTTGTAGATATTACAGCACAGTCGAGGTCTAACAGTGTAATTATGAATATATATTTTATGAAATATTTTATAAATAAAATCACTTTTAATTCAGTTTAAAGCACCAGATGAAACCCAACATTTCTTTTTTCCGTCTTTAGAAAGTAACCAGAGAAGACACATGGAGGCCTGATGACTTAATAAAGCACATAAGGGTAAGTGTGTGTGTGTGAGTGTGAGAGAGAGAGAGAGAGAGAGAGAGAGAGAGAGATTCCACCCTGAAACACTATTATATTATTCATGATTCATTAATTTTCCAAACCATTTAATCCTAATTAGTGTTGTAGGGATACTGGCGCCCATCTCAGCCGACTCCGGACGAGGGCGGAATACCCCCCGGATGGCTTGCCAGGCCATCACAGGGCAGAAAGACACTGACGGCCTCTTTGCGAATGTCAGCAGTTCTTTAACATGAACCCCGACCACGTAGAGTGAGAGACACGGCCGGCCTTTGAGAACCCGGTTATTAAACCCTGTGGAACCGAACTGATAATCCAGCAATAGTGGGGCTTGGACCCCTAACCTTAGGATCAGTCATCCAGCACCCTAGTACTGGGCCACCGCTGGGCTTTATTAGTTATAATTACCTTTATAATTATTTAGTTAGTACTTTATGTAATCTAATCGTTTACACTGTTGTTATTTATTTGGTATTTTACCCACATTGCACTGCTGGTTGTGGCGCAATGATTTGGGATTTAGCTTTTGCATCATCACTAGATTTAGATTTATGTCATGTGACGTACACCCTTTTCCAAGGGCCTTACATTTTTATACAACGGAGATTTTGTCCGGCTCACGTCAGGGTTAAGAGCTTCGCTCAAAGGCCCAACAGTGGTAGCTTGGTGATACTGGGACTCGAACCCCTGACGTCTGCATCAAGAACCATCTGAGCAACAGCAATGAGCAATAAAAAATAAAACGCCATTGCTCCTGTTTTAGGTTTACTGGATCCACCCCGGGTTTGTCATCAATATTTATGGTGAACACCTTACAGTTTGTAATTAGGAGGTCGCTGTGAAACACGATGGTTATTAATTGAAGGTATAATATTGCTGGACGTTTTTAAATAATACCAAATAAACAGAGAATCTGCACAACACTGGGTGTAAATAATGCTGCTGATTACTTCACAGAGCCAAGAGGAGGAGAGCAAGAGGAGAGAGAGATCACACCGAGAGCCAGAGAGAGAGAGGAGCAAACACAGAGAGGAGAGTGGCGGGAGAGGAGAAGCAAGAGATGAACGGGAGAGAGAGAGCAGGACAGAGCGAGAGAGAGGCCGGGGTGAGACCGAGTTCCGAGACAGAGAGAAGGAGCAGTACAAAGACAGAAACAGAGAAAGAGAGAGAGACAGAGATGGACTGAGGGAAAGGGTGAAGGAGAGAAACAGAGAAAAGGGTTTCGAGAAGGAGGAAAGGAATAGGGAGAGGGACAGAGACAGAAATAGAGAGAGGGATAAGGAAATGGACCGAGAGAGAGAAAAGAGGGACAGAGATAGACTGAGAGAGAAAGATAAAACCAGGGAGGCAAGACGAGAGAGAGGGCAAGAGAGGGATAGGGAGAAAGACAGAGAGAGGGAGAGGAGGAGAGCAGAGCGAGAAAGGGAGAGGAGAAATGAGAAGGAAGTTAGTGTAGGTAGAGACAACAGGCTCCGGGAGAGAGAGAGGGACAAGAAAGAGAGGTACAGAGAGAGGGAGCATGGAGGACAAGATGAAGAACAGAGAAGAGAACGGAGAGATCATGAAAGACGAGAGAAACACAGACAACACGCTGAGCATGCAGATAGAGGTGAGATTATTCAACAATTTTATTTTTACTAAGACTGACACACAAGCCACGCCTCCTTCACTGAGACTGACACACAGGCCACGCCTCCTTCACTTAGACTAACACATACACCATGCCTGCTTTAGTGATACTGACACACAGAGACCACGCCTTCTTCACTGACAATAATACACTGAGACCACACCTTCTTTATTGAGACTGATGCATACCAAGGCCACGCCTTCTTTAACTTTGTCTTGTGTTTCAGATGAAAGAAGAGAGCGAAGGAGAAGAGAGAAAGAACAGAATGTAAGATAATTCAACCAAAGAAAGATATTATTATGAATAATAATAATAAGGAGAAGAATGACAGGTGCTTGAAACCAACGTGTGTGGGTGGTGTGTGTGTGTGTGTGTGTGTGTGTGTGTGTGTGTGTGTGTGTTTGCACACTCACATTTCTGTTGCTCTCAGGAGAACAGAGAGAAAGAGCGGAGACACAGACCCCAGGAGGGAGATGGAGTGAGGGAGAGAGAGGAGAGGGAGAATGTCGTGAGTCAGACACACGGAGAGCAGGAGAAGAAAACCCAGCAAGAGGTCAGCGCGCGCGCACACACACACAGACACACACACACACACACACACACACACACACACACACACACACACACACGAGCACACACAGTCTGGCGATTGGGATGTGTTGATTAATTTTCTGATGTAACGTGACAGCAGGTGGGACAAGTGAAGGAGGTCGAGTGTAATGAAGCAGAGGATTATGGGAATGAAGATTACGAGGATGATTTTGAGGTGAGAGTGGAGGGTTCTGTTACAGCTACAGTCCACAGGTCATCATCATGCATACGTGTGTGTGTGTACTTGCGTGCGTGCGGGCTGGTTGAACACTGGCTTGTGCCCCCCCCCCCCACGGTTGCATTATATATATATATATATATGTATATGTATGTATGTATGTATGTATATAACATGAAAGATACATTGCTGTGGAGTAAAAGGGAATAAAACTCAGCAGGGCGTTGAGGAAGATCAGGATCTGCATGAGGAGTCCTCAATCCTTTCAGACGCTTTAATCCATCATCTGATCCAATCCATCATATTATGGTAGCTCTGAGTATTGGGTTGGCCTGTCTGTCGCGTGTCTGCTTATGTCCGCTGAGAACATAATCATCTCTCTTTCAGGACTATGAGGAAGATTTTGAAGAGTTGGATGAGGAGGAAGAAGAAGTGTGTGAGACTGAAAGGAGGGAAGCAGAGAGAGCGTTGAGTCCACACAGCAGACGGGAGGTCGAGGACATCCGGAGAGCCATGGAGAAGGAGAACAAGCTGGTCGGCACTGCACAGGCCACAGCCTCCACCCCGGGGTCTGACACCTCCCATAGAGGTAAACACCACCTCATACTGAACCTGCAGTCATGACTCCGCCTTATCCTAAAGCCCCTCCCTCTTGCACAGGACACCACACCTCCACACATTATTGGATATGCTGTGAAAATGATATACTGTACTGCCTGTGTGTGTGTGTGTGTGTGTGTGTGTATGTGTATGTGTGTGTGTGTGTGTGTGTGTGTGTGTGTGTGTTAGCGAGTGCTGACTCCGAGGGTCATTCGGCGAACAGCAGAGCGTACGGCCGAATCATCGACTTCACCGCAGCGAGTCAGAGAGAGAAGAACCAGCAAGTAGCCGATAAACACAAGTGAGTCGCCTATTAAATAATAATCAACTGAGGAGTCATCAATGAGGCGGAGTCACCATTCCTACTTCACCGCACTTCCTGTAGTGTAATATTCCTCTTAAACCACGGCGACCTCTAATTTTTATCAACTTCCCCTCACCTTTTGTCCTGTATAAGACTTAAATGAGAATAAACCCCATGTGTCCCTGATGGTGTTTCTGTCCTGTAGGAACCGCAGCGCCGAGCTCCTGCGCCTGATCGATCTGGACTTCTCCGTCACCGAAAGTCTCCTGGATATACCGCCAGTCCGCGAGTACGACTTGTACATCAAGAGCTACGGGATAGCCAACACCAAGCAGGTCTCCTCCCTACTGGATATAAATGAATTTTAATGAGATAGAAATACTGTAACATGTTCCGCCCCACGGTTTATATCTTTATTCTCATGTACACAAACCATGTACGGATATCTTACTTTAGTTATTAAGTCATTAGGAAAATGAGATTCTCAAAACAATCTGAGATCATCATCCACCAATCAGATCCTCAGAACAATCCGATACGATTCGATAGTCCAGTGAAACATGAATGTTTGTTTTTGAAAAAAAAAAAAAGGAATATAATTTAATAACAGATCAGTTGAGTTTCCCTTCAGCTGCATATAACTCTACTCTATTCCAAAAAAGAGGGGATCCAACTCTGAGGAAAATGTAGAGGGAGTGAAAGAGAGGAGACAGGGAGCGAGACAAGGGGAGGGAGTGAGAGAGGGAGCATGTGAAAGAGAGAGGAGGAGAAAGAGGGGAGTGTGTGAAAAAGAGAGGTAGAGGAGGAGTGAAAGAGAAAGAGGGGAGTGTGTGTGTGTGAGAGTAGGATGGTGTGAGAGGGTGGAGGAAGGTGTGTGTCTGTGTGTGTGTGAGAGAGGGGGAGAAGGGTGTGTGTGTGTGTGTGTGTGTGTCGTGCGTGCAAAGAGAGAGAGGGTGTGTGTGAGAGAGAGAGGGGAGAAAGGTGTGTGTGTGTGTGTGTGTGTGTGTGTGTGTGTGTGTGTGTGTGTGTGCGTGCAGTGAGAGAGAGAGGGGTGGATGGGTGTGTGTGTGTGTGTGTGTGTGTGTGTGTGTGTGTGTGTGTGTGTGAGAGAGAGGGGGAGAAGGGGGGTGTGTGAGAGAGAGTGTGTTTGAGAGAGAGAGAGAGAGAGAGAGAGAGAGAGAGAGAGCACAGTCGGGTTTGTTGTAAGCGTTGTGCCTGCACGTATCTTTCTGTTGAATTGAGCGAACCTCATGTGACAAGTGACGCATTTTCTGAATGAGAACCAGTCGATTAAACAGAATGGATTAACGCTATTCGCCCCTCATACAAATGAGCTCGAATATGCCCATGATTGGCTGGCGATCTCTGAGTGACAGGGAAGTGAGCATATGCTGTCCCTCCCACTATGAGAGCTTGACCGATTAGCTCTGATGGACTCCTAATTACGGATGGCTCTGACATTAACCCAGATTCGAACTCTCAGTGTAATAGTCACGTAGCTTGCCGGTGCACGTCCTGTAGTCTTACTTGTAGATGTGCTGCGTTACTGAAGTCAGAGGTTTTCACTGGTTTGCATCTGATCTGTTAGTTTAATATCTATAAATGTTATTTTTGTCGTTATCACACGTTATTGGAACTGATGCATCCACGTCTGACTGACAAATGACCACGAATGAGGGCGGTTTCCTACATGCTAATATAAACTATCCAATGCGTTTTAACCGTGAGATTTTGAAAGTGTAAGTAAAAACCACCTGATGATGAAAATCTGCTCATTTCCTGTGTAACACGAGAGTGTGGGAGACGTTCCTTTCATTTTCCTGTCACACCTTCCTGCAGCTGCTTTTAATAAGCAGTGAGTGCTGACAGGTTGCTGTGGTGGAAAAGTGGATTAATCACATTATTGTTGTGGGAAAAATGTATTTTTAGGTCTACGTGCAGTGCAACGAGGACAACATCGAGAGAGACACTCAGACGGAGGAGACAGATCTCACAGACAAGTGGACGCAACATCCACCGGAGACCAGCGTCGCGTGTGGAGGTGATAAACACGACTCAACACACCCATGATAAAAGATGAGGAGTGTTCAGTGCAGAATGATGAACTGGTGGATATTAAATGACCCGCAGGCCCACAGGTTTCCCAGAATGCATCAGTTGAATACGGGACCGGGATCACTGCAGACTCAAAGAGGCTCAACGCTTTCCTGCGTTCTGCCACACAGGTACGTTTATTTCTCTACTTTCACTGAACACCTGTTCATTGCCCAGCTCTAACTGTGTGTGTGTGTGTGTGTGTGTGTGTGTGTGTGTGTGTGTGTGTGTGTTTTGCAGGTGATGGCTGTATTGCTGGAGGAGAACATCGCTGAGAACAACTTGATGAAAATGCTGCTGTCCCAAACACACACATGCACCTTCAGTGATGGCTGCGTACACCTCAATACTGAACTGAACTTTCTACAGGGTAATACAAACAAACACACACACACACACACACACACAAACACACACACACAAACACACACACACAAACACACTGCATACACCTCAATACTGAACTGAACTTTCTACAGGGTAACGCACAAACACACACACACCCCGACAGACACATACACACACACACAAACACTGCATACACCTCAATACTGAACTTTCTACAGGGTAACACACACACACACACACATACACACACACACACACACACACACACACACACACACACACTGCATACACCTCAATACTGAACTGAACATTCTACAGGGAAACACACACACACACAGACACACACACACACAGACACACACACTGCATACACCTCAATACTGAACTGATCTTTCTACAGGGTAACACACAAACAAACACACACGCACACACTGCATACACCTCAATACTGAACTTTCTACAGGGTAACACACACACACACATACACACACACACACACACACACACACAAACTGCATACACCTCAATACTGAATAGAACATTCTACAGGGAAACACACACACACACACACACACACGCACACTGCATACACCTCAATACTGAACTGAACTTTCTACAGGGTAACACACACACACACACACACACTGTGTACACCTCAACACTGAACTGAACTTTCTACAGGGTAACACACATACACACACACACACACAAACACACACACACACAAACACACTGCATACACCTCAATACTGAACTGAACTTTCTACAGGGTAACACACACACACACACACACACACACACACACACACACACACTGTGGACACCTCACCACTGAACTGAACTTTCTACAGGGTAACACACACACACACACACACACTGTGTACACCTCAACACTGAACTGAACTTTCTACAGGGTAACACACATACACACACACACACACACAGACTGTGTACACTTCAACACTGAACTGAACTTTCTACAGGGTAACACACACACACATGCACACACACACACACTGCGTACACCTCAACACTGAACTGAACTTTTTTAGGGTAACACACACAGACACACACACACGGACACTAACGGTCCCTTCCGCACAAACACACACAAGCATACACACACTGAAACGAATCTAACTTTGTGTGTGTGTGTGTGTGTGTGTGTGTGTGGTTGGGTGCATGTGTGCGCGCGCATGTGTGAGCAGGTCGCCAGGTGACATTGTTGCACTTCTCCCAGACACAGACTCACACCTTGCTCTCCGTACATGCCCCGTGCTCCAGTTCAATCGATGTCACACTTGACAGTAAGACGCTGATCTGTGTGTGGAACATCTGGGAGCCATCCACACCTCAGAAAATCCTTGTCTATGAAGCAGAGGTAAACACACACACACACACACACACACACACACACACACACACACACACACACCACAGACGCAATTGCAGGTATGAGTGTTGGTCTTGGCCGCGTCTCAGGTTCGGAGCTGCTGTTTCAGCCCTGGGAAAGCCTCGCTACTGTTTGCTGGGACAGATGTGGGTTCTGTGTTGGTTTGGGATCTGAGAGAACTTTCCGGCTCTCACCCACACATCAGAGTGTGTGAGGACGAGTGGACACTACGTTACCCAACATTCTCTACAGGTTCGTCAGGTCTCCTCACCACACCCACGACTCAACACTCAGAGTCACACGTTACAGAAAAATAATCAACTACACACCAATACATGGTGTGTGTGTGTGTGTGTGTGTGTGTGTTTGTGTGTGTGTGTGTGTAGATGCTGTGCTGGCGAGGGCGGGGCATTTATCCTCTGTGGTATCTGTTGAGCCAGTCCTGGTCAACATGGGAGCGGGCCTTAGAGATCCACTCGTAACAGACCAAGAAGGTAAATCTTCATTCCTCCATCCATAATGTAAGCTGCTTAATCCCAATTAGGGTCGCGGGGAGGCTGGCGCCCATTTCAGCCAACTCTGGGTGAAGGCAGGGTACACCCTGGACAGCTTGGCAGATCACCCTTTGCACTCACACAGGGACGATATGGAACTGTCAATCAGCTTACTGTGCATGTTTTCGACAGTAGGAGGAAACTGCAGTACCCGGAGGAAACTCAGGCTTGTATGGGAGGAGACCATGCAAACTCCTCACAGAAACGCCCGTGTCCGGGAATCGAACCCAGGACCAGGCGAACGTGCTGACTACACCACCTCTATAGAGCCCTAATATTGAGATGTTCTGGTTTGATTTTGCTTTAAAAAAAAAAAAGGTCAAACCTGAAAAAAATCAGAGTGTGAGGATGAAGTTCAACAGGAAGCGCCGACCAAATAAGGGAAGCTCCAGTCATTCCACATTTACATCCGCTTTCCGAACCGCTCAAACTCACTGTAGTTGTTACGAGACTGGATCATAAACATTTCTGGGTGAAGGTGGGGTGCACCCTGAACATCACAGGGCCCACAGGGCCCACACACACACACACACACACACACACACACATACACACACTCACACCTAGGGGCAATTTAGAATGGCTAGTTTATCTAAAGTGCAGGTCTTGGGATTGTGGGAGGAAACCGGAATACCCAGAGGAAACCCATGCAAGCACAGGAGGAGTGTCCGGACTCACGTAGCCTGGGACTCGAACCGAGGACCTTGTTACTATGAGGTGGTCAAGCTACTCAGCAGCCGAATTTGGAAATGTATTTTTTTTAAAGACGCTTCCTTTCTTTTGTAAACCACAGAGTCGCTGGGTCTCTCGTTCCAACTGGGTTCCCTGGATGAAAACGGGCTCCTGAACCTGTGGGTCAGTCCATTATTATCATTATGATTGTTATTGTTGTTGTTATTGTTGTTGTTCTCATTGATGATTCCAATTTTTTCTTTCCTCTTTTATTTATGCATAACAGACTGAAGCGCTACATGCTAGCTCGCTAAATACAAACTGATACCCATTACTTCTCTGTTGCCTAGCAACACCGTTTCCAATGTTTTTCTTCAGGTTGTAGTTGAGTTGTCCAAAGCTGATGAATCTGGATCCCAAACAGACCTGGGTGAGTTGATCCGTGTCCTAATCGCACTGTCTTCATCCTGCTGTCTTCGCTGTGCCCTAACAACCTATGTCCTCCTCAGGTCTGCGTCCAGGCGGTAAGGTGAAGCTCCTTCACAGTGCCTCTGTACAGACCGTCCCTCCAGTGGACAAGGATGTGATGGGGTTTACATCCCAACCCAGCTTCGTCCTGAAATTCCTCCCTTCAGATTCTAACCATTACTTCATCGGGACTAACATGGTGAGTGGAGAAAACTAGAACTACGCTGATGAACAGTCAGAGGTTATACTCATGTTAATTATAAATAGCCCCGCCCACAAAATCTGTATGAATTAAGCTCCTTCAGAAAGCAGTCATGTGTTTATGGGCTTTCAAGGTATGTATTTAGGTAAATGTGTGTGTGTGTGTGTGTGTGTGTGTGTGTGTTTGTGTGTAGGGTTTGGTGAGACATGGTACGAGACACGGACTCCGGGCTGTTCCGAAGCTTTACAGGTCCAAAGATGGAGAGAGGGCAGCAGACGTCACAGCTCTTGAGTTCTGCCCCACTGGAGAAGCGTATTTCCTGGTGATGTTTACTGTCTTACGTCTCTCCCTTCACTAATCTTCTCATGTCTCCCAGTTCATTTCTGTGTCTCTCGCTATCACGGTGTGTGTATGTGTGTGTGTGTCTCTCTCTCTCTCTCTCTATCACTGAGTGTATGTATCTCTCTATCACTGTGTGTGTGTCTATTACTGTGCATGTGTCTCTCTCTATCACTGTCTCTCTCTCTCGATCACTGTGTGTGTCTTTCACCGTGTCTCTCTATCATTGCGTGTGTCTAACTGTCTCTCTCTCTCTTTGTGTGTGTGTGTGTGTGTTACAGGTGGGCTGTACTGACGGCTCAGTGCGTCTCCATTCATTGGCGTGTGAGGAGGCGGTGTGTGAGTGGGCCGTGGGTTCGGGCGGTGCTCTTGTCCAGTGTGTGCGGTTTTCCCCGACACGGTGCTCCGTGTTCTGTTCTCTGGACTCAACATCTGTCCTGAACATCTGGGACCTCACACAGAGAGACGACTCTGCATTCATCACCCAAGACCTCCACACTGACCCGTAACGGCCCAGAACACGCGTAACATTACCATAGCAACCACAGAGTCATAACAGAATTATTAGATCTTCTTCTTCTTCTTCTTCTATCATGATGATGTTGGAAGGCTCGCCTGATGTCTTTCTGTGCTGTTTGTGTGCAGCATATCCGCCATGGCCGTGTTCGGCGACGCCTCCAAGCAGAACCCGTACTCCGGCATCGCTCTGGCTAAGCACTCAGGCAGGCTGGAGATCCACTTCCTGCTTCCCTCTCTCACACTTCCTCAATCCTCAGACTCGGAGACACTCCACTCGCTGGCACACGACACACTCTGAACACACAGTGAACTGGGACATGGCCCGGGTTCGATTATTGTCACTTTTTCTTGTTAGGCTCATTTGATTAATGGCATTTAAAAAGTACTTTTTGATTGGTTGGATGAAATGTGTTTATACCTCAGGATTTAAAGATGACCTCATGATTTTCGAAGAAAAAAGTAGGTTAAAGGTCCAAAAGCATTTCTGCATGTAAAGGTTGCCTTTATTTTTGTATTATATCTGTGTTATTGTTGTATTTTATTACAAGGTTTATTATCTCCACTGGGTGTGGGTGTGTTGGTTGGGGGGGGGTATGAGATTGCTCATCTGTCTTTCTGTGTGTACCCAATACACGATAACATCAAAACTAATAGATGGATTTCCAAGAAATTTTAATCAAATGTGGGTCTTGGGCTCAATAATGAAATGTCTCCCCCTAGAGGGTGTCAGGTTCAGAGCCGGAATGGAAAAGTTTACAGATTGCACTACCTTGGTGGACGGGGCGTGGCCTCGTGGTAAAGGTGCTGGATCACTGATTCCAAGGTTGGGGGTTCAAGTACCACTCTCAAGAGGCTTTCACTGCCCCCCCCCAGGTCCGCGAACTGGGTTATCAAAGGCCGGCCGTGTCTCTCACTGTCTATAGTGAGAAGTTGATGTAAAATAACTATTGCTGATTTTCATCAAGAAGAGCTGCATAGCCATCTGCCTGGTGAGCTCTCCAGGGTGTTCTCTGCCCACGCCTAGAGTCAGCTGAGATGGGCGCCAGCCTCCCCATGACCCTAATTAGGAATAAGCGGTTCAGAGATTAGATGAAACATCACTGCTGCTGGTAATGTTGATAAAATTGCCTTTTTTATTTAGACAATCTGTATTTTATGGGATAAAAAAATTCCCCAAACCATCTACTGGCTAATCTCATGCTGCACTGTGTCAGGTCTACATGCTGTTCTGGAGACAACTGTTACTTTTCTACGCCATTTATTTCTATTTACAAACACCGTTAGTGCATTTTAATCAGAGGCGCGGCCCGCACCTCTCCCAGACCCAACCACTGATAGAACTCGTTTTGAATATGCGCTGACTGAGGTTTGTCATTCACACCAGCTTCTGTTTTACCTTTTTCTAAATGATGCAGTGGGTGGAGTGAGGCTTTGAACCTGCGGTGAAGTTACAGTACACTTTACCAAACAACTAAAATCCGTACAAATCTGAGAAACTCAAAAAGCATGAATCAAGCAGAGTGTGAGTGGAAACACTGCAGATAAGAAAACCTTCAACCGTTCATGGGTCGCGAGAGAGAGACAGCCATTTGAGAGGCTGAATGCATTGTGATGCCTATTGGCTGGTGTGTCTCACCATGGTGATTGGCTGTTCTGCTTCACGATGCTGATTGGCTCTTTTATGTCACCATGGTGATTGGTTGTTATGCTTCACGATGCTGATTGGCTCTTTTGTCACCATGGTGATTGGTTGTTATGCTTCACGATGCTGATTGGCTCTTTTATGTCACCATGGTGATTGGTTGTTATGCTTCACGATGCTGATTGGCTCTTTTGTCACCATGGTGATTGGTTGTTATGCTTCACAATGCTGATTGGCTCTTTTGTCACCATGGTGATTGGTTGTTATGCTTCACGATGCTGATTGGCTCTTTTGTCACCATGATGATTGGTTGTTATGCTTCACGATGCTGATTGGCTCTTTTGTCACCATGGTGATTGGTTGTTATGCTTCATGATGCTGATTGGCTCTTTTATGTCACCATGGTGATTGGCTGTTCTGCTTCATGATGCTGATTGGCTCTTTTATGTCACCATGGTGATTGTCTGTTCTGCTTCATGATGCTGATTGGCTCTTTTGTGTTATAGTGCTGATTGGCTGCTGTACTTTACGATGCTGTTCTGTATCCCAACTCTGATTAGCTTTTTATTCTTATATGGTTGTAAAAAGTAAACTGTAAACTTGTATACAGGAATCTATCGCGACTTCAAGCTTCAATTAAAGCAGCTTCAGTGCATTGCGTTTTTTTTTTAAATATTCATCAAATTAAAAAATAAGGAAATTAAGGAAGAATAGGGGGAATAGTTAAGGAAAATGCCTCAAAACAAGGCCAATTATACAAAAAAAAAAAAAAAACCTAAACAAACAAAACAAATTCAACCCAAAATCTCCCATCAAAACTAGTTACATTTTTGGCATGCATATTTATATTTTATTTACATCTTATAAATTATTTTTTTAATGTTTAATTGTTACTATAAATATTTATAGCATTGGATATGTATTTATTGATATTATACGTCAGTTGGGGGGGTGTGATCCTACTTCACGAATTTCGGTGGTCGCACAGGGATCTCGGTCCCAATTAACCGTGAAAAGTGAGGGATCCCTGTATCATAAAATTGTTTTATATAAAAGCATTTAATGCAATATAATAAATTTCTCCTTACCAAAAAATTAGCATATTGTGATAAAGTTCATTATTTTCTGTAATGTACTGATAAAAATTAAACTTTCATATATTTTAGATTCATTGCACGCAAACTGAAATATTTCAGGTCTTTTATTGTTTTAATACTGATGATGATTTTGGCATACAGCTCATGAAAACCCAAAATTCCTATCTCAAAAAATTAGCATATTTCATCCGAGCAATAAAAAAAAAAAACAAAAACAAAAAAAAACGGGCAGTGGTGGTCTAGTGGTATAGGGCGCTGGATCGCTGATCCAAAGGTTGGGGGTTCGAGTCCCACTCTCCACAAGGTTGTCACTGTCCCCCCAGTGCAGCTAACTGGGTTATCAAAGGCGGGCCATGTCTCTCACTGTCTATGGTGAGAGGTTGATGTAAAAGAACCATTGCTGACTTTCGTAAAGAGTAGCGGCAAAGTTGTCAGCGTATTTCTGTCCCTTGCTAAAGGGTTGTGACAGGAAGGCCATCCGACGTTAAAAACCTCTGCCAAATCAAACGTGCGAATCAGATGATTCACTGTGGCGACTCCCGAGTAAAAGGGAAAAAGCCGAAAGGAAGACAGACAATCCGAGCAATAAAAAAAAAAAAAAAAAAAAAAAAGTGTTTTTAATACAAAAAAGTCAACCTTCAAATAATTATGTTGAGTTATACACTCAATACTTGGTCGGGAATCCTTTTGCAGAAATGACTGCTTCAATGCGGTGTGGCATGGAGCCAATCAGCCTGTGGCACTGCTGAGGTGTTACGGAGGCCCAGGATGCTTCGATAGCGGCCTTAAGCTCATCCACAGTGTTGGGTCTGGTGTCTCTCAACTTTCTCTTCACAATATCCCACAGATTCTCTATGGGCTTCAGGTCAGGAGAGTTGGCAGGCCAATTGAGCACAGTAATACCATGGTCAGTAAACCATTTAGCAGTGGTTTTGGCACTGTGAGCAGGTGCCAGGTCGTGCTGAAAAATGAAATCTTCATCTCCATAAAGCTTTTCAGCAGATGGAAGCATGAAGTGCTCCAAAATCTCCTGATAGCTAGCTGCATTGACCCCGCCCTTGATAAAACACAGTGGACCAACACCAGCAGCTGACATGGCACCCCAGACCATCACTGACTGTGGGTACTGGACACTGGACTTCAGGCATTTTGGCATTTCCTTCTCCCCAGTCTTCCTCCAGACTCTGGCACCGCGATTTCTGAACGACATGCAAAATTTGCTTTCATCCGAAAAAAGTACTTTGGACCACTGAGCAACAGTCCAGTGCTGCTTCTCTGTAGCCCAGGTCAGCCGCTGTTTCTGGTTCAAAAGTGGCTTGACCTGGGGAATGCGGCAGCTGTAGCCCATTTCCCGCACACGCTTGTGCACGGTGGCTCTGGATGTTTCTACTCCAGGCTCAGTCCACTGCTTCCACAGGTCCCCCAAGGTCTGGAATCAGCCCTTCTTTCACTTTGTCCTTCCCACAGACGTCCCACTGAGGTGGCTTGATAGAGCACTCTGGGAACAGCCTATTCGCTCAGAGATTTCTTTCTGTGTCTTACCCTCTTGCTTGAGGGTGTCAATGATGTCCTTCTGGACAGCAGTCTGGTCGGCAGTCTTACCCATGATTGCGGTTTTGAGTAATGAACCAGGCTGGGAGTTTTTAAAAGCCTCAGGAATCTTTTGCAGGTGTTGAGAGTTAATTGGTTGATTCAGATGATTAGGTTAATAGCTCGTTTACACTACCTGAACATGATATGCTAATTTTTTGAGATAGGAATTTTGGGTTTTCATGAGCTGTATGCCAAAATCATCAGAATTAAAACAATAAAAGACCTGAAATATTTCAATTGGTGTGCAATGAATCTAAAATATATGAAAGTTTAATTTTTATCAGTACATTACAGAAAATAATTAACTTTATCACAATATGCTAATTTTTTGAGAAAGACTAGTACAACAAAAGCACAGGCCGGTGAGCAGTGTGCCCGGTCGCAAGTGGATATCCGGTTTGTTTATGAATGGAAACACCCACAATGCTTTGTGTGTATTAATTCCATTAGCTTTAGAACAGCTTGTTTACTGCTGTTATTCTCTGACATGCATCTGCCTCTTTTCAAACTGTAGTGTATGTGTATTTGGGGACGGTCTAACACACTCGGAGGGAAAGTGCTGTCCGCCCCCGATACAAAACAGCTCAGACGTCTATGATTGGCTGACGTTCGCGTTTAGTGACATGGATGTGAGCGTATGCCGTTCCTCCCGCCCATGAGAACTCAGCCAATCAGCTCCTGTTGCCTCTCAATCACAGATGGTGGTAGCATTAAACCAGATTTGAACTTGCGATCTCTGGGGTAATAGTCGCTCACGTTGCCGATGCACCGCTTAAGCCCCGCCTGTGATTTCTGTATAATTGTTACAGACTCCACCATACAGCAGAAGCAGTTTTTATTTATTTTTGATCAAATTTTTATGTATCATGACTGGGATGATGCACAGCGAGGTGGTGACACTGCGATCCTGTAAACCACTGTCGCGGTTTATACTCCAATATTCACTGTACATCATTCATCACATATAACACACGCCATGAGATTAATGTTACAGTCCCATCTTTAAAAAAATTCCCCGACACAAAAGCTGCACAAGGTTCCCTTTTTTTCTCCAAGTAAGAAAACTTTGGTGCATATTTATTAAAAAGCAGAAATACAGAGGGGGTCCTGTTGACGGACGTGACTGGAGTGAAAGTGATTGGGCAATTTTCATAAATATGCAACAATCACAGATCATCCCGTGACGTGATTCATCCAGCGACCATTGCGTGCGTCCGTTATCCGCAGTCATCCCTGATGCTATTGTTTCTGAAGTTGGCACCAAAATGAAATACATTCGAGGCAGCAATAAGACCCGATGGACAGATAGAGCTGTCAATCAAATGCAGCATCTGAGAAGGAACATTTGCAGATGTTGATTGATCTCCACGCAACCTCGACAGATTAGCTTCGAGGACTGGTTCGTGAAGGTCTATAGTGATTGTACACGTTTCATAAACACCGTTTGATTTCATTACATTTTCAGAGGTGTATATTTCTGAAGAGATGAACGTGGCAATGGTGGGACACAGTTATAAACAAATTTATAGCAGTAACCAAACCAGATTAACCAAAGAAATACAAGATACATTTCTGATGCCCTTCAAGTACCTTGTGAAATACTGAGTGTCACACAGGCAAAACACGCCTCCTTCACTGAGACTGACACGCCTCCGTCAAACAAAGCAGTGCGTTTGACTCGTTTTTCAGAGGAAGTATGAGGCTAGTGTAGCAGCTTCGCTACCAATTTAGCGTTTAGCCTCGGACCCGAGTCTCTGATGCTACAGTACGTATGTAAAAATGGGCGCAAACGCTTCAGCCTCGATGCAAAGCTGGTATCTTTCCACCACATGACAGCCACACTTGGCTCATGACTCCAGTTCAAGAAAAAATTTGATGTCAATCACCACATTCATCATCCATTGCTAGGTCAGTGCTATATTTCAGTAGGTCAGAGGTCATTAAGAGGTCCTGCATGCGTCCTTTGTCTCTCAAAACCTCGTCCAATTGTGTCCGCGTGACCTCTTTGACTGATGGCTCTTCAATAAGCGGCCAGGTGAGGAGCTGTGAGCTGGACGGCTCAGGGGGCAACCCCGGCTCGTATTCTTCCAGTGGGTTAGGGTAGAGAAGGAGCCTCAGGGAGAAGATGCCCGCTGCCGTTCTCGTCAACTCCATCAACGCTGCCCGGGAGAGCGGATTGAGTGCCAAGTGAAGGCTGCGGAGGGCTTTGCATTGTCTCAGAGCAGACAGTAGTGTTTCCAGGAGGCCGTCTGAGAGCCTACAGCCACACAGAGACAGGTGTGTCAGGCAACATTCGGCCTGGGCGAGGAGATGGCGCAGGGAGTATAGAGATGACTCATCCAGACTGTTCTCACTCAGGTCCAGTCTGCTGAGGGACGACGCATGGGGGCTGCGTGACAGGTATGCCACATCGCCCGAAGTCAGCCGGAGATACGGTAGCTCCAGCGCCTCCAGTGGCTCTGACAGAGAACTGCAGAAGGATGGACAGGAAAGGAAGCAAAATTAACGGACAAATGATGCACGCGCATTCCTGAGCACATTTTCTTGACAGTTATTTGTTTCAGAAAGGTACACTGACACCACCGACGATTCACCAAACTACGACTGGGAACAGGACGGCTCCGTCCATACCAATGTACAGTTGCTAAATAAATAGTGTTGTACCTGAGTAAAAGGCGCAGCTGTCCTGGCAGGCGCAGAGCCGTGAGAGTCAGCCTGCGCAGTCGCTTCAGCTCTCCAAGCCCTTGAGACACATTCTGCAACGCCTCCTGCTGGCTGGAATGAGCGCGCAGCATATCCAGGTTGCAGCAGTGCAGGCGGAGCGAACCGAGTCGAGGAAACGGCGCTAACTGAGGCAGCAGGAGCACTAACCCAGATACGCCTAGGCTGGAGTACCGCACGTCCAGTCCAAGAAGCTCTTCCTGGGGCAGAAGGTGCAGCAGGGATGCGATCGAGATGACTGGAAGCTCCTCCACACGCAAAAAACGGCAGTGAACCCTGAGGGGTCCGGTGAGGCTCAGTGCTCCACGGACACGCTTCCAGGATCGCGCGTTCACAAAGAGATCGGCTCTGACCTCCACCAGAACGTCCTCCCTGCTGGGAATCTGCGGCAGCTGGGTGCCCTTTCTCCTTTGCAGCTCCATCCTCCTCCTCACACCCATTACTTTCTCCTCCTCTGCGAGAAACATTCCTCGTTCAGGTGCCACATTATCACCGCAGTCCATCTTCTCCCCCTCCTCCTTCTCCAGTCCGGCTCGGTCTCGTTTCACTGCCCCGTCCTGCTCTCTCTCTGTCTCCAGCCCTCTCTTTTTCTTCTCCCGCTCATCTCGTCTGTGCCCACAGGAGGCAGTGATGTTTCTTGCCTGCAGCAGCATTGAACACAGAGCCACAGTGAGGGACCAGCTGCCCATGACATCATCTGTACGACCATCCTTGCACTGTAGCCCGCAAAGGTCCAATACCTGCAGACAACACCTGACCAGGAAGACGTGGGGAGAGATCACATCACACAAATTAAAAATCATTTTTCGAAAAAAAAAAAATCAAACACAACTAGTTAGATATTTCATCAATAAAATATCAGCCTGGCTGCAGATACAACCCATCTTTCACTTGTTTGTATGTTTTCCTCTCTGATTTTTAAACACACGCTATTAAATGATACAAACTTGTGTGTGTGTGTGTGTGTGTGTGTGTGTGTGTGCGCGCGTGTGTGTGCGCTCACACATGAGCATTGGTACCTTTTATCTGTCAAGCCCCGGACCACAGCAAGCAGCAAGGCCTGGACACACAGACGACTCGGTGAATCCTGGTCAGGTTTTCTGTGTCCTCTAATATTGAGGATCCGCTCAGGCCAGCGTTGTACTAGCTCTCCGATGGCCAGTGGCCGACAGTGATTGAATGCAGCATCCAGCAGTGGCCTGTACAGCTCACGCGGCACACAGTTCAACCACGCAACCAATAACCCGTGATCACTCACCACCATCCGTGCACACAGGCACACCAAAGATGGGACCATCTCTACACCACAGGAGGACAGACTGTTAACTCACGTCTCCAGGCTCAGAAGGACGAGGTGATCTGGTGATACTGTAATAACTGTAATAACTGTACGTTACCCTTTTCTGAAAATATCCTGAATGTAAAACACATCGTTTTCCCCCACCAAACTTGTTTTGTACATTCCCTTGAGTCATTATTATGAATATTATGACTGTACTAAGATTGATTTGGTGTAATGGAAGTTATAAAATCCCAATGACTTCAAACCATTCCTATAATTTCACTTCAAATTTCAGACTTAAAAGGCGTTTGGTAGGTATTCTTATCCAGAAATGACTGAATGTTATCATTTTTATATAACCGAGCAATTGAGAATTAAGCGTTTTGCTCAAAGTCCCAACAGTGGCACCCCGGTGGTCCTGGGGCTCGAACCCCCAACCATCCAGAGCATTAACAAGTAATACCCACATCATACAATAAATTAATACCAACAATATCTATCTATATATATATATATATATATATATATATATATGTGTGTGTGTGTGTGTGTGTGTGTGTGTGTGTGTGTGTGCTCTTGCTGTGATTCAGAAATATTTTAGACCTCATTGTGAAAAATTTTCGACTCAGGGATTATTATTATTATTATTATATGTAAAAACTACATTAAAATACAGATAAAAAAATATAAGATGTTGCAGTTAAATATTTTAACACTGAACTTCCACGTGATTTTCTTTTTATTCCCCAAAAAGATAAATAAACATGAGAAGTTAGAAAGTTTAAAGAGAAGTTCTCAGACCTTCGGGTTGTGGTACCGAAGCTCCTCTTATCCAGGAACCCACAACATCGTCAATGATCACAAACACGATCCACACCGACTAAAATCCCCCCTTCACCACTCAAACTTATAGCTTTAACCGTACGGGGGGAAATCGAATCCCTACACACTGAAGATTTAAGTGTTTATGTGCCTCATTTCCGCTTTTACAGTCTCGAATAAACCGAAACACCGTCGCTTGGTGATGACGTCATCACGACATGACACAATCGCCTCCTGTACTGGAATTGGTCGACATTAAAATAAGTAACTTGTTAAAATAAGTAAACTGTTCAGGGTGCGCCCTGGAGTGAGTCTCCGGATATAGTTTTGAAGGTGATAAATATATTTCGACGATAATATATGAGGCTCAACTATACTTTTAATGCGTCCCTCTTCATGCCACTTCCTCCACTCCTCCAGGGGGGACATGGAGTTATTCCCAAACCAGTCGAAAGACCCTCAAGCATACTCTGAATCAACCCCGGGGTCTCTTCCCAGTTGGACATACCCGAAACACCACATCAGGATGGCTGAGCTTCTCACATTACCTCTCAGGGAAAGCCCTGCCGCCCTGCCCCCCTGCCGCCCTGCCACCCTGCCAAGGAAGCTCTTTTCAGCCGCTTGGATCCATGATCTTGTTCTTTCGGCCGCTACCCAAAGCTTGTGACCAGAGCTGAGGGTTCGAACGTAGATTGACTGCGAAATTGAGAGCTTTGCCTTGCGGCTCAGTTCCCACTACCTGTCCAGTACCTCTGCATAGACTTTCCTGAGTAGGCTGAGGACTGTGATTCCATGATAGTTGGAACCCAACCTCCAGTCCAGTTTTTTAAAAAGGACCACGACCACCTCAGTTTGCCAATCCAGAGGTACTTCCCCTGATGACCACACAATGTTGCACAGACGTGCCAACCAGGATAGTCCTGCAATCTCCAGGGCCATGAGGTATTCAGGATGGATCTCATCCACTCCCGGAGCCCAACCATCAAGGAGCTTTTGAACTACTTCAGTGGCTATTGTCCCATTGATAGTCAAACCCCATCCTAAACCCCAGGTTCTACCTATTGCACAGTGGGTGGGCTGGTACGATTGAGGAGGTTCTCAGTGTTTCCCTACCACCTTCTGACAACATCCATATTTGAGGTGATCAGCTTCCCATTTCCACGATTTACAGTGTTTGTGGAGATCTGCTTCCCCTCCGGAGACATTGGATGGGCTCAAACAGGTTTTGGGATTAATATATTGAATCGGGAAGGATTGATGTTTGCAGCGACGATCATCACATGACACCGCTAGTAGCTAGCAGCGGGCAGAAGCAGCACACGGTGAGAGTGGCCCGTCTTGAGAACTTAATTACCCAAAATTCTCAATGATAATTAAACTGAATAAAAATATATTCACACTGACAAACTGTCAACTTGACAAACCAACACACAGCCATTCACAGGAGAAATCTTGAACATCCAGCTCGGAAAATGGGCATGACTTTGGAATGTGGGAGGAAAACAGAGTAGCGAAGGAAACCCACACGCGCAAAGGGAGACTATGCCACTGTGCTGCTTCATATTACACTCATTCATTCATCCATCCATTCATTCATTCATTTTCTGAACGCTTGACCCTAATTAAGATTAATTCATTTCAGTTTATTTCGGTTTCACTTTTTAATCCCTGGACACCACGTCCTGAGTGACTGCAACCCTCCTGTCATGGTGAACCAGTCTGTCCCTTCTCCACTGATCTCCATCATCAACAATGTGTCCATTTCTGTCTTCTCCTGTGTGTGATCTTTATAGATTAATGTGTTTGGAAATCCCTGGAGATTCCTGAAATACATGTGAGTGTAGGATTTGATCGATTGTGCTGCTGCCTAATGATTGGATAACTGCATGTATGAGCAGGCGTTGAGGGGGACGTGAGATTTTGAGAGAGAAAATGATATTCTGGTTTCCTGATATACACGACTTTCACTTGGAGCGAATCTCAAACACAAATTACTTTCAGCATTACAGATATAAAAGTTTCAGTGTAATTTTACCTATCAATGCACACACACACACACACACACACACACACACACACACACACACACACTATAAGAATACAGGAAGTGGAGAGAGTTTAACCCACCCCCCTGTTCTGTGAGGGTTTTTTTTTTTTTTTTTTGGAGTAGTAAAGTGCACATACTGCAGCAAGTCTTCCGCATCCTCAGCTCCTCTCGTGATAAATAACCAGAAACCAGTGTTGGTCTTCATACGAGTAAAATCCTCCTTCATGTTATTATGTTGGCGTTTCCACTCCAGGCTTTGCCTGTAAATGTCCTTACCCTTTCTATTCTTGACTCTTAGTAAACTTTAGATCATTCCTACCTCCCCTGTATTGCCAGGCCTAATATCCCCCTTCTTGTTAAAGAGGGCGTGGATATATTAAGTCACCCACGACGTATTATTTTGGTGGCACTAGTCCGTCTAAGCTGGACCAATGGTGTCGGTGCATAGTTATGTCGTGTGAAATACACTCAGTAAAGCTCAACGTTCTCCTCACTGTGGGACTCACGGAGTGCTTGCCAGTCTGTCACTTTAAAGCAGTCCTGTAGCTCCTTTAAGGTCTCTGACCATCTTCTAACAGTCCTTGTGGTCACAGGCTGCCTCTTCACAATGGGCACCACTTTCTACTCCGATGAAAAAAAAAAAACATTCACAAATATCAACTCAAAAGTTACAAACTTTGTTATAATTAATTTCAGTCAAGTACACAAAACTACATGAATTTTTCATTGGTGAAGGGAATATAATGCTTTTATCCAGAGCAACTTACAACTTGTTTTAATACAACTGAAAAAGTGAGTGTTAAGGGCCTTGTATGAGGGCCCATGAGTGGTGATAGTGGGAATTTAACTGCTGACATTTGGATCCACAATCCATTGCCTTATCCACTAAGCCACCACCTCCTGCAAAAGCACACAGCAAAAATTAAGTCCTTTTGTGGAAATTTGATGTGCTTAATATTTTAGGTGCAAAATCTGATTTGCAAAGTGAATAGTAACCCAGCAAATGCTACCAAAATTCAAACAAGTATACATCAATTCACATTCAGAGAGAGAGAGAGAGAGAGAGAGAGAGAGAGAGAGACCCCTTCTTGAATCGCCACTTTATCAATGTGGAGGGGTTTAGGTGTCCTAATGATCCTGGAAGCTATGTTGTCAGGGGGCTATTCTGCTGATAGGGTCAGCCAAGGTAAACAGGTCCGACGTGAAGCTCTAGACAAAGCGTGGTTCAAAAGATCTCTATGAAGAAAGACACAAGGACACAGTTTCCCTTGCATGGATGCGGATCACTGGAGGGGCCCCCTCTGAAGACAGGCCTGGGGGAGAAACTCGAAGGTGAGTGCCTGGTGGGTCTTCTGGACCCATCACCTGTGTTAGGGGCTATAGGGGTTGGGTACAGTATGAGTTGGGTTGCAGCTGAATGCTTGGGTTCTGTCAGATTGGTCCTCCAGTACTGACTCTGACTATTGGGACATGGAATGTCACCTCTCTGGTAAGGAAGGAGCCTGAGCTGATCTGTTAGATGGAGAGATACCGACTAGGTGTTGTCGGACTCACCTCAATGTAAACCTTGGGCTTTGGAACCACACATCTTGAGATGGGCTGGACCATGTTCCATTCTGGAGATGCATGAGGGGAGAGGCGGCAAGCCAGTGTAGGCATCCATTTCAATGCACACATGTTGGGGTTCTCCCCTGTTGACGAAAGGGTAGCTCCCCAACACCTTCGGGTGGGGGATGGGTCCGAACTGTTGTTTGTGCTTATGCACCAAATTACAGTTCAGAGTACCCACCCTTCTTGGAGTCTTTAGGGGGTGTCATGGAGAACGCTCCACCGAGGAATGCACTTGTTGTCTTGGGAGACTTCAACATCTATGTGGGCAACGATAGTGTGAACTGGAAGGGTGTGACTGGTAGGTACGGCTTCTCGGGTCTGAACCAGAACAATGTGTTCTTGTTGGACTTCTGTGCTCGCCACAGTTTGTCCATCATTAAAACCATGTTCAAAAATAAGAGTGTCCATAACTGCACTGAGCATCAGGACACTCTAAGCCACAGTTCAATGATCGACTTTGTAGTTGTGTCATCAGACTTGTGGCCACATGTCCTGGACACTCGGGTGAAGAGAGAAGAGGAGCTGTCAGCCAATCACCACCTGCTGGTGAGCTGACTCCAATAGTGGTGGTGGTGGTGGTGGTGGGGTGATGGGGAGGGGAATGCCCTCCAAACCTGGCAGGAGTTTTCTTTCAGAGATGGCCATTAACTATCACCTCAGGCAGAGCTACAGTAACATCCCAAAGGAGGTGGTTGACATCGAATCTGAATTGGTCATGTTTTGAGCCTCCATTGCTGAGGCAGAAGCCCAGAGCTGTGGCTGTAAGGTTATTGGTGCCTGTCGTGACGGTAATGCCCAAAACCGGTGGTGGGCACCTGCGGTGAAGAGTGCCGCCCAGCTGAAACAGGAGGCCTATCGAGTCTTATTGGCATGTGGAACTCCTGAGGCAGCAGACAGGTACTGGCAGGCCAAACATGCGGCAGCCTGATATGTTGCCTATGCAAAATCTCAAATGTGGGAGGAGTTCAGTGAGGGCCTGATACGTTGGCAATTATCGATTAGCCTCAAAGACGTCCTGGACCATGATCTGACACCTCAGGAGGGGGAAGCAGTTCTAAAAAAATAGTGGAACTGAAAAAATATTGCAGTGGAAGTGGGGAGCTGCTCACCTCGACTGGACATGTCAGGAGGTGGAATAAATAGTTACAGGACCTCCTCAATCTCACCAACGTTCCCTCCGTGGAGGAGGAAGACCCTGGGTGTTTGGGTGGGGATCCACCCTTCACTGGAGCTGAGGTCGCTGAGGTAGTTAAAAAGTTCCTCGGTGGTCGCACTCCGAAAGTGGATGAAATCTGCCCTGAATATCTCAGGGCTCTGGATGTTGTTGGACTGTCTTGGTTGACACATCCTGCAACATTGCATGGTCATCGGAGGCTGTTCCTGTGGATTGTCAATTTGGGGTGGCAGTCCCCTTTTTTGAAAAGGGGGATCAAACAGTGTGTTATAATTATCACTGAATGAGACTCCTCAGCCCACTTGGAAAGTCTGTGTTGGGAAACTGAAGACCAGGATCCGACCAATAATTTAAAAGAACCATTTCTGACTTTCATCAAGAGGAGCTGCATAGCTATCAGCATGTTACTGCCCTGTGATGACCTGGTGAACTGGACAGAATGTGTTCTGCCCTCACCCATCTCAGCTGACTCTGGACCAAAGGGGGGGGGATGCATTTCCTGGGATGAGTTGTCGAATATCATAAGTCTGCAGGTAACTGTTCAGTCTTCAGCCTGCTGACTGACATAAATAAACATGTTTTACAGGCAGACAGGGGTCAGGTAAAGCCTGTAGGTCAGTGATTAAACGCACCTGTGGCTAATTTAGAACCCGATTTACGTTTGGGCTGTGTGTGTCTTTCTGAGAGAGTTGAGCTGGCACTGAAGTGCAGTGAACATCTCTGTGCCTGTGCATGTGCTCGAAGGTGGAGATGGTGGTTAGTGCATTAAGGTTCTTCTGCCTACAAGGTTCTTTTGTTCTGAAGTTGGGAATCTGTGACAAAATGATTTTCATCAGACTAAAAATAAACATTTATACTCTCTCTCTCTCTCTCTCTCCCTCTCTCTCACTCTCTCTGAAGACAGGAAGGAGGAAGTGTTCAGACTTTAAATATCACACCCTACACCCACCCGTCAGTCAGTCAGCGATTATCGAGGCAGGATGGAGTTCAGTCCAGTGGCTGTGCTGCTCTGTGAGTAAATGTTCTCTTTGTATAGTGATTGGTGGCTGTAAAGTTGTTGATGTTCAGTCTGGATGTCCTGAGTGATGAGTTTATTGTGGGATTAGTACAGTGCGTGTACTGCAGCATGACTGCTCAGGTGGATCAGTGGATCTGTACCTTCACCGATGGAAGTGATGGTTGTGATGAACTGAAATGTATTTCGATGTTGTGCTGAGACTCTGGTGGTGTTTACTGTGAATGGAGAAGTTTTAATAAAATCATGTTCGTATTAACGAGACTTACAGTACAGTCAGTTCACTCGAATACACAGTAATACTAAACTAATGCACAGCGATGATTAATAATTACAATATTATTCACATCTCTGAGTTTAAAGGAGAAAAACCTGCACATCAACAAACACTTCTCATCAGCAGGGAAGGTGTTCGAGGCCTGAGAGCAGAGATCAGATCACGGATGTGGTTCATTTCGAGTTTTTGTAGAGGGGCAAATTTAGGTGAGAAAAAGGGGAGGAGTTTTCAAAGTGGACCTCATGACCACAATCCATCTAAACAACAACTGCTCAGCTTTTGGGAGGTGTATGTTATAAATGGGGGGATAAACAACAATAAAGATAAAGATGCTGATTATGATTATGATGGTGATTAAGATGAAGATGATGATTATGATTATGATGGTAGTGATGATGATGATGGTGATTAGGATGATGAAGATGATGATGATGATTATGATGGTGATGATGATGATGATGATGATGATGATGATGAGTGTTGTACACACACCCAGGACAGTGTCAGTGTTGGAGAACAGAGACGAGTCGGTTGTTGTTTGAGTTTTTTTGGTAATTCAGTGGTCTGTGCTGAGCAGTGAGGAAGGGGCGGGAGGTGTGCGTGAGAGCAGTCACTCAAAACTAACACCTAGAACATCAACAACAATAACTTCACTTATACTTCCTGTACGGCCACAAAGACAAAAATCACAAGAAACACTTTCATCTGTTTATACTGAAATTCAGATTAGATTTTTAGACTATTTTTAATTATTAAAAAAAATTAATCCTTATTTAATAGTCAATTAATAACTCTCTCTTTCTCTCTCTCTCCCTCTCTCACACACGCACATGCACACACACACACACACACACACACACACACACACACACACTCTCTCTCTCTCTCTCTCTCACACGTCCACACACACACACACACACACACACACACACACACACACACACACACACACTCTCTCTCTTTCTCTCTCTCACACACACACTCACACACACACACACACACACACACAAACACACAAACACACACTTGTTGTTTGTATAATCTGCTGTTTTTTATCAATAAAGTGAATTATTTTTATATTTTCATCATCTTCTCTGTTTCTGTTCCCTTTTAGTTCTGGTTTCACTCACACCACTGACCCGAGCTCAAGGTGATTACTTATATATATTTATATTTCTTTATATGTTTATATTTATTCAAAGAGAAGATTTATGGATGTGGTGAAGGAGGACGGTGTGATGGTGGCAGATGGTTTGCTGTGGCGACCCCTGGAGGGAAAAGCTGAAAGGAAAAGAAGACGTTTATACTGTATTTATTGATATATTTATATTTATTTATTTTATAAGTTGTTCTGATTCAGAAACAAAATGTTTTGTTGTTTATGGATTTTAGCGGAATTTAAATTAAATTAAATATAAATAATTCACTCACTGCAGTAGAGAATTTAGAGGAATTCTGGGTAGAAGAATGCGACAGTCGGACTTTATGATAAAACCAAATTTGATCAAAGAAAATTTTGAAATTAATGATCATCTTAATTCCTTTTCTAAAGGAATAAATCAGTTTCAGCATCTAAATAAATAAATAAATAAATAAGAACCAGAACTATGGACTCATGTCCACAAATGCAGCCATGAGGCGGGGGGGGGCACTAACCAGTGTCTCTCCCCCTTATGCCGGTCCCAAGCCCGGATAAATGCAGAGGGTTGCGACAGGAAGGGCATCCAGCGTAAAACTTCTGCCACATTTAAAAAATGCAAATGATCAATACAAAATTCATACCGGATCGGTCGAGGCCTGGGTTAACAACGACCGCCATCAGTGCTGTCAACCAACAGGGTGCTGATGGAAATTGGACTACTGTTGGTCGAAGACGTCGAAGAAGGAGAGGCGGGAGGTGTGTCCGTAGGCAGAGAGAGAAGAGGAAATGCGTGAGCCTAGGATTGAGAGTAGGGACTTTGAATGTTGGAACTATGCAAGGAAAAGATAGGGAGCTGGCTGACATGATGCAGAGGAGGAAGGTGGACATACTGTTTGTTCAGGAGACAAGGTGGAAAGGTAGAAAGGCTAGAAGCTTAGGAGCAGGGTTTAAACTGTTTTATCATGGTGTGGATAGGAAGAGAAATGGAGTAGGAGTCATCTTGAAGGAGGGGTTTGTCAGGAATGTTCTAGACATGAAAAGAGTGTCAGACAGAGTGATGAGTCTCAAGTTAGAAATTGAAGGCGTGATGGTCAATGTTGTTAGTGCTTATGCCTCACAGACAGGATGTAAGCTAGAAGAGAAGGAGAGATTCTGGAGTGATTTAGATGAAGTGATGCAGAGTACCCTCAGAGGTGAAAGAGTGGTCATTGGAGCAGACTTCAATGGACATGTTGGTGCAGGCAACAGAGGGGACGAGGAAGTGATGGTCAGGTTTGGTATCCAGGACAGGAACACAGAAGGACAGATGTTGATCAATTTTGCAAAAAGGATGGAAATGGCTGTGGTGAATACTTTCTTCAAGAAGAAACAGAAGCATAGGGTGACTTATGAAAGCGGAGGTAAGAGCACACAGGTAGACTACATCTTGTGCAGGCGATGTAATTTGAAGGAAGTCAGTGACTGCAAAGTAGTAGTGGATGAGAGTGTTGCCAAACAGCATAGGATGGTGGTGTGCAGGATGACACTGATGGTGAGAAAGGTGAAAAAGGCAAAGGCAGAGCAGAAGACAAAGTGGTAGAAGCTGAAAAAGGAAGAGTGTTGTGTTGTCTTCAAGGAGGAGTTGAAACAGGCTTTGGGTAGTCAGGAAGTGCTTCCAGAGGACTGGACAACCACAGCCAATGTGATCAGGGAGACCGGTAGGAGAGTACTTGGTGTGTCCTCTGGAAGGAAAGTAGATAAGGAAACTTGGTGGTGGAATGAGGAAGTGCAGGAGTGTGTACAAAAGAAGAGGTTAGCCAAGAAGAAGTGGGACATTGAGAGGACCGAAGCGAGTAAACAGGAGTACAGGCAGACACAGCGTAAGGCGAAGGTAGCAGTGTCAAAGGCCAAACAGAGGGCGTATGATGACTTGTATGATAAGTTGAACAGTAAGGAGAGAGAAAATGATCTATACAGGTTAGCACAGCAGAGAAATAGAGATGGGAAAGACGTGCAGCAAGTTAGAGTGATAAAGGACAGAGAGGGAAATGTATTGACTGATGACAGAAGTGTGCTGGGAAGATGGAAAGAGTACTTTGAAGAGCTGATGAATGAGGAAAATGAGAGAGAAAAAGAGTAGAAGGGGTGACCGTTGAGGAGCAGGAAGTAGCAAAGATTAGTAAGGGAGAAGTGAGGAGGGCATTGAAGAGGATGAAGAGTGGAAAGGCAGTTGGCCCTGATGACATACCGGTTGAGGTATGGGAGTGTCTAGGGAGGTAGCAGTAGATTTTCTGACAAGAATATTCAACAAGGTCTTAGAAAGTGAGCAGATGCCAGAGGAATGGAGGAGAAGTGTGCTTGTGCCCATTTTTAAGAACAAGGGAGATGTACAGAGTTGTGGCAACTACAGAGGGATAAAGTTGATGAGCCATACAATGAAGCTATGGGAAAGAATAGTGGAAGCAAGACTAAGGGCAGAGGTCAGCATTTGTGAACAGCAGTTTGGTTTCATGCCAAGAAAGAGCACCACAGATGCAGTGTTTGCTTTGAAGATGTTAATAGAGAAGTACAGAGAAGGTCAGAAGGAGCTGCATTGTACCTTTGTGGATCTGGAGACAGCATATGACAGGGTGCCGAGAGAAGAACTGTGGTATTGTATGAGGAAGTCTGGAGTGACAGAGAAGTATGTTAGAGTGGTGCAGGACATGTATGAGAGATGTAAGACAGTGGTGAGGTGTGCTGTCGGTGTGACAGAAGAGTTCAAGGTGGAGGTGAGACTGCATCAAAGGTCAGCTCTCAGCCCCTTCTTGTTTGCTATGGTGATGGACAGGCTAACAGACGAGGTTAGACAAGAATCTCCATGGACTATGATGTTTGCAGATGACATCGTGATCTGTAGTGAGAGCAGAGACCAAGTGGAGGAAAATCTAGAGAGGTGGAGGTATGCCCTGGAAAGGAGGGGATTGAAGGTTAGTCTTAGTAAGACAGAATACATGTGTGTGAACGACAAGGACCCAAGAGGAACTTTGAGGTTACAGGGGGCAGAGATAAAGAAGGTGGAGGATTTTAAGTACTTAGGCTCAACAATCCAGAGCAATGGAGAGTGCGGAAAAGAGGTGAAGAAGCGCGTGCAGGCAGGTTGGAATAGATGGAGAAAAGTGTCCGGTGTGATGTGTGATAGGAGAGTATCTGCAAAAATGAAGGGAAAAGTGTACAAGACGGTGATGAGGCCAGCAATGTTGTATGGTTTAGAGACAGTGGCCCTGGGGAAAAGACAGGAGTCAGAGTTGGAGGTAGCAGAGATGAAAATGTTGAGGTTCTCTTTGGGAGTAATGAGGATGGATAGGATCAGAAATGAGTACATCAGAGGGACAGCACATGTTAGATGTTTTGGAGACAAAGTCAGAGAGGCTAGATTGAGATGGTTTGGACATGTACAGAGGAGGGATAGTGAGTATATTGGTCATAGGATGCTGAGGTTGGAACTCCCAGGCAAAAGGCCCAGAGGAAGACCAAAGAGAAGATTTATGGATGCGGTGAAGGCGGACATGAAGGTCGTTGGAGTAAGAGTAGAAGATGCAGAGGATAGGGAGAGATGGAGGCAGATCATTTGCTGTGGCGACCCCTGAAGGGAACAGCCGAAAGAAAAGAAGAAGAAGAAGAACTATGGACTCATTCTCCATCTGGAAAATTATTATTATATGAATGCTTGTATAGCACATTATTTGTACAAGCGTAGGCCCAATGCACATGAGAATATTGCGTTGTTCTATCCTTTTGAAGCAGGAAGCAACAATTCCAAAATTTTAACGTCTTATGGTATGACGCGGCCAGATTTGAATTCTGACCTTCTGGAAGATAAAGCGGACGCTCTACCAACTGAGCGAAATCCCTGGGTGATACTGAAAATGATACTGAAGCGTTTCTATTTTACTTTAATAATTTATAATGTTGTTTAAAATGACTCTGTCCACCTCTGGACACCTGAGAATGATTTTCTGTACAATCTGTTTATAGGGAGACGGAAAGCTGTGGTGTCCATAAAGCCTGGTACACACGTGTTTGTGGGCGAGACTGTTTTACTCAGATGTGATACAGAGGGAGGAGGAAACAATCAGAGAACTTACAGATGGTTTAAAGATCACAAGGAGCTCACTCGATGGAGAAATCATTTTACAGATCTGGGGTTCTTAATTATATCTGTTATAAACTCTGACGGTGGTGACTACACCTGTGTTGATGATGATTCCGAGCTGAGTGATGCTGTGAGATTGACTGTATCAGGTGAGTCTGGAGGTTCGATTTTGTTCTTTAATTATGTTATGATTTGAGTCACACTGTGCTCACTGGCCTTCGTGGATGTGATGATATGTTTAATCTGCTGAAACAGGACGAGCACATTCGAATGCAGCTGCAAAATTTTAATAATATACAACTTTTCTACAAATTCTCTGATTTTATTCAAAACTCTATATTGAGTTTGGGTGCATGTTTATTTCTCATAACAATTAAACATTAATAATATAATATTACCTTGTTTATTAACCTTTAAAAACCTGTCATCTGATTTTCCACCAGTATTATTATTATTATTATTATCATTATTATTATTATTATTATTATTATTATTATTATTATCTATAACTTTTTCAATATTACTTGTTGACCGTTACATCACAATAATATTACTTTATATTTTTATAATTTCCTGGATACAAGTTTCATTTATTTATATAAAGATGTTAAAACTCTAATCTATCATTCATCATGAACTTTACAAACCACTTTATCCTTCATGGGTCACAGAGAGGCCAGAGTCTATTTAATCCCACACTGGCCAATGGCGGGTTACACCCTGAACAGCTCACCAGACCATCAGAGGAAAAACACACACACACACACACACACACACACACACACATCCATGGGAAATTTAGAACAGCCAGTTTGCCCAATATGAATTCCTTTTGAATTTTGGGAGGAAACCAGAGAACCCCAATGAAACCGCACTGGAGATATTTCTTTCAAATAAATGTTCTCTGTCATGACTTTTCTCCAGGAAATGATGGTTTTGTTGATATTCAGGAGAAAACAGACGTGTTCAGATAAAGTGAATAATTTTCCAACATCAGCAAAAGTTTCATTCTTTAATTGAATCATGGAGTTTATTTTATCGAGAATATACTGAAGAGATGTCGTGTAATAAACACAGAGCTGTAATAAATGTAGAATTTGGATTCAGTATGAATATTAAATGGATTTTATTCTGACCTGGTTATATGTTAGAAACAGTGAATGTGCTGTTTATGTTGTAAAGTGAAAAGCGGCTCTGACACTTTAATCATTTCCTTCGAACAGCGAAACCCAAACTGACTGTGAGAGCCAATCCTCAGAGCTCCATCTACACCGGGGACACCGTCACTCTGACCTGTGACCCGCCCTCACCTGGATGGAAATTTGCCTGGTACAAAAATAATCAGCTTTTCGGATCATGGACTGAAAAGAATACAGTTGATGTGAAGGTGGATAAAGCAGGAGGATCAGAGTATCAGTGTACAGCACACAGATATTACAAGTGGGTACAATGGTGGTACCACACAGAGCCCAGTGATCCAATCAGGATTACAGCAGGAGGTACGTCATGGTTTCTTTATTAAACAGAGTAGATGTTATAAGGATGTCAATAAAAATATTTAATAATTATTACTATTTCATTTTATTCTATAATGTTTTAAATTATCTTAATTTCAGTTTTAAAAGTATTTGATATTTTTGACCCGATAATAAACAAAAACATACACATCTTGCTTATGAAACTATAAATGTGTATAATTGAGTTTTTTCTTCTGAAGACACATTTACATGTAATTTAATTAGTGGGAGGAGTTTTCGGGGTCAGTGGTAATTCTGGATCATCAGGATTTACAATATTTCTGAAGTACAGAGGAGTTTCAATTTGTTTTTGTTTTTCTAGGGGCAGCGGTGGCCTGGTGGTATAGGGCGCAGGATCACTGATCCTTGAGTTGGGGGTTCGAGTCCCCACAGGGTTGTCACTGCCCCCCCAGTGCAGCTAACTGGGTTATCAAAGGCGGGCCATGTCTGTCACTGTCTATGGTGAGAGGTTGATGTAAAAGAACCATCGCTGACTTTCGTAAAGAGGATCTGCAAAGTCGTCAGCGTGTGTCTGTCCCTTGCTAAACGCTTGTATCAGGAAGGGCATCCGACATTAAAAAAAAAAAACCTATGCCAAATCAAACATGTGAGTCATTCGCTGTGGGACCCCTGAAAAAGGGGTAAAGCCAAAAGGAAATCTCTCTGTTGTTTTCCTGTAACACAACACACTGCAGATTTCATTCACTTTCTGTAATCGCTTCATCCTAATTAGGATCGCGGGGAGGCTGACGACCACTCCAGCCGACTCCGGGCGAGGACAGAGTACACCCTGGACAGCTTGTCAGGCCATCACAGGGAGGAAACACGCTGACAGCTTTGCAGCTCCTCTTGTCAAAAGTCAGAAATGATTCTTTTACATGAACCTCACACCACAGACGGTGAGAGACATGATCGGCCTTCAATAACCCAGTTAGTGCTCTGGGGGGACAGTGGGGATTGAACCCCCAACAACGTGTGGAGAGTGGGGATTGAACCACTAACCTTAGGATCAGTGATGTATCCTTTACCACCAGGCCACCACCTGCCCGCACAGCGGATTCGTTGTTGCTATTTTGAAGAAGTCAGTTCTGGTTTAAAGCTCGACAGCAGGGATTTCCTGCAATTATTTTTAAGTCGCCTGATACAAAATTCTATGCGACCCCAAATGTAACCTGGTGAAACATCATCACACAGTGTTTCAAATTCAACATTTTTATTTCACCATCATCAACGTCTGAAAATTCTCTGAGCACACACACTCAGTTCAGTTCATTTTCTGTACCCACTTAATCCTAACTTGGGTCGCGGGGAGGCTGGCACCCATCCCAGCCAACTTCAAGCGAGGGCAGAGTACACCCTGGAAAGCTCGCCAGGCCATCGCAGGGCGGAAACCCGCTGACAGCTTTGCAGCCTACGCTTGTCGAAAGTCAGCAATGGTTCTTTTACATGAACCTCGCACCATAGACAGTGACAGACATGGCCCGCCTTTGATAACCCAGTAAGCTGCACTGGGGGGGACAGTGACAACCTTGTGGAGAGTGGGACTCGAACCCCCAGCCTTTGGATCAGCGATCCAGCGCACTATACCACTAGACCACCACTGCCCCAGCACCCACACTGTCAATCAAATCTCTGGTTTCCTCTAACTCTGATCCCGCCTCTAAATCAGAGACGGTTTGTTGTTGTTGTTGTTTAATTTTCTTCTTCTGATCTTTTTGCTCTGGCTATTAGAGGCTGAAGTTCAAAACTTTTTAAATATTTGCACAAACAGAATTGTACATCATCTAAATAATGTTAATATAAATCCTGTCACGAATTAATGTCATTTTGGCATTTCTGAAGTCGATATTAAGTCGATCCGAGTATAGTTTCAGCAGCATATTATAAAAGTCGAAGTTCGATTGAACATCAGTAGTAATAATACTGGAGAACTGAGTAAGGCTGGAGTCAATCAGTGGCTTCGTACTGGGTTCTGACTGTGAGGGGAGCAATTTAACACAACTGTGTGTAATATACATATTTAACCACATTCTCAATAGTTTTAAATACATTTGGAAGACAGGCGGCACGATGATGTAGTGATCAGCACGTCTGCCTCAGAGCAAGAGGGTCCTGGGTTCGATTCCCAGCTTGGGTGTTTCTGGGTGGAGTTGCATGTTCTCCCTCTGATTGTGTAGGTTTTCTCCCATAATGTAAAGAGTCTCATCAAATTACACACTACCCCCAGGTGTGTGTGTGTGTGTGTGTGTGTGTGTGTCATCTTTCTGTTGGTCTGGCGAGGCGTCCAGACTGTACCACACCTCCACCCAGAGTCAGTTGAGATGGAGCATGATACATGGATAAAATGTGTATTCTTCCAGTATGATGTGATAACTTGACATCAGATTAAATACTCCATGTGATTACACATAAAATCACATGCAGATGATCTATAATGCACAGCTCTGTTCTGTTCACTTCGACAAAAACTAGACATTTTTGGGACGATCCTTTCATTGGTTGTGGTAGTTCAATGACCCTAAACCACAGGGTCATATTCAAGGCCCGTGGGCTAAATGCTGCCTCCCAACTCATGTTCTGCGGCCGGATGAGTTTTCAATGATTATGATTATCGTACATCCTTTACATCAACTATTATCATGAAACCTAATTCATCATCCTTTCTATCCATCATCCATTCCACTAGGTGGCAGTAGCAACCTTTTCATGAATCAGAAAGATTGCATGCTTGCTTATTGCTGTTAAGCTTTGTAAGAAAATGCGAGTTAAGAGGAAAAGCGGTCAAATTACTAAACATATCATTTTGCGATGGATTTCACGGCTGATTTTTAGAACAGATGTTCAGTGATTTATTCTGTCCTCAATCACCTTCAAATTTAGGCTCAGGCTTCAGTCCTGCTGGTGTACCGAGTGTATCAGATGAGTGTGTGAGTTCTTATTGTGTCTGAAATAAAAGAATAAATAAAGTCGAGTTTTGTATTTCCTGTGTGACAGAGAGAGCGCGTGCAGTACTGCGTGTATCTCCACAGAACTGGCTGACTGAAGGAGACTCCGTGACTCTAAACTGTGAGATTACAGACTCCTCTACAGACTGGACATTCAGATGGTACACAGTTTCTCCCCACAGACACGACTTCAATCCAATCAAAGATCTCCGTGTCGATAACACGGACACGGAGCTTCTCTCAAACAACAGTAGAGGATCTGGAGGCTCCTACACTCTCGATCCTGCTGCTCCTCATCACACAGGACTTTATATGTGCAGAGGAGCGAGAGGAGAACCAGCCTTCTCCTCACACGACAGCGATACACAACCTCTATGGATCAGTGGTGAGAATAAATATAACACTGGTGTGTCGGAGTATTGAACAGAGATGATCAAATAAAATGTAAAAATCTACAACGTACAGATTTTATTTGTTGAGAATTCCATGTGTGTGAATGTTTGGAGTGAAATGTTGATGTTCAGCCTCCTGGGTGAGGAATGTTGAGTCCAGTTGAATCGTCCTAAACGCCACAAGAGGATTTTCTCATTCAAATAGCTCTGTTTAATTCAATCAGGTGTAAATGTGTTCAAACACAATCAATAATAATAATAATAATAATAATAATAATAATAATAATAATAATAATAATAATCATAATATGAAGAAGAAGAATCCAGGGGAATTATAATGTTTTGTGTTTCAGGTGAATCTCCTCCAGCGTCTCTGAACATCAATCCCAACAGAACTCAACACTTTACTGGCGTCTCTCTCTCACTGAGCTGTGAGGACCAGAGTAACTCTACTGGATGGACAGTGAGACGATACCCACACAGTTCGTCCACCTCATATTGTTTCCAGAGGGGATCAGCTTCAGGATCTCCATGTGAAATCAACTTCTATAGCACATCCGACTCCGGGGTTTACTGGTGTGAGTCTGAATCTGGAGAAACCAGTAATCCCGTCAACATCACAGTGCAGGGTGAGTCTTCATCTCGTGTTTATTGTTCAAGGAAAATGAAAATGTTTCATTCCAGAATATTCAGAACTCTGAGTTCCTTACTGGGAGAAAATATATAACACAGCATTGTTCTGGGGAAAGGCCAGAATTTATTTTCAGATCTGCTGGTGGTAGATCCGAGTTTCTTTAATCCCAATAAACATGAAATCAAATGTAATGTTCATCTATAGATGGTGATGTGATCCTGGAGATTCCTGCCCATCCTGTGACTGAGGGACGTCCTCTGACTCTACGCTGTTTATATCGCGGCCCGAATCCTTCAGAACTCCGAGCTGATTTCTATAAAGATGGATCGGTTCTCCAGAACCAGACTACAGGAGAGATGATCATCCATCACGTCCGAAAGTCAGATGAAGGTTTCTACCACTGCAAACACCCAGAGAGAGGAGAGTCCCCGAAAAGCTGGCTCTCAGTCAGACGCGGGAATCCTAGTGAGGACTGATTTTTATTTAATTCTATTTTTAAACTTTATATCCTGTGTGTAAATTCTGCTCTGTTTCTATCGACGGGCTCTCAGTCAGACATGAGAAATTATTTCAGTATTTATTTTAATCTAACTCTGGGTTAATGAGTTAAATACATTTATACTGTTAGTAAAAGTAGAAATACTGATTATTTTACTGTGTTTCAGGTCCATCGGGTGTAGAAGCTCCATTCTCAGTGCTGATGATGATCAGTAGTGTCGTGACGGCGTCTCCGTATCTGCTGGCGACCCTCATTCTGCTGGTGAAATGCTTCAGAGCTCGAGGTCAGAACTGTTTCAGTACATTTCACACAACCCACACATCAACTGTCATTCCTCCAAGAAAGAGATCTTCCTTTCGAAAAGCAGAAATGATTTGAGTCAGTAATAGATTTATGGATAATGTTCATTATTATTTAAAACGAATAAAGAGGAAGTGCAGGAGTTTATTTCCTCAATAGATGTGCTGCTGTTTCCATAGTAACGGGTGGGAGATAATGTGTATACAGTAATTCGGGATTTTGAAGGAAGAGGTTGGATTTGAATAGAGTAAATAGTAGAGTAAATAAATAGTTTATAATAATTCATCGATGATCTCTGATGTGTATTTTGCAGTCACTGACGGTGACTGAATGAATGATGTTTATTTTCGAACGCGTCCTTCCCTGGAGCGTTTTCCCTTCTCACTTCACTCGCATTCATCAATATTAAAATAAACATCCTTTAAACTGCAGTGAGGACGAGATCAAAGACACTTTCACTGCTCTTCTGATATAAAAACCTGTAAATAAAGTTTGAGATGTAATAAACGATGGTTTTTCTTTCACAGCTCACACTGATGAGGAGAGAATCGAGAACGCAGTCGTAGAGGCGTGAGAAAAGTCTGTCGATAAAAAGAGGATCCTTTTAATCACCGATAATTTTATGGCTTCTTCTCCTTTAAATCTTTGTGTGGATTGTAATAATGCTGATTTATCATTTTAATATTTTGCTGTGATGTGTTTTATAAAAGCCCTCAGTGTTCTGACTGGATTTGTTTCATTAAAGCCTGGAAAGCTCCTCATGAGGTGAAAGTGATCGTGTGTTTCCTCGCTAATAAAGTCGACATGCTGCGACATGGAGTGCAAACCTCCACCAAGCTACAACAAATCAAGTACATTTACAGCATTTATCCAGAGCGACTTACAATTATCATTTTTATACAATTGAGCAATTGAGGCCTTGCTCAACGGCCCAACAGTGATCGCAGCGATTGCACCGCTGACCTTTGGCTCAGTAACTCATCGCATTAAATACGTACTGTACTAAGTACACCACACCCCCTGCTGGGCCTGCTGTCGTACCGCATTTCTAAACCAATAGGATTTTCCTCAAGTTCCATTTAAACTACCGCCAAATACACAATCTGCATCAGATCCGAAAGGAACCTGGTGTGACATCAAAGGCTTTTAACCTGAATAATAGCATCGCAAATTTTATTCAAATCAGATGTGTTTTTACAGAAATATGATTTATAACAGGGGGAGCACAAGCAAGTGTTCATCTTCACGCCGGTCCCAAGCCCGGATAAATGCAGAGGGTTGCAACAAGGACATCCGGCATAAAACTTGTGCCATAAAATCGGTGTCGTAAAATATTGTTAAAGATTATTTCAGAATGATGGATGGACAGTGTGATCTGCTCCCGTGTCAGTTGTTCTTGGCGTCCTTCTGTATCAAGAGACAATGGGGTTCGCGCCATGGATCAGTTCATGGTATTCCAGGTGAAGACGGAGTACACCCTTGATGGCTCGCTAGGCCATCACAGCGCAGAAAAACGCTAACGAATCTGCCGCTCTTCTTGTCGAAAGTCAGCAATGTCAGCAATTTGTAGCATTTTATATTTTATACTGTCGTGTCGTTATGAACGGAACGTTTCATTTCGGCAGAAACCGGAGTTCATGTTTGTATGGAACCGGAAGCATTAGTAGGCTGGGAGGTCTTGAAAACCAAAGCTGTGTGTATGAGTTTTCACGTGTTACGGCAGTTATGAAAGCCGTATTGACAGCAAACAGCGGGTATACACTGGCAACGAGGATAAGTATCTCACGAAGAAGCCGTAAACATTAGAACTGTGACAGTTTTTAGTGAAAATGGCAGAACGAAGCGATGTTCGTGGCATGTCTGCATTCGACCTCTCCGGCGATGCTAGTGCTGTTAGCGTTCGTTGGAAAGCATGGATCGAGGAATTTGAGGCATATGCTGATAGTAATGCACTATTTGTTGTGGAAGGAAGGGCAGATAATCGGGCACAGAGACGTGCATTACTGCTGTATACAGCGGGAGCTGGACTTAGAAGTGTTTTCAAAACTCTGCCAGACCGGGGTGAGTCTCAAGAATATTTTAAGGCAGTAACCGCTCTGAAGACACACTTGACTATGACATCAAACATAACGTATCAGCGCCACATATTCAGAAAAATTAAGCAAACTGATGAAACTGTGTCACAGTATGTCACTAGATTACATGCAGCAGCTGATGGCTGTGATCACAATGATGTTGATGACCAAATTCGTGATCAGGTGGTGGAAAACTGCAAGTCTGACCATTTTAGATGCAAGTTCCTGGAAAAAGGAAATGAACTTTCATTGAGCTCAATGTTGAAAACGTCTGCAACGAGACATTCCCAACTGTCTGAACAAGTACCCTGATGTATTTCATGGACTAGGAAAAATGAAAAGTAGGCAGCTCAAGCTGAAAATTAATCCTGAAATAAAGCCGATCGCTCAACCAATGCGACGCGTACCGTTTGGGCTGTGTGAAAAGGTCGAAGCCAAAGTCCAAGAGCTCATTGCAAAAGACATCATTGAACCAGTTGAAGAACCGACACAATGGGCCAACGAAGCAATCCTGCGAGAGAGGCACCCAATACCGACTGTAGACGAAGTGCTGCAAGACATGAGTGAAAGTAGAGTTTTCTCAAAGTTGGATCTGAAGTGGGGCTTCCACCAATTAGAACTCCATCCTGATTCACACAATATTACCACTTTTGTGACTCACTGTGGACTGTACAGGTACAAAAGGTTGCTATTTGGGATAAATGTTGCACCTGAAATATATCAGCATGAAATTCAGAAGGTCTTGCAAGGGATTTCTGGGACTGCAAACATATCTGATGATATTGTTGTGCATGGTCCTTCGACAGAAGAGCACGACAAACCACTGGAACAAGTTGTCCAGAGGCTTTCGGCAGCAAATTTGACACTAAATGTTGACAAGTGTGAATTTAAAAGGTCCAGTATAACATTTATGGGACACCATTTGTCAGACCAGGGAATTGATGTTCTGAAGGAAAAAGTTGAAGCTGTTGTGAATGCCAGACAGCTTGAAACTGTGAGCAAAGTTAGAAGTTTCTTGGGTCTTGTAAACTACTGTTCGCAGTTCATTCCTGACTACTCCACATTGGCAGAACCGTCAAGACCGTTAACTAGAAAGAACCATCCGGAAGGAGCAAGTTGAGTCATTCAAGGCACTCAAAGCAGCCCTTGCAAGTAGCAAAACCATAGGCTACTATAGAGTAACTGCGAAGACTAAAGTTATAGCCGACGCCAGTCCTGTTGGTCTCGGAGCGGTCCCTGCACAACAACAAACCGATGCAATTTGGCGAATCATCTCATATGCAAGTCATTCACTCAGCGATGTAGAACGCAGGTATTCACAGACTGAAAAAGAAGCTCTCGTCTTAGTTTGGGCATGTGAGAAGTTTCATCCATACATCGATGGGCTATCTTTTGAGCTGGTCACTGACCACAAGCCTTTGGAGGCAATTTACTTGTCAAAATCAAAACTTTGCGCTAGGATACAGCGTTGTGTCCTGCGTCTACAACAGTACGACTTCAAAGTTGTGTATGCACCAGGAAAGAGCAACATTGCTGATCCACTGTCCAGATTGTTGAAGGAACGGTTTGTGAAACCGCTAGCCGTTGCAAGTAGTGCTGAAAAGTATGTGAGGTTTGTTGCAGTGAACGCAACGCCTCGGGCTGTAACAACTTGCGAAGTTGAGAGAGCTTCCGCGAGCAATGATTAGCTGGAAATTGTGCGACAGTGTATTGATTCCAGTGATTGGAATCATTGTGAATTGAAGCAGTATGTGATTGTGAGTTCTGAATTGTGCTGTGTAGGGAAGATGGTGCTGCGAGGTAGTCGCATAGTAATTCCCAAGTGTTTGTGACCCAGAATCTTGTCACTAGCACATGAAGAGCATCTTGGTGTTGTGGGCAAAGAAACAGAATTTGAGATCTAAAGTGTGGTGGCCGAACATGGATAAGGATGTGGAAATGTTCTGTAAAACATGTCATGGTTGTCAGTTGGTAAGCAAGCCAAGTCCTTCAGAACTGATTCAGACCACAGCGCTCCCTTCAAAACCTTGGGAGATCTTAGCAATGGATTTCTTGGGGCCACTACCTTCAGGTGAATCAATCCTAGTTGTTATTGACTATTACAGTCGATATTATGAATACAAGGTCATGGAATCAACCACTGCACAGAAAACTGAAGATGCTCTCAAAAGAATGTTCTCCAGACATGGGTTACCGGTGTCAATCCACTCCGACAACGGTCCTCAGTTTATATCAGAGACAATGAGAGACTATCTCAGGGACAATGGCATTGAACACCATAGCGTCACCCCTCGTTGGCCTCAAGCGAATGGAGAGTTCAGTCTTGTGAAGAGATTGAAGATTGCTCATGCAACAAAACAGAACTGGAAAGATGCATTGCAGGTATACTAGTATGTCACTCAGTACCGTGCAACTCCTCACACTGTGACGGGGAGAAGCCCAGCGGAACTGTTGTTTGAAAGGAAGATGAGAATAAAGTTGCCTGTTCTCATTCCTGAATCTGTCGACTACAAGGTTCGTGATCGAGATGCTGAAAAGAAAGGACTGTCAAAGTTATATGCAGATGAAAAACGCCATGCCGTCCACTCCCAGTTCGTCCCAGGAGATAAGGTGCTACTGAAAAGAGAACACATGAGTAAGGTAGATACACCAGTCGAAGTTGTTTCCAAGACAGGAAACATGGTGACAGTGCAGAATGAGGAAGGCGCTCAGTATAAACGTAACAGTTCTCATGTGAAACCGTATCAGTCCCAGACAGAAAATCTGTCTGAACCAGAGCATGCAGACAGTGTCCAAATTGAGGACAATGAAATGTGCCAAACGGAGACTATGAATCTCAGAAGATCGAACAGACAGAAGTCTGTCCCAAAGAAGTTTGATGACTTTGTGATGCTTGACTAGTCAGGCAGTTAATCAGTATTCATCATTAAGCTGATGTTTTCGAGTCAATGATGCTAAGAGTTAGTTTGCATGTTTAGAACCTGAAGTAATTCTTAAGTATTTGTTTATGAACTATTTCATAGTTTAGAGGTTTGATTTGCGAGTTCATATTTATCCAGAATTGATAGTTATTTTTGTATGGTTTAAGCAGTTATTTGTTGTATTATTTGATGTGACAAAGTATTAACTGCATTTCTCTGAAAAGGGAGGGATGTCCTGTCGTTATGAACGGAACGTTTCATTTCGGCCGAAGCCGGAGTTCATGTTTATATGGAACCAGAAGTATTAATAAACCGGACGGTCTTGAAAACTGAAGCTGAGTGTGTGAGACTTCAAGTGTTAAGGCAGTTATAGAAGCCGTATTGATAGCAAACAGCAGGTTTACATATACAATGATCTTCTTGTGTTAAATTTTTTTAAAATAATAACAAAATAAGCAAGGGAATGATCACATGATTGTTTTTTTCTGTTTTAACTCCCGGCTGTTGTTATATCGGTGCACTTTTATATTCTGAATCTCTTCTTTTGTCTCTCATCCCTTCTGTAACACTTGAATTTCCCCACATGAGATGAATTCATAAATTAAAGGGGAAATAAAGCACATCGCAATGTAACATTGTCTCAATTCATTTGGTCCTCAATACAGTATCACATTTTTTGCAGCTGATCAGTTGAAAATTGCCCTGATAATAATCTAAATCCAATTTGAAATTAGCTGTGTGAGACCATGTAAGCTGCCATTAGTCACCGGCCGTTTCCTGTACCGTCACTGGGTTGGTGATCGTGAACTTGTGTAAATATCACAATGGCTAGCAATGCATCAATACGTAATAATAATAAAAAGCCCTTAAGTACCGGTCATCATTGTATCGCTCCAGGCTGTACAAACAGCTATTATAAACGTAAAGGCGTGCACTTTCACCGGCTGCCTTTAAGCAACATTGAAAGCCTGGCTCAGTGAATTGAAACGTGCCCACCCACCAGTGAATGAAAGCACATGCATTTGCAGTGCCCATTTCAGGACAGAAAATTATGTGCACACATACAAATCCGACAAAAATGGTTCCATCATGTGGTCCAAAACCGGATCATTGAAACCAGGATCAGTTCGGACCATATTTGACTTTTCTGTATACAATATTACAAGCACTGACAGACCAAGCACACTGCAAAGTAATACAGTATCGGCACATAAGCGAAGGGCGGAAAAACAAGCTCTCCAGGCTGAACACAGAGGTATGGATTATTAGACAACCATAGACAACAACATGACAACCATAGATAATAACATGACAATTCTTACTTGATCTGTAAACCTATCGACTATTTAGAGGGCGTTCAAGGGTTTCAGCACGGACATCTCTCATGGAGACCATGGTCACCTCTAAAATATCCCTTTCAAGGCACCGCATAGGAAACAGTCTGTGGTTTGTTGTGCAGGTCAGCTCCCCCTCAGCTCAAAAGTGATGGTCAAGCGTGGCGTCCTGGCAGCAAGACATTTGTGGTAACGGTGCACAATTGTCATAAATGCAGCCGTGAGGGAGGGGCACAAGCCAGTGTCTCTCCCTCACGCCGGTCCCAAGCCCGGATAAATGCAGAGGGTTGCATCAGGAAGGGCATCCGGCGTAAAACAAATGGCAAATAAAACATGGGAGTCATATCAAGAAAATTCATACCGGATCGGTCAAGGCCCAGGTTAACAATGACCGCCATCAGTGCTGTTAACCAACAGTGTGCTGGTGGAAATTGGACTACTGTTGGTCGAAGACGTTGAAGAAGGAGAGGCGGGAAAGCAGAGAGAGAAGAGGAAAGGCAGGAGTCGAGAACTGAAAGTAGGGACTTTGAATGTTGGAACTATGAGAGGAAAAGGTAGAGAGCTGGCTGACATGATGCAGAGGAGGAAGGTGGACATACTGTGTGTTCAGGAGACCAGATGGAAAGGTAGCAAGGCTGGAAGCTTAGGAGCAGGGTTTAAGCTGTTTTTTCATTGTGTGGATGGGAAGAGAAATGGAGTCGGAGTCATCTTGAAGGAGGAGTTTGTCAGGAATGTTCTAGAAGTGAAAAGAGTGTCAGACAGAGTGATGAGTCTCAAGTTAGAAATTGAAGGCATAATGTTCAATGTTGTTAGTGCTTATGCCCCACAGGCAGGATGTGAGCTAGAAGAGAAGGAGAGATTCTGGAGTGAGTTAGATGAAGTGATGCAGAATACCCCCAAAGATGAAAGAGTAGTCATTGGGGCAGACTTCAATGGACATGTTGGTGCAGGAAACAGAGGGGACGAGGAAGTGATGGGCAGGTTTGGTATCCAGGACAGGAATGCAGAAGGACAGATGTTGGTAGATTTTGCAAAAAGGATGGAAATGGCTGTGGTAAATACTTTCTTCCAGAAGAGAGAGGAGCATAGAGTAACTTATAAAAGCGGAGGTAGGAGCACACAGGTAGACTACATCTTGTGTAGGCGATGTAGTTTCAAGGAAGTCAGTGACTGCAAAGTAGTAGTGGGTGAGAGTGTTGCCAAACAGCATAGGATGGTAGTGTGCAGGATGACACTGATGGTGAGGAAGGTGAAGAAGGCAAAGGCAGAGCAGAAGACAAGTGGTGGAAGCTGAAAAAGGAGGAGTGTTGTGTTGTCTTCAAGGAGGAGTTGAAACAGGCTTTGGGTGGTCAGGAAGTGCTTCCAGATGACTGGACAACGACAGCTAATGTGATCAGGGAGAGAGGTAGGAGAATACTTGGTGTGCCATCTGGAAGGAGAGGAGATATGGAGACTTGGTGGTGGAATGAGGAAGTGCAGGAGTGTGTACAAAAGAAGAGGTTAGTTAAGAAGAAGTGGGACATTGAGAGGACCGAAGAGAGTAAACAGGCGTACAGGGAGACACAGCGTAAGGCAAAGGTAGCGGTGTCAAAGGCCAAACAGAGGGCGTATGATTACTTGTATGCTCGGTTGGAAAGTAAAGAGGGAGAAAATGATTTATACAGGTTGGCACAGCAGAGAAATAGAGATGGGAAGGATGTGCAGAAAGTTAGAGTGATTAAGGACAGAGAGGGAAATGTATTGACTGATGACAGAAGTGTGCTGGGAAGATGGAAAGAGTACTTTGAAGAGCTCATGAATGAGGAAAATGAGAGAGAAAAAAAGAGTAGAAGAGGTGACTGTTGAGGACTAGAAAGTAGCAAGGATTAGTAAGGGTGAAGTGAGGAGGGCATTGAAGAGGATGAAGAGTGGAAAGGCAGTTGGTCCTGATGACATACCGGTGGAGGTATGGAAGTGTCTAGGAAAGGAAGCAGTAGATTTCCTGACAAGAACATTCAACAAGGTCGTAAAGAGTGAGAGCATGCCAGAGGAATGGAGGAGAAGTGTGCTGGTGCCCATTTTAAAGAACAAGGGAGATGTGCAGAGTTGTGGCAACTACAGAGGGATAAAGTTGATGAGCCATACGATGAAGTTATGGGAAAGAATAGTGTAAACAAGACTAAGGGCAGAGGTCAGCATTTGTGAACAACAGTTTGGTTTCATGCCAAGAAAGTGCACCACAGATGCAGTGTTTGCCTTGAGGATGTTAATAGAGAAGTACAGAGAAGGTCAGAAGGAGCTGCATTGTGCCTTTGTGGATCTGGAGAAAGCATATGATAGGGTGCCGAGAGAGGAACTGTGGTATTGCATGAGAAAGTCTGGAGTGGCAGAGAAGTATGTTAGAGTGGTGCAGGACATGTATGAGAGATGTAAGACAGTGGTGAGGTGTGCTGTCGGTGTGACAGAAGAGTTCAAGGTGGAGGTGGGACTGCATCAAGGGTCAGCTCTGAGCCCCTTCTTGTTTGCTATGGTGATGGACAGGCTGATAGACGAGGTTAGGCAAGAATCTCCATGGACTATGATGTTTGCAGATGACATTGTGATCTGCAGTGAGAGCAGAGAACAAATGCAGGAAAACCTAAGAGAGGTGGAGGTATGCCCTGGAAAGGAGGGGAATGAAGGTTAGCCTCAGTAAGACAGAATACATGTGTATGAATGCCAAAGACCCAACAGGAACAGTGAGGTTACAAGGAGCAGAGATAAGGAAGGTGGAGGATTTTAAGTACTTAGGCTCAACAATTCAGAGCAATGGAGAGTGTGGAAAAGAGGTGAAGGAGCGTGTGCAGGCAGGTTGGAATGGTTGGAGAAAAGTGTCCGGTGTGATGTGTGATAGGAAGGTATTGGCAAAAATGAAAGGAAAACTGTACAAGACGGTGTTGAGGCCAGCGATGTTGTATGGTTTAGAAACAATGGCCCTGGGGAAAAGACAGGAGGCAGAGCTGGAGGTAGCAGAGATGAAAATGTTGAGGTTCTCTTTGGGAGTAACGAGGATGGATAGGATCAGGAATTAGCACATCAGAGGGACAGCACATGTAAGATGTTTTGGAGACAAAGTCAGAGAGGCTAGATTGAGATGGTTTGGACATGTACAGAGGAGGGATAGTGAGTATATTGGTAGTAGGATGCTGAGGTTGGAACTACCAGGCAGAAGGCCTAGAGGAAGACCAAAGAGACGATTCATGGATGTGGTGAAGGAGGACATGAAGGCAGTTGGTGTAAGAGAAAAAGATGCAGAGGATAGGGTTAGTTGGAGCCAGATGATTCGCTGTGGCGACCCCTGAAGGGAAAAGCCGAAAGGACAAGAAGAAGAAGAAGAAGAAGAAGAAGGTGTACAATTGTCATAAGTGCACATAAAATTGTCGCTGTGGTCATGTTCACAGGCATGTCCGTGATCACTCTCAATATCGTGATCACTGTCAATATTCCTATTATTGCTCTTGGCGTCAGATTCAGCCGGGGTTCTTGGAGTAACGTTGGCGATATTCCGTCGGATAGGCTCGAAAGCATATGTGGCACGCTCCACCGGAGCTTTTGAGACAAAACTCGGCTTCTCCGAACTTCCGACCTTTCAAGTAAGAAAGTGAATGTTGAGTAATAAACAAGTATTCAAAGCACACTTACTTACCTGACAGATCAGAAGTCCGGATAAGCCGCATTTTGTCTCAAAAGCTTCGGTGTCAGTTGCGACACATTCGGTGGAATGCGTCACATGCCTATGGATTAGCAGGCATTTACTCCACCCCATATCGCCTTCATCTTGCGAAAAATAGTCATGTTCTGCTGAAAAACTGTGCGTGTTGTTGGCGTGAGATTCCATGTTGTTTATATCATATAATATGCTGTGATATGCATGCACTATATTTCATGTGGTAATTTGTACCAACCCAGTGATGTCACGGTAACTTTGTGTAAGCAGGCACTTAGCAATGGTGGCTTTCGGGTCGATAACTTATACGACAAGCACATAAAACAAAACCGCTGTGTGTGCAATGGTTTATTTATGATATAAAATTTAAGTCACAACCGCTTCAATAAACTATACTTAAGCTACTGCCAACTTATTTAGTCGGTGTTTCATTTCCCCTTTATGTGTGATGTTCGCAGTCGGGACCTGAACCCTGCACTGTTATTCAGTGTAAGTCAAGGACGTGAGTGCAGTAAAGTTCAGGAGGAAATGAGGAATTAAACAGAAGTGATATGACTTCCTACACATGGTCTACACACGGGTCCAGTGATGTACAGGACAAACATCACACTAAAATATCCAAAACACAGGAAAGAAGATTACAGAGTGAGGCCGATTCAGACATTTAAACACCGTTTATAAAGTTTAACACAAGCTTGCAGTCCTAAACCTTGTTCAGACTCTTTATGAATACCATATTTTCTGGGCCATAAGGTGCAACACCAATGAACGGTCTTTGAACGTTCATTGTCCATATATAACACGCAACGGATTATAACTGCACGAAGCAAGACAAAAGTCAGATAGACCAAACTTTAGTGAACTCACAATAACTCATCACTGTTCAGCTGGAACACAAAATATAAAATAATATGAAATCCACTTCACAGTCATACATTTAATACTCTACTCCTTGAATCGCCACATTATCATGGTGGAAGGATTTGCATGACCTATTGATCCTAGGAGCTATGTTGTTGGGGCATAATGCCTCTGGTAGGGTCACCGAAGGAAAACAGGTCCTGGGTGAAGGTCCAGACGAAGTTCAGTTCAGAAGACCTCTATGCTCAATAAAAATTAATCAAGAACACAGTTTCCCTTGCCCAGATGCGGGTCACTGGGATCCTCCCTGGAGCCAGGCCTGGGGGAGGGGCTCAAAGGCGAGTGCCTGGTGGTCAAGCTTCTGCCCATGGAGCCCAGCCGGGCCCAGCCCAAAAAGGAGACATGGGTCCCTCCAACCGTGGAAGGGGCTATAGGGGCCGGATGCAATAATAGTTAGGTGGCAGCCAAAGGCATGGATTCTGTCGGACCAATCCTTGGTGACTGACTCTGACTCTTGCATCCTTGCTCTCCCCTGTTTCAGTGCCCAAATGCTGGGGTTCTCCCTGGTCGATGAAAGGTTAGCTTCCCTCTGCCTGCGGGTGGGGGATAGGACCTGACTGTTATTTGTGCTTAAAAACAAATGACAGTTCAGAGTACCCACCCTTCTTAGAGTCTTTAGGGGGGGTGTTGGAGAACACTCCCTCAGGAGATTCATTCATTGTCTTGGAAGACTTCAAAGCCTATGTGGGCAATGATAGTGTGACCTGGAAGGGTGTGATCAGTAGGTACAGCCTGTCCAGTCTGAACCCGAATGGTGTTTCATTGTTGGACTTCTGTGTTTCATCACAGTTTGTCTATCACAAACACTATATTTGAACATAAGGGTGTCCATAAGTGCACATGGCACCAGGACACCCTAGATCGCAGTTTGATGATCGACATTGTAGTTGTGTCAATGGACTTGCGGCCGCATATTCTGAACACTCAGGTGAAGAGGGAAGCTGACCTGTCAACTGATCACCACCTGGTGGTGAGCTGGCTTCGATGGCGGGGGAAGCTGCCTTTCAGACCTGGCAGGCCCAACCATGTGATTAGGGTCTGCTGGAAATGTTTGGCGGAGTCTCTTGTCCAAGACGCCTTTAACTCCCACCTCCAGCAGAGCTTGAACCATGTCTTGGAGGAGGCGAGTCACGTAGAATCCGATTGGGCTATGTTTCGTGTCTCCATTGTTGAGGTGGCAGCTCATAGCTGTGGCAGGGAATTCATCGGTGCTTGTCATGGCAGTAACCCCCCAAACCCAGTGATGGACACCTGTGGTGATGGGGGCTGTCCAGCTGAAAAAGGGGGTCTATCAGGTCTTATTTGTCTGTGGGACTCCCGAGGCAGCAAACAGATACTGACAGGCCAAACGTGCTGTTCAGCGAGGGCCTGGAGAGTGACTATTTGTTGGCCTCAAAAAGGTTCTGAACCACCATCCGACACATCATGAGGGGGAAGCAATTCTTCACAAACACTGTTTACAGTGGAGGGAATACTTTGAGGATCTTGCAATCCCACCAACACACCCTCTGTGGAGGAGGAAGACCCTGGGGGTTTGGACAGGTTTCCGTCCATCACTGGAGCGGAGGTTACTGATGTCGTCAAAAAGCTCCTCTGTGGTCGGGCTCCAGGGGTGGATAAGATCTGCCCTGAATATCTCAGGGCTCTGGATGCTGTAGGACTGTCTTGGTTGACACATCTCTGCAACATGGCATGGTCATCAGGGGCCGTACTTCTGGATTGGCAAACCGGAGGGTGTGTTCCAATTATCGGGGAATCACACTCCTCTGCCTAACCGGGAAAGTCTATGCAGGGGTACTAGCGAGGAGGATCCGACTGATAATCGAACCTCGGATGCAGAAGGAACAATGTGGTTTTCGTCCTGGCTGTAGCACTCTTGACCAACTCTTTATGCTCCACAGGATCTCAGAGGGGGCATGGGAGTTTGCTCAATCTGTCCACATGTTCTTTGTGGATTTGGAGAAGGCTTTGACCATGTCCCTCGGGCTATCTTGTGGGGCATGCTCCGGGAGTACGGCGTTCCTGACCAGTTGCTATGGGTCATTCGATCGCTGTATCACCGGAACCAGAGTTTGGTTCGTATTGGTAACAACAGGTCAAATTTGTTTCCAGTGAGGGTTGGTGTCCGCCAAGGCTGTCCTTTGTCACTGTTTCTGTTCATAATTTTTATGGACAGAATTTCTAGGTGCAGCCAAGGCATTGAGGAGTTCTGGTTTGGTGGCCATTGGATCTCGTGTCTGCTTTTTGCGGATGATGTTGTCCTTTTGGCTTCATCAAGCCAGGACCTCCAACTCTCATTTGGAGCGATTCGCAGTCGAGTACAAAGCAGCTGGGATGAAGTCAGCACCTCCAAGTCTGAGGGCATGGTTCTCAGTCAGACAAGGGTGGAATGCACCCTCCGGGTTGGGAATGAGGTCCTGCCCCAAGTGGAGGAGTAAAAGTATCTTGGAGTTTTGTTCCATAAGGCAAAGCTCTCAATTTACCAGTCAATCTATGTTCCAACCCTCACTGATGGTCACGAGCTTTGGGTAGTGACCAAAAGAACAAGATCGCGGATACAAGCAGCTGAAATGAGCTTGCTTTGCTGGGTGGTGGGGCTCTCCCTTAGGGATAAGGTGAGAAGCTCTCCCATTTGGGAAGAGCTCAGAGTAGAACTGCTGTTCTGCAGCATTGAGAGGGGCCAGTTGAGGTGGCTCAGGCATCTGGTCAGAATGCCTCCTGAACACTCCCTGTTGTGATGTATCGGGCATGTCCAACCGGGACAACACACCAACCTAAAACACACTGGAGGGACTATGTCTCTCGGCTTGTCTGGGAACATCATGGTATTCCCCTGGAAGAGCTGGAGGAAATGGCTGGGGAGAGGGACAGCTGGATCTCGTTGCTTAGGCTGCTGCCCCCGCGACCCGACCTCGGAAGAAGCGGAAGATGATATTGATGATGATGATATTTAATACTGTATTAAGTGTACAGTATTAATGTTGAGTGTATTAAAATCCACACACTTAATACACTTAATATTAATACACACAACATTAATACACTTATCGGTAACTTACGGTACTACACTTAAATTACACAATACACCTAACTTAATACACGTACCTTATGTAATACATTGAACTTACAGTAATACACTTAACATTAATACACTTAACATTAATAAACTTACTGGTAACTTAGGGTGCTCCACTTAATTTATATAATACACGTAACTTAATACACGTACCTTACACAATACACTTAACTTAATACACCTACTTTAATACACTCAATACCATACACATAACTTAATACAGTTATTAATACATTTAATAACTCAGTGTTCAGTCAATACAAACAATAATGTTTAACATTAACAGCTGTGCGAGTTCAACATCAAGCATGCCTGGATCCCTCTCATCACTATCCGAGTCAGTCTCGTAGCCACTCATCTAATCAGTGATGATTCCCGCCTTATTGAAAGCTTGGAACACACTTGAGACTGAAACCTTAGCCCAGGTATCCACGATCCACAGGCAGATCGTGGCGTGACTTGTCCTGCGTTGCCTCCCTGTCTTGGTTCATGTGTTCACCTTCCATCATCTAACGCCCTCACACAGCTCGCAGTTTAACTTTAAATGACCCATTGATGCCAATATCCAGCGGTGGGAGTTCTTTTGGTAATCCACCCGGAATGACAGCGAGCTCCGCATTAGTTTGCTTCATCAGATTTGAACAGTGCCAGTGAAATTCGTGCGCATGGAGTCACAGATTAACAGAGATGGAGATTTGTGGAAAAAGCTGTCCGGTCTCTTAACATAAACTTCTTTCAGCCACTCAGCCATCTTCTCCTCGTCCATCTCGCCCTTTACGTTCACCTTCACAATGACGTTGGCTGGAAACTTTTCTTTTGGCAAAGTTTAATAAAGTTTAAAAATTACAATGGGTGGAAGTTTCTGGACATTCGTCTGGCAGCTGAGGACTACAGTGAAGAATGATGCATACATGTTCTGTACTAATTCCTGTTTTATCCACAGTACAGTCCACAGGGACTGTTCAATTTTATGCTCTAACTGTGGCCATCTCGCAACTTGATGAATTCTCTGGCAGCTTCTCTTTTCCATGTTTTTCTGCATGACTGATAGCCTTTAGTTTGAAATCCTCCTCGTACGCATGTCTCTTAACGGGCACCATTTTGGGATCCGACACACACCATTCACCTTCATCAAGACACATCACACTGGATTATAAAGCGCACTGTCAATTTCTGATGACGTCAAAGGATTTTAAGTGCGCCTTATGGTCCGGAAAATACGGTAAATTTCCTTACAGGTCTGACACACGGATTAATATCATCTGGGTTCATCTCACTGGGGAAAATTCTTGGTTATTGATCAGAAGGTTAGAAGCTTAAGACCCAGTACTACCAGACTACCCTCGTTTGGCCCTTGAACAAGACCCTTAATCCTTGACTGCTCACTTTTATAAATGAGATAGAGAAAAAATGTAAATTGTTCCGAATAAGGGTGGCAGCCAAATGCCATAAATGTAAATGGAAGGCTGCTATCAAGTCCCACTATCACCAGGTTGTCACCACTGTCTCCCCCAGAGCAGCAAACTGGGTTATCAAAGGCCGGTCATGTCTCTCCCTGTCTATGGTGGAGCTTGATGTAAAAGAACCATTGCTGAACTTCCTCAAGAAACACAACAGTCAGTGTGTTCCCGCTCTGGAATGGCCCGGTAAGCTGTCCAGGGTGTACTCCACCCTCGCTCAGAGTCGACTGAGATGGGCGCCATCCTTCCCGCAACCCTAATTAGGATTAAGCGGTTCATAAAATGAATGAATGAATGAAAGTAATGAATGATATCTGAGATCAGTTTATTGAAGGAAATCATTATTCACTGGTAGTTTTCTTCATGTGAAAGTTTATTGTTTGCGAAAGTTTGAAATGTACAATAAATTATATAAAGAGCAAACAAAAATGTTTTCAAAACCTCGAATACAAGGTACTGAACAGTCATTCTTGGCAGAATCAGACTCAAACTGTCTCAGTTTGACCAAAGGTTGTTTTGTGCTTAAAGCTCGAAAGAAAAATAGATTATGTTTTATCTCAATATTAAATAATATAAATGTATTAAGAAAAACATCTGGAACCGTGCGAACATGGAGCACCCTGAAAAAACAGCTGGATTTATAAAAGAATAGTTAAGGCACGTGTGTTTATTAATATTAATCGTTATATCTGTATGTTATTGCTGATGGAAGTCAGACTTTAAAAGTGCAGTTTATCCAGTAGCTTCATCATTTCTGTTAAAGTCTGCTTTGTTTTTTTTTTCCTTTTTCTTCTTTATTTTTCCCTGCGATTGGCTTTCATCCAGCTCTCTCCCTCTCTCTCGCTCTCTCTCTCAGTGGCAGTTCTGACATTTTGGATGACATCTCTGTTTATTTACATTACAGCGGCAACCTCCAGTCGTATCTCCAGGTCCCTGTAATTCAAAAAAAAAAAACAAAAGAAAAAAAAACAAAACACAAACAGTTGATCCCCAAAAAGATACAAACTCACACACAATATATACACATATTGGTACCTTTAACGACAATGAATGGCAAATGTGAAATTTGAAAAACAAGTTTAAAATGTGAATAAATAAATAAATATTACATATGGAGGGGAAGCGCTATTCACTTCCTTGCATGTGCAGTTTTTAAACGAAGTAGAAATTAAGTTAATGCACTGTATTTTCTGGACTATACGTCGCTCCGGAATACAAGTCGCATTGGCAAAAAAAAAAAAAAAGCATAATAAAGAAGAAAAATCATATACAAGTCTCACTGGACTATAAGTCGCAAACTCATGGAGACTCTCTACCTTGGCTTGGAAATCTGCTGGCAGTTTTTGTGACGTTGTGGTCCTTGCTCTGATAGCGAGGCGGTTGCGTTGCATGAAGCGGTAACACCAAGAAAGTCTTCACATGAAGTCATTTATATTCATCTCCTTGACAACTACCTATACGTGGAGACGCAACTGCACTGTTCACAAGCCCCTCCCTGCAGCACGTTGCTCAAGCACCCATGTGCGAGCTCGTTCCTCTAGCTGTGACCATCTAGCTTTTAGCCCGCGATTAGCTTTTTTTGTTTTCTTCATTGCAGTAATAATAATCTCCACTTTTCTCCAATCCCTCACAAGTTTCTCATTCACTCCAAACTTTCTTTTTGCTGCTCGATTACCATTTTCTGCTGGATATTTCACTACTTGCAGCTTGTAATACGCTGAATAGGATTTTCTGTATGGGGCCATTTCTTCAGTGTTGGATGAGCAGGGACTGTTATTCAAGCCTAGAGTCCCCTCTTGTAGTTGTGAGAGTAAAAATAACAAACGTGAAATTATGTTTGTTATTATTATGAAATTATGCATGTAATAATTTTACATACAAGTTGCTCTGGAGTATAAGTCGCATCTTCAGGCAAAGTATGAAAAAAAAGGGCGACTTAGTCCAGAAAATACAGTAGTCTTTTTGTTTATATATACATAAAAAAAAGTGTGCACAGGGCACATCAGTGTCTGTGGCATCTTTATTCTACCCTGTGTAGTGAAAATCCAAAAAGAGAAGCCAAAACTATGTGGACACCAGACTGGCCTACCCATGCTGTATGTGATGATCCAAACTGCTGCCATGAAGTGGGAAGTTCAAAATTATATAACAAAGTGGTCACCTACTCTGTTCCTTGGGTTCATTCTCCCTGAAGACAGATACAGTAAACTATTGTAATAATATCAGAAGTTCTTGATTATCTAAAAGAGGTGAGTTGGAGATAAAACCTTCAGGAAGGTAGATCTTCAGGAACAGGGTTGGGGAAACACTGGTGCAGCAGATCTTTGAATGCTGCAGTGTTTAAGAGGCTCAAGCCTGTTGTAGGGCGGAAGTGACCAGCAAACAAAACTGAGTTCACCGGGAAATCCTTTGTTAATGCTGGTATGAAAGGACTTGTTCCCTACACGGTATATCTCTGGGATGAGCTGCACCCCAGTCCTTCTCCAACAACATCAGTACCTGACCTCACTAATGCGCAAATCCTCACAGGTACACCACAGAATCTAATGGAGCACCTGCACGGAAACTTAAATATACTGCGCTGTATACAAATGGCATCTTCAAGCAGCTTGATTGATCATGTGTCCACATACTTTTGGCCATACAGTGCTTCACATGAGCGAGATGTTTTTATAAGATGATGTGTTTCATTATGTACCCCTGGGCCCCAGCGTGGCCCTCTAGTGACCCAGCAGATCTCTGTGTGACAGACAGTGCAGCGCAACCAATCACAGCCTTCCTTCTTCTGCACGATGATTCCACACTGAGGACAGTGCATCGCCTCGCCGGACCGCACCAGAGTCTGTTGGACAGACGCACAAAAAGAAAGAACACATGAAACAAGTAAAGAGTCCTCGGTACACAGCACTCACTGCTGTAATAACACACTTGCATCAACATTATATTGCCTCACAATGTTAAAGAATCCTTTAATCTGGATGAGGATGGGGTGCACCCTGAACGGCTCGCTGACACCTATGCAGCCTTTTGTTAATGAAAGTCAGCAATGTTTTTTTTTTTTTTTACATGATTCTCACCACGGACAGATTGTGGGGCTTGAACTCCCGACCTTGGGATCAGTATCCAGCATTCTAACACCGGGTCCGCCACTGCCCAAAAGGAACAGAGAGGAACTCTGGATATAAGCCTTCAGATCACATGATTACCCTTCGACCTTGAAATTTCGAAATCAAGATTATAGGATTTCGAGCTCTAATAACATTGAAAGAGTTCGGATCGGCACCTCGTTTATATGGAACATGAAGAAGGAACCATACTAGGACGTATGGCATTGGAACATAAGCAAATGGATAACTAAAACCTGTCTGGAGCCTTTCTCAGCCAACAGTGGGTGAAGGTGCAGGGTATACCCTGAACACCTTACCAGTCCATCTCAGGCCAAAATACACAGAACCGTTCACACTCGTAAACTGTTTTACCTGAAGGAAACCCACCCCAAGCACGGAGAGAATATTCAGACTCCACAGAGACACTTGAGCCCAGGACCCAAACCAAGAACCTCTACACTATGATGCCACACTTTTTAGAGTCAGTTATCTGATAAATAAAATGGGCAGTGGTGGCCCAGTAGTAATGTGCTGAATTATTGATCCCAAAGTTGGGGGTTCTTGCCCCACTATCACCGGGTTGTCCCCCCCCCGTGCACTAACTGGGTTATCAAAGGACGGCCATGTCTCTCACTGTCTGTGGTGAGGTTCACGTTAAAGAATCTGACCTTCGTAAAGAGAAGCGGCATAGCCATCAGTGTGTTTCTGCCCTGCAATGGCCCAGTGACCTGTCCGGGATGTACTCTGCCCTGAGTAGAAGATGGGCACTAGCCTCCCCGTAACCCTAATTAGGATTCAGCGGTTCAAAAATGAATGAATGAAAGATTGAATTACAGGCCCCTAAGGAAGAAAAATTTGAGTGTGTGACCTTTAGGAGGTCCCGCGTTCTCCGGGCTGCGATGTCATTGATGGCCCGAGCAGCAAGATCGTCTTGGTACTGTTTACAATTCATCCCTTCATGAATTGCCTGAGAAAATGAGAGAAAGATGTGACATTTGTGAAATTTCTTTCCTATCAGCACCAACACGCCTTCTCGAAATATCCTCAAATAATTTTCTAATTTCTTTTCCATTAAATCATAGAATTTTTACTTTTATTAGCTGGTAATATACGTTGCTCTCATCACTTGCATGTGGTACCTTGCACAGCAGACAGTTGTGCTTGTTGCAGACGGGACAGTGGAAAGTATTAACCGTGTCCTCGTACACGCACCAGCCTGGACAGTCAGTGGTGGCACAGTGATAACTACCCTCACACCGTGACTCGGCCACCGAGAGCCCCCGCTGCAGCCACCGCTCATACTCCTCACTAGAAACCAGCTAACACACACACACACACACCCATAACAGAAAGAGAGGAGACATGAAGAACACGAACCCACACACACACACACATTATTTATATGTACTGATTGTGTACTACAGGATTAGAATGCAAACATCTGGATTGAACTCTATTGTTTCAAATAAAGCTTCAAAACAAGAAAACTTGTGGTACATTTCCAGAAAGGGGGGCAGAGCTGCTGTGGATGAGTTTACAGAATTGTAAAGTTGTGTGGAATTGAATGAAATTGTTCTCACAGCACGGATCTCTCTTTCCTGCAGTGTGCAGTCACATGCGTATGCCTCATCTCTGTATGGACACGCCACCTGAGGATCCTCTGAAAGCAGGATAACCGAACGCAAACATTCTCTACATACATGGAAACACAAACACAAACACACACACTTTTGAGACTGTCATGTAGTCAGAAGGTTGAACACTGACCCAGTAATAAGAATTTAGTGATAAAATATAATATATCTAGACAGTGGTGGGCCGGTGGTAAGATGCTGAATTGCTGATCCCAAGGTCAGGAGTTCAAGCCCCACTTTCACCGGGTTGTCACTGCTGTCCCCCATAGGTTTTAAACAGCGATCCATGATGCTACGCTACTCAAAGCTTGATTAGCGTCTTTATAATCAGCAGTTTGTGGTTGTTATTGCTTCGTGCCTAGTCTGCATCATCAGCAGGTATCTCAGGGTCTTTAGCGTTTCGCCCCAAAACCTGTACGCTTCACCTGAGTGGGGCAGCAAAGACAAAAGACTGTCTTCACCTGCAGGCTGGCTTCTGGTTGATTGTAGAGGTCTTCTAACATGCATCCACACACTACTCTCCTGGCTTGTAATTAACTGTGGTCCAATTCTCTCTCCTCTTGATCCACAGCCACCTTGAGCATGTCTCTGCTGAAGCAGCTATGGTCTTTATCGCCTTCTTTGTGGCGGTAGGGGTAAGATCTATCTTGTGCAGGAAGTTTCTTGTAGATGTTGCAACAAAACCCATGCATCCAACCTCTATTGGCATCAGGCTTGCTTTCCACCCTTTCATGCAAGCTTCATCTACCAAGTCCTGGTATTTTGCGGCTTTCAGTTCGTGTGAGATGTCAAGTCTATCCTCCCAGGGAACTGTAAGCTCGATTATGTGGATGGCTTTCGTTTCTCGAGATAATAGCAGCATATCTGGGCGCACCTGAGTAACTGCTATATCTTCTGGAAATTTCAACTTCCTCTGGACATCCACAAGAAGCTGCCAGTCGGAGGCTGGAGACAGGACTGAGCCTCTAGTTGCGGGCTTGCTCGGCTTGGTCTTCATCTCTCCTTTCAGGAATTGGATGAGTTTTCCTGTATCCTGGATATTTTGATGGTTGTCTTCCAGTCTGCGCTGGTCCACCACTATGGCAATCTCTCTTAAGACAGTGTCATGCCTCCATCGGTACCTCCCCTCTCCCAGAGCCTTAGGACATGCTGAGAGGATGTGATTCAGGGAGCAGTTGTTTCCTTTACACAGAGAGCATGAGGCGTCCTCCTCTTTTCCCCAAATCCGCAAGTTCGAAGGTATAGGAAGCAGGTCTGACACAGCACGTAGTAAGAAGCTAAGCTGACCTTGATCAGTGTTCCACAGTTCCTTCCATGTGAATTGGCGCTGGATGGCTGATTCCCATTTGGTCCAGCTGCCTTGGCTTCCTAACCCCACTGCTCTGACAAACCTGGTGTATTCCACTTCTTTTCTAGTTTGTTGCACAATCATATCTCTTCTTGTTCGGTCATCTGCTGTGCTCCATCGCTTACCCTCGTAGTTGCCAAGGCCTAATCTTCCTTTGCAAACTGTTCCCACCAGCTCTTGATGACGCAGGTCCTCCTCTGCCACTTGGACTGCTTTGCGAGGATTCCATTTTCTACCAGCCTTCACAGTTTCCCCTGCTTGCTGCACTACTGTGTCCTTGGACAAACATAGGGTAGAAATGGCCCTAACTTTTGCAGTCTGAAATTCTTCAATCACAGATGACAGAGGCAAACTTAGCTTAGCTGACCTGCTGTAAAGCTTTACAGTGCTGTAGCTTGGTGGAACTCCCAGCCACTTACGCAGAAATCTGCTGCACAGTCGTTCCATTGACTCTATTGTAGAGAAGGCCATGTCGTAGAGCAGGAATGGCCACTGCAGTCTAGGGATAATACCGTACTGGAAGCACCATGCTTTGAAGCGGCCTTGAAGATAACTTCCATCTATTGTTTGAAGCCACTTCTTGAGCGCTTTTTGGACATCTCTGCTGTTTTCTGTCTCCCAATGACTGGTCAAAGCATTTCCCCAGGCATTTAATGCTCTCATCCTGGATTGTGGGAATCTTTTCATCTTGGATAATGAAAACATGTGAACCAAGCTGGCCTTTGGTAATAGTGAGGCTCCTTGACTTGGGTGGCTTGATTTTCATTCTAGCCCAGTTCACCATCTTTTCAAGGGCTGAGAGAATCCAACGGGTTCCTGCTGGTGACTCTGTCATGATAGTGACATCGTCCATAAAGGCTCTGCAAGATGGGTGCCTGGTGCCATCGTCAGCCTTGGGACCTCTCTGCACTGGCTGATTCCTGCCTTGAGGAGCAAGTTCATGGCTGCCACGAATAGTATTACTGAAACGGTACACCCTGCCATAATTCCCTTCTCGAGTTTCTGCCAGCCTGTTGTGAAGTTGTTCACTGTAAATCGCATCTTGATGTTGGTAAGATGATTCATGACCAACTGCACGACCTCTGTTGGAACATGGTACTGCTGCAGTGCTTTCTCGATTAGTAGATGGGGTATGCTAGGGTAGGCCTTGGCAATGTCCAGCCACACTACTGATGTTACTCTTGTTTTTCTTGGCCTCCTTGATCAGCTGGCTTATCGCTGCTGTGTGCTCTAGACATCCTGAGTGGCCTGGGATGCCTCCCTTCTGCACGCTGGTGTCAATGTAGTGATTAATAAGGAGAAAGGTGGTGATTCTCTTTGCTACTATAGACCAAAATATCTTTCCTTCTACGTCCAGAAGAGAGATTTCCCTGAACTGGTCCAGCCCTCTTGAATCTAGCTCCTTTGGTACAAAACAACCTTCTGCCAGGGTCCATGCTGATGGTAGCTGTTGCTTTTTCCAGATTGTACGAAGAAGCTTGCAGAGACGATTGAGAAGCCTTGGGCAATTCTTATAAATCTTGTATGTAATTCCAGAGGGACCTGGAGCAGAGTTTGATCTTGCAGCTTTGACAACCTTTTTGATTTCTTCGAAGCGCAGGTCTGAGAGATCAAAGGGGGTTTCTGGATCTGGCTCCTCTTTTGGATACGGGAGTTCTGCTAATGGTGTAGTTCTGTCAGGGTCGCTATGAGCTTGTTTTACACTCTTTTCAACCTCTACTTGAGAACATTGGAGTCTGCCACTCTTGGGTTTTCCCAGTAGGTCTGAGGTAAACTGGAAAGGGTTGCTGAAGAATGCCTTTCTTTGTTTCTTCTTCTCATTTTGCCTCTTGCGGAGTCTCTCAGCTGACCGGAGTTGAAGCAGCCTCTTATGCAGAGTGTGGTGCAGCTCTTGCAGACCTCCCTTCTCGGACTCTGGAGCTTTCTTCCATGATTTCTTGAGACTGCGGAGGTTTTGACGCAGCTTAGCTATATGTTTTTTCAAGTGCACTAATTGGGTTATCAAAGGCCAGCTGTGTCTCTCACTGTCTGTGGCGTGAGGTTCATATAAAAGAACCATTGCTGACTTTCGTAAACAGGAGCTGCACAGCTGCCAGCGTGTTTATGCCCTGCGATGGCCTGGCGATCTGTCCAGGGTGTACTCTGCCATCTCCCCGAGTCAGGTGAGATGGGCGCCAGCCTCCCAGTGACCCTAATTAGTATTAAGCGGTTTAGAACATGAATGAAGGTAATATCTATTTTTTAGCATTTTTCAACCAACCATCCATCCATCAGTCATCCTCCAACCAATTTACCATTTAACAATGATTTAGGAAAAGCCCATGAACCATCTACCAATCACACACCCAACAAATAATTATCCACTCACCATCCTTCATTCAACCACCTAAGACCCACTGATCATCTGCTTGTCATCCACCAAAAACCCCCAGTGACTACATGCAGCAATAATCCTCCACCATCATCCACCAATCATTCATGGACTACCCTTCAGTCATCCAACAAAAATTCACCAACCACCCTCCAGTATGTTAAACCCACTCAGAGCCTCCCCTCCAATCACCCACCTCAAACCCACTGACCATGCACCACCTATTTACTATTGTTCTGTCATCGACTAATCACCAACTGACCATAGTCAAGTCATCCATCAAAAACCGACAGATCATCTCATCCTCCTGACATTTATAAAAATCATCCTCGGGTCATCCACCAATCCTCTACAAGACCACCCTCCAGTCAACCAATAAAAACCTACTGACCACCCTCCAGTCCTGCCCCTTCACCACTCATCCACCAGTTTCTACCAACTACTGAATTAAATAAAGGAAAACACATTTTAGAGCCCTGGAGGAAAAAGATCAATTTCAGCTTACCAAAGTAAAAACAGATTGTTTTAAAGATTTTCTAACATGGAGTATAGCTGCCAACTTTTCCAAACCAAAAAACAGGCTCTGCTCTAGCGGCCTGTCAAAATGCACCGAATCAATATGAAACACCCACTTTCCCCCATTTTTTAAATAGAATTATCATTCTTCAACATCTTTTAAGGTGACTCACATGCAATGCAACAAACAGTGAAGGGTAGTTTGCTCGTACTAAGCATTTTTACTGACCACAAAGCAATCCTAACTCCATAGTGTAGACAGCCTATCACTTGAAAATAAACTTCCCCCATTGAGAAGTATACACAGACAATGGGGATGTCAAAGCCAAGTGATTATCATTCTTCTAACTGATCCTTTTTTTACTTCTTCCTTTGTAGCAGCCTTTGCTCTTTTCAAGGAGGCAATGAATATCTGTTCATAATAGGTGTTACTTCTTGATTTTTGAATAAGTAGTGCTGAAAGCATGTGATCTGATAGTGATCCCCTGAAGTCGGTCTTATTCTTCCTCACCTGACAGAAAATTCTTTCACATTCAGCATTGCTGTGTGGAATTGATAAAATGCCGAACATGCAGTGGCTCAACTTTTGAAATCCGGGCTTCCCATCTCCTTTGACAGTGTCGGAAAGTGAGAACCACAACTTATCTGTAGGCACTCTCATTTGTTCCATTAAATTGGTTGAGCAATAATCATTAAACTCAATCTCAATGTTGTTGATGGCGTCATCTGTGTCTTCAATTCCAGTTTTGATCAAGATTGTAAACTTTGTGAAAAAGAATCGGAGGGAAATGAAGATACAGCTCTCTGTCTTGTTTACATCTACTACTTGAGCAGTTTGCCCATGTGGTTCGCAGCAGCTAGAGGAATGTTATGCTCGACATAAAAGGCTGCAAACAAACACTGAGCTTTGATAGCATTGGTATTTTCTGTCTTTGAAGTGAAAGAAATCAACGAAGTTTGAGCACATCCTACCTCTGATTCAGATTGTAAAGCTCAGTCATGCACAGTGCTCTCACAATGGCGTGCTAGTTCATTGCCCAACTTCCGGCATAAGCAAGGGACGGTACTCTGAGTGGCTCATACATTTTCTTATTCACATTCTTCAACACAAAAGTTTAGCCGGTATTATTATTCAAATGCGTATTATCCAACCCAAAAACAGATTTCCGTATTCAGACCCAAGAAAACATACTAAGTACGTTTTTTAAGTACTAGTTGGCAGCTATGATGGAGTAACCAACATGAGAACAACATGAGGTGACAACTCATTTCATGACATCCATTAATCTTTAAAGAGACCAGGACAAATCCACAGTTCTGTGTTGGTTAGTCACATAGAGTCTACATTTCTTGAGCACTGCAAAGCAAAACACAGGTTGTGTCCCAAACCACCTGACAAGAACTGCACTGCTGAAGGCACAAACACCATTATTACACACCCTATGGAAGTACAGTATGTAAAGACAACAAGCATCGGGAAAAGGGATTGGATGATAGTCCCATAGATACCCACCACTCAGCATTCAGTGACCATATACCACCCTTTCACCAACTCTCAACCAGTCATCCATCAGATATATACTTCTCCAACCACTTATCTACTTTGTGTTCTTACCTGCAGAAACAGTGGAGACATTCACGCAGAAGAACTCCGTCTCCTGACTGAAGCTGAACGTAACAAATTCTGCATTCGATGCTCTCTGCATTCGGCACCAGCTCCCGACCGTCAACCTCCACCAGCCGTGCGTAATTCGCTCTGCGCTCTGCTTCTTGTGCCTACACACACACACACACACACACACACACACTCTTACTGCCTTATACCATAACTTATTTGTAATTTATTAAAGAATTATTTCATTTTATAGTGTACAGCTGTGTAGCTTTTACAGATCATTTACTGATTACATAACAGTGTATTTCTAGTATAAAAGTCTCCGTAATACTGCCAGAACATTTAAGGATCTTAAATGAACCATCAAGTCCAGTACCTGATGGTTTTTGGGCAAATGGACCCGGTAATCCTGGGCCTTGAGCACTTAGCATTTTATATTCCAGCATGAGGATTGTATAATCACAACATATGCAATTAATTTTCTGCTGTTAATATTATGGTAATATTTTTCTATTCTTTGGTTTACTGGACTGTTGAGTAATTAAAAGATTTGGAACCGACGAGGAATTAATAAATATTTATTGCTGAATTGCACGTGTTGTTTGATGTCATATTGTGATTTTTACACCGTTGGAATGAACTGGGGCAGAACGGTGGTGCAGTGATGAGGACGTCTGCCGCACAGCAACAAGGCCCTGGATTCAATTCCCAGGTTTTGGGCTTTTCTGTGTGAAGTTTGCATGTTCTCCCTGCACTTGCGCTGGTTTCCTCCTTCAGTCCGAAAACATGCAGTGTTCTAATTGGCTGTTCCAAATCACCCTTCGATGTGTGCGTATGAATGGTTGTTTGTGTGTTGGCTCTGCAATGGTCTGGTGAGCTGTTCAGGGTGTACCCCGCCCTCACCCAGAGTCAGCCGGGATGAATGGAATGAACTATTAGAACATTGGGTGGTACGAGTTAGACTTGCGGTTATTTTAGCGGACCTTCTGTATGGGTCACCATAAGCTCTGAATATGGTTGTCTGGTGTCCGTGCCCCAGTAAACAGAACTATTTTTCACTGTATTACTGCAGGGTTGAAATAGGACTCTTACACCTTGTATCAATCCTAACAAACTTGAACATATGTAGGTGGCAATCCCTGCAAACCAAATCTAAGTGATATTGTTTGAATATCTGCCTGGTATTGATGGAAGGAGGCGGCATGGTGGCATAGTGGTTAGCACGTCCGCCTCACAGCAAGAAGGCCTGGGTTCGATTCCTGGCCTGTGTGGGGTTTGCATGTTCTCCTCGTGCTGTGTGGGTTTCCTCCAGGTGCTCCGGTTTCCTCCCACAGTCCAAAGACATGTACAGTAGGTTAATTGGCCGTTCTAAATTGCCCGTAGGTTCACATCACGCAGAAGGCAATGGCAAACCACTACACTAATCCTGCCAAGAAAACCTCCATGAAGATGATAACCAGGGCGTTATCTTTCATGGCGGGTTGCCAATGGTCGTCCTACAACTTAGGCACTAGATAGACAGATAGATAGATAGATGGAAGAGTTGTTTGGTAAACTATTTAAAAATAAATAAAAATAAATACATTGATGATATCAATTATTTTGGTAACAAAATACGTACAGAGGAGGGATAGTGAGTATATTGGTAGTAGGATGCTGAGGTTGGAACTACCAGGCAGAAGGCCTAGAGGAAGACCAAAGAGAAGATTCATGGATGTGGTGAAGGAGGACATGAAGGTAGTTGGAGGCAGATGATTCGCTATGGTGACCCCTGAAGGGAAAAGCCGAAAGGAAAAGAATATATATATATATATATATATATATATATATATATATATATATATATATAGAGAGAGAGAGAGAGAGAGAGAGGGAGAGAGAGAGAGAATTTTCTGAATAGATCCTTCCGTAAGAGTGCTCAATACTTTTTCGTAGAGCAAATAGAAGTAAAATAAAAGGACAGGACAAAGACTTTCTATTGGAACTGGTGGTGAAACCATCCTCTCTCTTCAGGTGATTACAGAAGAATATTTTTCTGTATAGTGGAAAGTCTAGTCAGGTTGATGATATTCATGCATGTGTTTTTGTTCTATTCTGTTGTCCCAGCAGAAGAAGATTCTTCTGTAATCACCTGAAGAGAGAGGATGGTTTCACCACCCCTCGAAACAGATCTGTAGTGAAAATGAAGTTCCAATAGAAAGTCTTTGTTCTGTCCTTTTATTTTTACTTTACACACACACACACACACACACACACACATATATATATATATATATATATCTTCTTTTCCTTTCGGCTTTTCCCTTCAGGGGTCGCCACAGCGAATCATCTGCCTCCATCTCACCCTATCCTTTGCATCTTCTTCTCTTACACCAACGACCTTCATGTCCTCCTTCACCACATCCATGAATCGTCTCTTTGGTCTTCCTCTAGGCCTTTTGCCTGGTAGTTCCAGCCTCAGAATCCTATTACCAATATACTCACTATCCCTCCTCTGTACATGTCCAAACCATCTCAATCTAGCCTCTCTGACTTTGTCTCCAAAACGTCTTACATGTGCTGTCCCTCTGATGTGCTCATTCCTAATCCTATCCATCCTCGTTACTCCCAAAGAGAACCTCAACATTTTCATCTCTGCTACCTCCAGCTCTGCCTCCTGTCTTTTCCCCAGGGCCACTGTTTCTAAACCATACAACATCACTGGCCTCATCACCGTCTTGTACACTTTTCCTTTCATTCTTGCCGATACCCTCCTATCACACACACACACACATATATATATATATATATATATATATATATATACACAGCAGTGGTGGTCTAGTGGTATAAAGCGCTGGATCGCTGATCCTAAGGTTGGAGGTTTGAGTCCCACTCTCCACAAGGTTGTCACTGTCCCCCCCGGTGCAACCCACTGGTTTATTGTTATCAAAGGCGGGTCACCTCTCTCACTCTCTACGGTGTGAAGCATGTAAAAGAACCATTGCTGACTTGCGTAAGAAGTAGACTGCAAAGCCGTCGGTGTTTCTGTCCCTTGACAAAGGGTTGTGTCAACAAGGGAACCTGATGTAAAAACTGATGCCAAATCAAATGTGTGAATCATTCGCTGTGGTGACCCCTTATAAAGGGAAAAAGCTGAATGGAAATTTCATACAGTGGTACCTCGATACTAGAACATAATCTGTTCCAGACGGCTGGTCAAACTCTGATTTGGTCGAATTCCGAATCCGCTTTTCCCATTACAAATAATATAAATGGTCTCAATCTGTTCTGTCGTCTTCTGAACAGAAGTTAACAGTACCGTAACTCATACCGTAGGTCCGTAAATTAAGTGAAAAAAATTATTGAATCTTCTAGGAACATTGCCAGTGCCAGGAACATTCAGCCGGACCCAAAAACGCAGGACACAGAGTCCAGTTAAAGCACACCAACAATAAACAAGAATTTTATCCTTTGTGGTGGTGAGCAGATGGCATACATAGATAAATGTTGGAGAGGGAGAGAAGAGGAGGATTCCCTTCCATAACAGCTTCACGTAAATCACTCACACACACACACACACACACACACACACACAATAATGTGCATTGAAAAGTAAACGAGATACAACAAACCATTTCCTTTTAATCTCATATTTTGTTTATTGGGTACAGACATAAGAACGTTGTATTGAACAGTAAGCTGCAGAAACACCAGATTAGAAACCAGATCGAGATTAATTCACACAGTACAGGCTGAACCTATCAGATCCATTTCCTTTATTAACACCTTTATCACGATGACAAGATCCAGATCGAACAGCAAACACGACTTTTCACTTTCGACTCTGTACACTGCATAGTTCAGTGGTCAACTCTTCCCGTCCTGAGCCGGGCACAGTTTATCACAGTAGTGCACAGGACTGAGAAGGAAGAAACCCGTTTTATATCCGTAAAGGGGCATTTTGTGGAGAAATCAGGATTGATTTTTTTTTTTTTTCTGTGAACATTTAATAAAATCAATCTATAATGAGATAAAGGTTTATCTTCTGTATCTTTCACAAATCCTACATTTTTGGCATTTGTATCTTAGTTTACTCAGGCAAGATGCACAGTATCGCAAACCTCGGTACACGTGTTTGGATTACCGCCTTGTACACGGGAATGTTGCCGCCGACACATATGTAGAATTACGAGATAAATTGGACAGTTAAAAAATAAATAAATAAAACACCAGTGCTGAATCAGGACAGGACATTTTATTAAAAGCTCCTTTTAAGTGTCTGGTAGCAGAAAAGCAATTCTATAGTGACTTCTGTTTCACAAAATGTCCCTTTGATGTATTGCATCACGTGGTATTGCGCCGGCTCATGTTTACACCAGGGATCTGTCTACATACTCCAAGTGGATAAAAGTCAACTTCATGCATACGCAGCCCTGACTGTGTCATTGTAAAGAGATCATTTCGAAAAAGGAAATTGTTTTGTGCTGAAGAATCTACAGAATTATTCCAGCCGCTCTTTCAATTTCAATTTTAACTCTTTCAATACACAACATTATGACTCTTTAATCAGAGCGGATTTATAGTCTTCAACAAATATCACCTTATGGCATTAAAACAGGTGAAGGTCGAGAAATGCCATCGAGCTAAAACCCGGACTGAGAGATGCTAGTAGAGCAAAAAGAGTCCTGTAAAATGGACGAAACCCTTCAGCCAGAGGCGGCCATGTTATCGAGCCACAGTGAAAAGTCCATCGACTTGTAAAGCTACGAACATCCAAAAATGGGGATGATCAGTTCTGGTGTTGGAGTTAGTGCGAGGAATGCAACTGTGACAATGACAGACGATGTGGACAGACGCATGACAATGACACACCTCAGGTACTTTGGACTGAGGACAACAAAACCGTCCATAAGATAATTTTTTTTTTCTCATGGATATTCATCTCAGATGATCCGATTACCAATTTCACGCTGAGAAATCCATTTATTAGCTTTGCTTCCTGGGTTCACTTTCAGCTGTAGTTTTGTAAGCAAGAGTTCATTCATTTTTTTTTTTTTTTTTTTTTTTTGAAGGGGTGGAGTACAGCCAGAGTAAAACTCCATTGGATTTGAGAGATGATTCGGATCAAGTTCTATTCACTTCGTCCTTACCATTGTGAGAAAGGACCATTTCTGGAAGTGTAGTATAGCCGCAGGCCATGCAGGGGGTGCTGTGTGCATTGCTCTTTTGTTATTGTTTGTTTTTGTTCTTTTTTAGCTTGGCAGATGTTTGCACTCTATGCGTCCCTTTCTAAATTAATGTTTTGCTTTAAGTTATATTTCTTTGTGGGTTTCAACCGAGACACGCTGTCGTCACTCGAGCAAGCATTTTATTCACTTCTTTAACCTGTACCCAACACCTAACTGCTTTCTTTCAGGTATTTATACCAAGGTGTGGTCAAATTCTTGATTCTGATTGGTCTGACTAAAAGGCAGAGGCACACATCATTCACTAGTGTTTGTTTCTATAGCAACGTACACCGGGATTTGTAATGTATGATGTTCTACAGAAGCAATCCAATAACAAGCAGGCTAAATGTGCTCACATTGAACCTGTTGAGCTCGATGGGAAACAATCGTTCCTCTTAAAGTGTGATAAACAATGAACACGACCCATCGCGATCAAACAATTAGGTCATTCTACTTGGAATTGAGCTTAAATGGGAATGTTTATTTTGCCTCTATCAGGGGTAGGGAACATAAGCCTACCGAGGATTACTACCACACATGCATTTTTTAAGTCAGCACCTGAAGAGTTAATTAAATAAAATGTTGACCTGGAGAGGGTTTGTGTGAGAATGTTAATGGAACGAGCTCTAGTGGCAGCATTTCGAAACAGGAGACAGACTTCAAGTGGAGGCCACTGATGAATGTTTCATTGGAACGGCACGAACAGCCAGCCATCAGTAAACTAGCGTATAATTAAATATCCTTCATAGATTAAATTAACGAAAGCTGAATATATGTACATACATACTTATATACTAGTCCTTTGAAGGTTGACTTTTTTTGTATCAAAAACACTTTTTTTTTTATTGGTCAGATGAAATATGCTAATTTTTTGAGATCGGAATTTTGGGTTTTCATGAGCTGTATGTCAAAATCATCAGTATTAAAACAATAAAAGACCTGAAATATTTCAGTTGGTGTGCAATGAATCTAAAATATATGAAAGTTTAATTTCTATCAGTACATTACAGAAAATAATGAACTTAATCACAATATGCTAATTTTTTGAGAAGGACTAGTGTGTATATATATATATATATATATATATATATATATATATATATATATATATATATATATATATATACACATACACACACACACACACACACACACACACACACACACACTACAAAGTCCAGAACCTTCCGGCACTTTAATATTTGTTGAGAGATCCATACCCTTTATTATTGCTGCTTCACTGAGTCGGGTCGAGGCTCCGCAACATTACGTGGCACCAAACTGAAGTTAGCTGATGAAATGAATGAGCAGCTTACAATATTACTGGAGTTTTTCTTTCTTGATGGTACGACAAAGTTCTGACCTTAACCCTATTGAAAGTCTTTGTGATGACCAGGAGAAGACTTTATGGAGTGGTTCAGTTTTCCCATCATCAACTCAAGATTCCATGCATCAAAATATTAGCGAGCACAACTTGTTTTTGGCTGTGCGGTGTATATACCAAACCAAGCATCGTTATTGTCAGGTAATAAAAGTCCTTCTAGGCCTGTAGAGGTGCACGTCAGGACTTTTCATCAAGATTTTCAACATTCAAATACCTTACACCACAAATGGAAATCAAAGTGCTTTCAGAATTAGAAGTGTGTTCAAGGAAAAGTACTATAACTTGCTTTTAATAAATGAGAACCATCAAGTGCCCCTAACGCAAGGATCTCACACAGCTGGCTGATACACGAGAATCAGGACTGTGGTAATTTTGGTGGATTATGGATGCAGCCTGTGGCAAATATATGACTGGAGGAAATTTGTAAACAAACAAAGATCTGGTAACACTGTTGGTCTGATCCGGCGCTCGACACCTAGCAAACTGCAACACAAATATATTTCCCCAGAATGGAAGCCACACCCTCCCAGCTTCAAGTATACTGTCATAAGTGCCTGAAAGACTTTAATAGCTGCTGACTGTTGTCTACTGTGCAGTAAACCCGGCTATGTGAGACCAAGTCTTTAGTGTTCAATACAAGTTCTGCATTTCAATTAACCTACAGCAGATGAGATTGGCATGAAATGCAAAGTTCATACAGCCCGAGCACAATAATCACTCAGCTTTGGGGGCGTGTTTATTTCCGCTGTCCTGTAACACATGCGCTGAGGATTTGGATCTCGTCTGTGTCTCTTTTTTAAACTATCAGTAGATGTTCAGGGTTCTTCAGGTGTTAACGCCTGTGTAGGGACAGTGTGTGATTCCTACATAGGGGTGTGTCAGTAGTCCTGGTCGAGGTTGTACTGTAGTAAGTTGTCGGCCCTCAGCTCTTCCCTCCTCCCTTTCTCCTTTAAAAAAAAAAAACCAGACAGAAGAGAAGAGCATGAGACCGAAGAGCCAATCAAAATCTAAGAGCCTGCCTTCCCATGATGCATTTCATACATAAGTGTTTGTCGATATAACGAAGGCTCTGTCAAGAACTTTTAACCAATCTGTGTGCCGCTCTCCTTCATTGAGGCTTTATTGTTCTCTCCTTCCAAGTTCTCCAAGCGACCTCCTGAATTTGCTACGAAAGTTATTTTATAGCATCATGTAATACAAACAAACGTAATTCTAACTTTTTTCTTTACTACAGATTTTTGTGGCATCTGATTCAATTCGGGGGTGTGGCCTGGAGTTTGAGTTGTACGCCATTCATTTTCTGAACCACTTAATCCTAAATAGGGTCACAGAGAGGAACGCCCATCTCAGCAGACTCTGAGCGAGGGCAGAGTACACCCTGGACACCTCACCAGGCCATCGCAGGGCAGAAGCACACTGACCGCTATACAGCTCCTCTTTACGAAAGTCAACAATGAATCTTTGACATGAACCTCCGACCACAGACAGTGAGAGACATAGCCAGCCTCTGACAACCCAGTTAGTGCACTGGGAGGACAGTTGTGGCAACCCAGTGATGGTGGGGCTTCAACTCCTGATCTTGGGATCAGTAATCCAGCACCTTACCACCAGGACACTTACTGCCCCGCTGTCAGCAATGTAGATGATTTTTTTATATATTTTATGAGACACTGTTGGAGAATATTTTTATATAATCTCGCTCTCTCTCTCTCTCTCACACACACACACACACACACACACACACAAAACTAACAGCTACACATTATTTATTAACTGCCTCAATCCCTAAAGACTGATTAATACGTGTGGACTGGTTGTTCAGGGTGAAGTATTTATACTCTCGGAGGCGCTAACGCTTGTACGCACTTTACGAGAGCAGTGGGAGTTCACGCCCAGAAGAATAAACAGAAGATCACATGATAAAAATGCTGTCTTCAAACAATTAACTGTGGAAAGGAAGCGGTGTGATGAAGAATAAACCCGATGGATTCGCACTGAAGGTGTTTCTGGAGTGTTTGAACTCGTCTGTACTCACTGTTTAAATCCACAGGTTTCCATGCCGGATTACAACGCCCATTAAAATCAACTACAGCCTCTCCAGAGCTAAATCATCCGAGAGGACAGTTCTGATTTTTTCACACAACTCTGAGCAGCTCAGCTTAAAACATGCTTCCTGCAGGTGGACTAATTATAGTCGCTGTGATCTGCGTTGGTGCAACGTGTAGATTGTGGATGTCAGGTTGTTCTTGATGGTGCAGTTAAGAGAGGAACAAAGAACTTCAGTCCAAGTGCAAAACTAAACAAATTAAAAGGTGAAACCTTTAAAACTCTCCCTGTGAACCAGTCATGAACCATCAGGAGTCCCATCAGCCTGCATTCCCCCTGCACTAAACTAAAGCAGCCCTAGTACACGGAATCTGTGTGTGTGTGTGTGTGTGTGTGTGTGTGTGTGTGTGTGTGTGTGTGAGAGAGACGCAATTTAAAATGTATGGCTGTATATTATGTGTAATTTATGAGACTCTCCTCATACAGTATTCCTTCACTATTAACAGAATGCCAATCTCATCCATTAAAATAAATGGAATATAGTTTACTTTAAAGCTTACAGCTGAAAGTATGAGAGCAGGAGTGTGTGTGTGTGTGTGCGTGTGTGTGTGTGTGTGTGTGTGTGTGTGTGTATATGGGAGAGAGATCTGACCTGCTGGTACTGCCTGATCGCTTCTTTCTCCTGTTGGATGCGTCGTAGTTCCAGTGTGTCGGGTCTGTAACCTCCAGGTACAGTGTAACTCTCGGGTCTGTCTGAACTGCACATCTCGCACCCGGGCCGCGTTGGCTTGTTGATGTACGTACAGGATGGACATGCCCAACCCAGCTATAAACACCGGCACAGATACGGATTAAATGTAGCATCATGACAATGTTACTACACTTAAAACTTTATTTCCCCATCATTAAAGGTTGTATACTGTACACGCACGCACGCACACACACCATTGACTTCTAGATTCTCATTGGTCAGATGCTAATTAATTTTTTATAAACAGCAGCTCTGACAGTTATGCACTCGTTCTACTGTATGGCCATAACAATAATCAGATTATTATTATTATTAACCTGCTATTTTCAATATCCATATGATTGTGTGTGTGTGTTTTCATGTACCTGTGTGTCAGATCTATTGGGTGAAAGGGCTTCGTTCAACTGCGGCATCTCCAGATTAATCAGGTCACGGATTTCACCCAAACCCAACCTAGCCATACCGGCCAAACTCCGACTGCCTGAAAGGTCAACGGTCCAAACATGCAACCTGTTTACATCGCTGATGACACAAAATTACTTGGCAAGAAATATTTGAATATGTAAAAATTAGCAGTAATTTTCAGATACTAGATCAAATAAATTTCAAGGTAATTTTATTTATTTTTTTAAATGAGGCAAACCTTCTTTTCCCCAAAACAATAAAACAAGCTGAAGTGTGCAATGAAACTCAGGAGGTTTCTTGTAATTTCACAATAAAAATAAATGAAATCGCTCAATCTTTAATAAATTATAAATAAAAGACCTACAGACATTATTATCAGTTTATGAATATGTGCGACTGCACACAAACCCACCAGTGTTGTTGCGGGGTGGGTGGAGTCTGGTGGGCAGCGTTGTGTAGGCTCTCATAGTTCCCTCAATTCCGTTGCCAATCGACTGTGTAACCCCGGAGGAGGAAATGGCAGCAGGTGGGAAGTTATTTTGCTCATGACGTCTCTGTCGGGACACCAGGTACAGGAAGGCGGTGTCTCCGTCCTGCTGTACACCGTAGGACGCCAGAGAGCGGGAGTCGGTGCACAGGCTCTGACCGATAACCCAGCGCTGGACGTGTGGATGGAAACCGTACTGCACAAACACCTAGAGCAGCGCAGAGAGGGGGGACGGGGACCCCACAGACAGGACGATAAGAGGGATATGATGTCATAATCTTATTGAACTGGCCTAGGGATTTCTGTTCAGTTAGTTTAATACTCGTGGGGTTTTTAGAAGACAGAACTGTCCCATGTGCCCAAAAAGTCACTGAACAATGTTGTCAGATTAATTTGGATATTGATTGAATTGTAATGATTACACATTAAATCATGTTACATAAAGAGAAAACAAGTTTTACAGCAATAAACACAAATCAATTACATATTTAGAGAAGTCAATGTTAGTCATAGCATGAATGACAAATGAAAAAAAAGCAACAAACCAGGAAACCGATAAAAAAGGGCACAGTTACACACAAATGATCAACAAATAGAAAAAAGGGAAGGAGAGAGAGATGGAATAGTTGAATACTGTGCCCCACCAGCCTCTCTGGTATTTTTCCTATTTTCATGACTTACAAATTGGAATTAAAATGGGTATCTGCAGTGGGTTCTTTTTTTTTCACCATCAGTGGATATACACAGACCCCCCCCCCGACCCCCAGGTGTGAAATATTAGCTATTGTAAAGAAAAAAACAGTACAATATGTAAATACACTTGAGCGTATAGAGTGATTACAGCCCAGAATCAGTACTTTGTTGAGCCACGTTTTACAGTAATTACAACTGCAAGTCTCTTATTGTGTCTCTTATGAGCCTGACACCTCCAACCATCAGACTTTTTGCTGATTCTTCAAAGAAAAATTCCTCAGGCTCCTTTAAACATTTTCTTAGATTTGACCATTTATCATCTCTTTAATATACTTTTTCCCCCCCCCCCCCATTTTCTCCCTAATTTAGTCATATCCATTTCTCACCCAACAGGTATTTCTGTACCCATCACACAGCCACCACCACTGACAGAGGAGGGGTGAAAGCATGCACACGCCCCCACTGTGATATGCAGTACTAGTCACCCGCATCTTTAGGAACTGCTGCACATGCATATTTTGTGACTTTTTAGCATACAGACAACCTTGATCTACTGGCGATCACTGTGAGTGACAGGGAAGTGAGTGCATGCCATCCCTCCCTCCAATCAGAGCCAGTTAAGTGCCCATGGACTTCCAGTCATGGTGGGCTGTAGCATTACTCTGGACTTGAACTTGTGACCTCCAGGTTAATAGTCTCACACCTTGTTGATATGGATCTTGGGAGCCATCATCCATTTAATTCTAACAGGCTTCCCAGTCCACAGCAATATAAAATCATGGCCACAGGACAATACTGCTACCACCATGCTCCACTGAGGGGATGAAGGGCGTTGGGTTTGCATAAGACAAAAAAAAAAAAAGGTTTTAGTCTCTTTTGACCACAAGACAATGCTATTGATCAAATCTAAATGTGATTTTTTTTTTTGGCCACTCTTCCATCAAGCCCAGCTCTGTGCAGTGTGGAGCTCCGAGCCGTTCTACTATATAAAGAGAAACCCCAGTCTCCGCTGTGGAGCTTTCCAGTTCCTTGAATCTTCTCTTCGGTCTCCTTGTTGCCTCTCTACATAAAAATAAGTCTTGGTGTGTGGCCCTCTCTAGGAAGGTTTGTCAGCGTGCTTCTTCCCATTTCATGAAGATGGATTTGGGTAACATGTGATTTTCAAGATTTCAGATATTACTTTGCAGCCCAACCTTTGCATGAACTCATATCTGAACTGTCTCTTTGATCTTTGTGCTCTCACTTGCTTGGTAGTGCCTTTTGATTAGTGGTGTTGCAGACTCCAGGCCCTTTCGGAAGAGGTGTGCATGTACTGAGATCATGTGACACTTAGACTACACAGAGGTGAAACTTATTTACCTAAATATGTGAATTCTGAAGGTAATTGGTAGCACCAGATCTTATTTTGGCGCTTTATAGAAAATGTAGTGAATAAATACGCTCACAGTGCAGCTAACTGGGTTAATCAAAGGCGGGCCATGTCTTTCACTGTCTATGGTGAGAGGCATGTAAAAGAACCATTGCTGACTTTCGTAAAGAGGAGCTGCAAAGTCGTCAGTGTATTTCTGTCCCTTGCTAAAAGGGTTGTGACAGGAAGGAAATCCGATGTAAAAATCTCTGCCAAATCAAATGTGCAAATCAGATGATTCGCTGTGGCGACTCCCGAGTAAAAGGGAAAAAGCCGAAAGAAAAAAAACAAAAAACAAAAAAAAAAACCCACTACATTTATTTTTGACATTTTTCCGCCAATTTATCTTGAGGACCATTCTGTGGAAGGCCATTATATTAAAGAAATCTATTTATAATCTAGACTATAAAATGCTAAAATAGGAAAAGACAAAGGGGGAGAATTCTACGGCCACTGTAATGGATAGTAAACAGCACGTTGGTCAACGGGGGTATCTGGACCTTGTCATGTAGTGTCTTACATGCCTATTACAACTTCCATAAAAAAAAAAAAAAATTGATTGAAAAACGTTTTATTGCTTCTGTTGTACTGAGTAATGCTCTGTTTCACGCTTGTGTTTCACACAGAACCAGCTTACACACTTTCTCATCTAGTCTGTGCGTTATAATACGATCAGATTCATCCGTGTTCACCTGTTGTTTTAGGGAAGCCACCGTGGAGTGGGGGGAAACTTTAACCGTGACACAACAGGAAGAGGAAGCATCTTCTAACACCACCGACAAACTACAGGACAAACAGAAACAGCGTCAACACACTCACTGACTTTTCACATCACATACAAATTCTCTACAGTTTATATTTTGGAGAAATGGTCGATCTGGACCTGATCTCCTTGTTGCTGTAGTGTTTGTGATTTGGCTGAATGCACAGCGGCGTGTGCTGACGAGCCAGAGACTCCGCACACACTGACGCAGCCTGAACGTCACCGGCCTCTATGGCCCGAACCAGCTCCATACACTGCTCCTCTACGGGGGACAGCAAGAAGGGAAGCGTGAGAAGAGGCAAAGGGGAAGTAGAGAGGAGAAGAAAAAGCAGAGAAAAGGAAGTAAGCCTGTGTGTGTGTGTGTGTGTGTGTGTGTGTGTGTGTGCGTGTGTGAGTGTGTGTGTGTCAGAGCACAGTCGTTAAATTCTCAGTACAGGTGTAAAAGGTGTCTCACGTGCACGATATTAATTTTCGGTGCCTTTTGTTCACTAAACACGACTGCTCAACATTCTTCACATTATATAAAAAAACAGATTTGTTTGAAATAACTAACAGTTCATAAATACACAGCTGTCTTGCAGTTGGAATAAATTTACCTCGTGCGTTGAAAAGATTTCCTGTAAACAGGGTGTGTGGGAGAGAGGAGGGATGCAGAACAGCAGGACGAGAGACAGTCCGAGATTTTAATCTACATAATGCACAATCGAGCTGTTTGTGCTTTGTTTGGAAACGGATGGCGGTGAAAGGACACGAGAAGACGTACCCATGCTGGACAGTGAGACGGGCATCTGTACAACCAGGGGCTGGGGCAGCAGCTGTCCATCATCTACTGGACAACCGATGGCCACTGAGGGGAGGAGTTAGACAGAGTCAGGCTGAATGAACAAAAAATTACAGTGAAGTGAATAATAAAATCAAGAATGATATCTAAACACACACACACACACACACACACACACACACACACACACACACACAACACCACTCAGTCCCATTACAACATATACAACATTACTCGACTCCCTCCATCCCCTCCTTATTCGCCAAGCCACTTAGTCCTAATGAGGTCACAGGGCAGCTGTAGCCTATCCCGGCCAACATAGAACAAAGGCAAGGTACACCCTGGCCATCACAGGGCCAACACACACACATACACACACGCTCAGACTCATGGCAATTTGGAGCAGCCAATCTGCCTAATGTTCATGTGTTTGTACAGCGCGAGCAAACTCGGAATACCTGCAGAAATCCCACAAAGGAACAGGAAGAACACGCAAACTTCACACCGAAACACCCTCACCAAGCCCGGGACTTAAACCCAAGACCTTTTTGCTGTGATGTACTAACCACTACACCACCCAAATACTGAAAAAAAAAAATTATATATATTATATATATATATATTATATATATATATATATATATGGGCAAAAGTCATTCATTTCTTTTTCTTTATCCCAATTCGGGGAGACTGACCCTACTTCCCTACTTCAGCCAACTCTGTGCAAAAGCAGGGTCCACCCTGGACAGCTTCCAATGCCATTGCATATACAACCGCTCACACTCACACCAAGGGTAACCTGGAACAGCCAGTTAGCCTATTGTGCATGTCTTTGGATTGTGGGAGGAAACCAAACTACCCTGAGACGCTGAAAGTTTTTTATAAAAAAAAGTCCTTTTCTTTTCATTATGATCACATATCTCACCTCGACGGGCCTCGCGAAGGGATGACATCACTACAGTGGCCCAAGCCTGCGCTTCCTGTTCACTGCGGAAGTTGAAGGTGATGTGGTCGTGAGGGGGTGTGGTCAAGGTCAGCTCATGACTCCGTGGTGTCTTGACTTCGTAGCACACCGTCCTGAGATCGAATTCGGCAATGAGCTAACAGGAAAATGAAAAGAATAAGACGTGTAAATTTATAAGAGGAGAACTGTAACCATCTCAACTCAATAACCCCCGCCAAAAACAAACAAACAAACAAACAAACAATCCACCCCCCAGCCCCAAAAAAACAAAAAACAAATAAACCCCAAAATGCCTGTTGAATTTAGAGTGAAATTTTGGACTTTGTCTCAGGTTTAGCATCAGCACAGTTTCGTTCGCAAGTTCATCTCACAGCAAGGAGGTCCTGGGTTCGATTCTCAGCCTGGGCGTTTCTGTGTGGAGTTCACATGTTCTCCCCATGCATCCGTGGGTTTCCTCCGGGTAGTCCGGTTTCCTCCCACAGTTCCAAAAATATGTACAGTGGCTTACTTGGCTATTCCAAATCACCGCTAGATATGAGTGTGAAGCATCGTGTGTGAGTGTTGGCCCTACATCCAGGGTGCGCCCCACCCACTTGCAAGGAGTCGGCTCAGATGGGCGCCAGCCTCCCTGTGGCCTTAATTAGGATTCCAGAATGCTCAAATTTATTCACTTCAAATAAATAAATAAACAAAAGCCATACAAGATAAAAACTGAAAAAAATCCAGATGTTTGTGAGCCTGTCAATGCAGCCGTGGTGGTGGTGGTGGTGGGGGGGGGCACAAACCAGTGTCCGTCCTCACGCCGGTCCCAAGCCCGGATAAATGCAGAGGGTTGAGAAAGGAAGGGCATCTGGCATAAAACTTTTGCCAGAATACAGAATGCGAATCATCAGAACAAATTCCATACCGGATCGGTCGAGGCCCGGGTTAACAACGACCGCCATCAGTGCTGTTAACCAACAGGGTGCCGGTGGAAATTGGACTACTGTTGGTCAAAGAAGGAGAGGCAGGAGCTGTGTCTGTAGGCAGAGAGAAAGAAAAGGAAAGGCATGAGTCTAGGACTGAGAGTAGGGACTTTGAATGTTGGAACTATGACAGGAAAAGGTAGAGAGCTGGCTGACATGATGCAGAGGAGGAAGGTGGACATACTGTGTGTTCAGGAGACCAGGTGGAAAGGTAGCAAGGCTAGAAGCTTAGGAGCAGGTTTAAGCTGTTTGTTCATGGTGTGGATGGGAAGAGAAATGGAGTAGGAGTCATCTTGAAGGAGGAGTTTGTCAGGAATGTCCTAGAAGTGAAAAGAGTGTCAGACAGAGTGATGAGTCTCAAGTTAGAAATTGAAGGTGTGATGGTCAATGTTGTTAGTGCTGATGCCCCACAGGCAGGATGTGAGCTAGAAGAGAAGGAGAGATTCTGGAGTGAGTTAGATGAAGTGATGCAGAGTATCCCTAGAGGTGAAAGAGTGGTCATTGGTACACACTTCAATGGACATGTTGGTGCAGGCAACAGAGGGGACGAGGAAGTGATGGGCAGGTTTGGCATCCAGGACAGGAACACAGAAGAACAGATGTTGATAGATTTTGTAAAAAGGATGGAAATGGCTGTGGTGAATACTTTCTTCCAGAAGATGCAGGAGCATAGGGTGACTTATAAAAGTGGAGGTAGGAGCACACAGGTAGACTACATCTTGTGGAGACGATGTAATTTGAAAGATGTCAGTGGGACATCAGAGGGACAGCACATGTAAGAGGTTTTGGACACAAACTTAGAGAGGCTAGATTGAGATGGTTTGGACATGTACAGTGGAGGGATAGTGAATATATTGGTAGTAGGATGCCCGAGATTGGAACTACCAGGCAGAAGGCCTAGAGGAAGACCAAAGAAGTTTTATGGATGTGGTGAAGGAGGACATGAAGGTAGTTGGCGTAAGAGAAGATGCAGAGGATAGGGTGAGATGGAGGCAGATGATTCGCTGTGGCGACCCCTGAAGGGAACAGCCAAAATGAAAAGAAGATTATGAGCCTGTCAGTCAAGCACCTCAATCATTTGTATTAATAGTACTGCAGTGCAGTAAAGTGAGAAGTTGCGCATTATGAGAAGTTACTAGTTGTGTCTGTGACCACGATAACACAAAAACCTAATGAGAGACCTTCACAAAGAACGTTCAACAAACTTTGGGTTTGGGCATCACTGGAATTACAGATGCATTAGAAGCAATAACAGGAAATACTGTCTGTTGGCTGTTCCCTAACAAATCTAAGTATTCATTGTTAAAATGAATGACATCCATCCGTCATTTACACTCTTCATTCATCAGACGAAGCTGAAGCTAATGGGAGAGACTCAAGGTTACCACCTGGACAGGACTGCAGCCCATCACAGGTCATACGGTGACCATTAACCTTTAAAGAAATAAGCTTTACAACGGCTAATAAACAGAATAACACCATGTACGACACTGGAATGTTCATCACACCACCCCAGCACTGTGGGAGTTATTTCTCAAACAAAGCCTGCATTCTATTCAAGGAACATTTCTTGATAAAAGCTTCACCCGGTTCTCTTTTCAAAAAACATCTGTTCATAGATACAAAAGACAGTACGTTCTGTATTCATACCTACACTTCTGCACGAAGAGCGATTCATATCTTCATTATTTAATCAGGGTCGTGGGGAGGCTGATGCCCTTTTCCTGCAATTCTGGGTGAAAACAGGACACGCCCTGCCTGAATAGATCATGCCATCGTCGGACCAACAGACACACAACCATTCACACTCACTCTCTCAGCTATGGGAAATCTGAAACAGCCAGTTCGTCTACTGTGCATATTTTGGACTGAGGGAGGAAACCCATGCAAGGAGAACAGGCGAATTCCGCAGAGAAACACCCTGAGCCTGAGAAGCGAACCCAGGCCTTGTCGTTGTGAGGCGGACCTGCTCACCACTACACCAGCAGCATGCCACCCATAAACTACACAAGTCTCACTTTAAGCTGCTTTTCATTATGTTACTGCACAGTACTGCCATGACTCTGGAAAGGCTGTGAAGGGCCACTGGTACACAGCTCTTTGGCTCGGAGCGGCGGGCCCTGCACATACCTGCACTCGGAGCGCAGCTGCATGCATCAGGAAAAATAAATAAGTACAGCATTAAAAAAAACCTCACGTTAGTGTGCCCTTTTTGTTTCTTTACTAGTATGGTAGCAATAGACTAATACAATTCTTTTATTATAGCAAACCAATCAGAGCATGTCGTTTATGTCGAAGATACTGAATACAGATAGGATTACCAGCCTTTCCCTCAGGTCCAACAGAGGCATCTTGTCAATGATGGACCACAAACCCAGAACCTTGTGATGGAAAAACCTAAAGCGGTTGATATTATCCATCCATCCATTTTCTGAACCACTTAATCGTAATTAGGGTCACTGTGAGGCGGGTGCCCGTCTCAGCCGTCTCTGGGGGAGGTTGGGGACTGTGGGAGGAACTTTTTATATTAGTCTTCTTTAAAAATAAACAAATAGATGAAAAAGTATTGTTCTAAATGTAATCATTTGTAGTCATGTGTAGCCCTTCTGTTCTGATCATGCATGATATGCAAATCATTTCTACCAAACTGGTGACGTCAGAGTTTTCAGCTAATTTAACAGATCATATGTGAGTTCTTTTTTTTTTTTAATCGATTTCAGTATTTCCCTTCAAATCTGATTACGACCAACAGTTAAACTAAATCCGTAACTTTCAGGTTCTTTTATAGAAATGATGGCCTTATTCTCGTCAGTGGCTTGAACTTTCATAATGGACAGGGTGTCAACAATCACACGCTGATCACGTGACACGCGAGGCTGACATGAAACCTGTGAGTGTTCAATCTGTGAGCGATGCTCCGGGTCTTTTTTGGAAGAAAGACAGGTGGTGTTCGAGTTGATGGGCAAAGATCTGATTACCGCGTGAGTTCCGCTGCTGTGTCTCAGAGCCAGCCGGAAATCCCCCGCCTTCCCCGGGTCCATGCTGAGCTGCAGCCGTAGAGCTTCCTGTCCGCAGCCGGGCAGACACAGCGGCCGGATCCCCGAGTGACTCACCGACACCTTCACCGACATCAGGACGGTGCTGCATCCCGCCGCCGAGGCCTCCGGGCCGGCCACACAGGAGCACAAGGGGTACGAAGAGGAGGAGGAAGAGGACGAGGAGGAGGCGGAGGAGGAGGAGGAAGAGGAGGGCGGACCCGGGGGCGGCTGCGGAGCTCCGGAGCTCTGCGACATTCCTCCGTCACCGTCACCGTCGAGCACGTCTCATTCCACCGCCGTTTCTCTTTCAAACACTCGTCTTTTTCATCTTACACAGCGAGCCGGTCACACTTACATTTTCAACTTGGATCTCATGAGACTTTCCAAAACAGGAAGAGAACAAGTATCCAGTTTCACTTCAGCTCAACTCCAACTCGGTGACTGTGTAGTTCACGCGCTTTCAGATCATTCTACACCGCCCGCCCCGTTCCTGGCCGAGCCGACTGCACGGCGCATGCGCGCACCAGGCTTCCCGCATGCGCAGTCGACCCTGAGCCGAAGGGGGATTTTGATGGGCGCTCTTCAGGCGATGTCAGCAGTTTCAGTGCAGGTGATTGTGAATTAATACGTTTTTCATCAGGTATATGGTTTTCTTTTCCCATAAAAGAAGAAGTGAAGCCTCATGGTTAGAGAAATGGCTTTGAAACCAAAAGGTCACCGGTTCGATTCCCGAACCAGCAAGTAAATGTGGGGCAGTGGGGGTGAGAGCAGTACCTTCCCTTCCCCCGCATAAATGGTTCAAGTGCCCTTCAGCAAGGTACCTAACCCCCCCAACTGCTATCTGGGCGCCCGATCTGCGTGACCGCCCATTGCAGTGTGTGTGTGTGTGTGTGGGGGTGTGTGTGTGTGTGTGTGTGTGTGGGGGGGTGTGTGTGGGTGTGCTCATTTTGTATGGGTTGAGTACTTGTACTGTACAGAGAAAATAATTTCCCTTATGGAATTAATACAGTGCATAAAATAAAAAAGGGCAAAAAAATGTCTTGTAAGTTATGAGCCAGTGCTGTGTTATTTACCTGCAATAACAAGGTCTGTGGGGTTTTTTGTCTGATGTAACACATCATTATTTATTATTCACCATCCATCCATTGTCTGAACCACTTAATACTAATTAGGGTTGAGGGGAGCGGGGTGCCCATCTCGGTCAACGCGGGACAAGGGTGGAGGAGATCAGCAGATTATAATTATTCACGTATTGATAAATCATATGTCAAACATGCCCAAAAATTAATACGTAGCTTCAATAATCGAGTAAATGGAAAAAGAAAATCCTTCCAGATAAACAAAGTATTATTTGCACACGTAAAACTGAATTCAGTAAAGTTTTCATTCATTATGATTTAAAGATGATACTCCACACGGTGGCTATCATTGTTTATACACTCTATACATGTCGGGTGGAACAGTGAGGAGCTCCTGGAGAATACCAACCTTTAGGTCTTCAGGGGTTTGGGGTGGATGACTTATGATTTAATTCAGCACCACAGAGAGAAAAAAATCACAAGGGGTGGGGTCAGGGACCGAGCCACCACCCGACATCGCCACGCCATGAGATCACCCTGTCCGGAAACATTTCCCTCAATACTTCCAATGATCTTCATGATGTGTGTGCCATCGCTCAAGCTTACTGAAACCACACATCCACTTTAACATCTGGCAAGTTCAAGTTGGGGTTGGGACACCAAACGACCATTGTCCCGCCTCTCCTACAGCGCGAAGATTCATGTGTGATAATATTTTTAATTTACCTTCAAAATGTGGAAGGCTTTTTCTTAGTCAGGATATATACAATGTCCATATGGTCATTGGTGCCTGTCGTGCTGGTAACCCTCAAACCCGCTGGTGGACACCTGCGGTGAAGGGGGCCTGTTGGATCTTATTGGCCTGTGGGACTCCCGAGGCAGCAGACAGGTACGGGCAAGCCTAACGTGCTGCAGCTCGAGCTGTCGTCGACAGAGGTGGAGGGAATACTTTGAGCACCTCCTCAATTCCACCAACACACCCTCCATGGAGGTGGAAGACCTTGGGGGTTTGGGTTGGGGTCCATCCATCACTGGGGCTGAGGTCACTGAGGTAGTCAAAAAGCTCCTCAGTGGTCGGAAGGGGAGTTTGCCCAATCTGTCCACGTGTTTTGTGGATTGGGGGAAGGCTTTCGGCTGTGGTCGGATTATCTTGTGGGGCGGTGCTCCAGGAGTACGGCATTCCGGACTCGTTACTATGGGCCGTTTGATCACTGTACCACCAGAGCCAGAGTTTGGTCCGTATTGGTACCACCAGGTTGAATTTGTTTCCGCTGATGGTTGGACTACACCAAGGCTGTCCTTTTTCACCGATTTTGTTCAGAATTTTTATGGACAGAATTTCTAGGTGCAAGCCGAGGTGTTGCGGGGTTCTGGTTTGGTGGCCATCGGATCTCATCACTGCTTTTTGCTGATGAAGTTGTTCTTTTGACTTCTTCAAGCCGGGATCTCCAGCTCCTATTGGAGCGATTCACAGTCAAGTGCGAAGTGGCCAGGATGAGAATCAGCAGCTCCGAGATCGTGGTTCTCAGTTGGAAAAGGGTGGAAGAGACCCAAAGGTTGACGTAGAACTTGCTGGAGGGTTTATGCCTCTCGGCTGGTGTAGGAATGCCTGTGTTCCTCCGGAAGATCTGGTGGAAGTGGCTATATATACATTATGTCGTTCTTCCCATGCGAGCTCAGCCAATGAACTCTCCTAAATTCCCGGACACAGATGGCTGTGACATCAACTAGATTCAGCATCATTATTAAGCTTAACAAAGGAAAATCAAACCATATAAATGTTCAAAGATGACTGTAGCCCCGCTCCAAGCAGGTTTCATTTGGGTGGTGTCTCTTACACACTACAGCAGCTTTGGAATCACTACATTCACCCTCAAGTAAACACAACACGCTGAGATTGAGGCTCATCAACACATATATTCCTCAGTCGTCCCACAAAATATGACTGTACAAGGCAGTGCACACGGCGATGAAACCACGGGAGAGTCATACACTCAGCTCTGAGTGCTGCATTGATACCTCACACGTTCTAACAAAGGCAGGCTACAACATGGCCGACTCTGATCACCTAACTCGGACACTTCTATCTCCACCCTTCAGATACTTGGACTCAGGCCAAACATGCAGTATATCCAGCTTCAAGAAGACTTCCGACTGAGTACATTGACATTTATGCCGTCTGTCTGAAGCCCTTATCCAGAGTGTATTAGATAAATCTTTATCAATACTCAGCCTGGTTCATTGGGTCAGGAACAAAGAGCACTATCAGGAGAAAACTCCTCTGGGAAGGTAAGACCAGTGTAATCAGATATTTTTGGTTGGTGATTTCTTTATGAAATGAAATATGAACAAAATAAACAAAAGGAATCAAGCTGATCTAAAACAGAAAACAAAAAAAAAGCACACAAGAACATTTGTCATAAACAAATGATGAAGCCTAGTTTTAGGTGGAAACATGTTTTTTTTTTAATTCCATTATGAATTACATATGTATGAACAAAATGATTAGATTTTGTTCCTTGGCCCATTCTCCACTTTCCCTGAAAACTTCATGTAAATCTGTTCTGTTCATTACTTTTTTTTTGTAAATTGATAACAAACATCCATCCATTCATTTTCTGAACTGCTTAATCTCAATTAGTCTTGCAGGAGGTTGGTTCCCATCTCAGCTGACTCTGGGAGAGGGCAGAGTACAACCTGGATGGCTCGTCAGGCCATCACAGGGCTAACACTCACACAACCAGCACTTTTGGGGACAGCAGTGACAGTGGGGCTTGAACCCCCAACCTTGGGATCATTAAGGAGATGAACATCAGTTGAAATGAGATAATGAACATGAAGATAACTTTCATTTCAAGGTGTTTACATCCAAATTAGGAAGACAGTGGTGGGGCCGGTGGCGTAGTGGTCAGGGTGCTGCGCTCATGATTGAGGTTGTGTATTCGAATCCCAGTTTGACCTCCACTGTGCTAAGACCCCTGGACAAGGTCTTAACCACCAGTGTACCTCTGTTCACCCGGCAGTATAAATGGGTACCAGAAATAAAAATATACTGGGAAGGTAACCTGTGTTGGACTGGCGTCCCATCCAGGAAGAGTTGAACTTCTGGTCACTTCACCCTATGGAAACTGGAAATAATCACTGGCCTGATGAGCCACTGAGCTCAGGTTTAAAAAGCCCAACGGACTTAACTTACCTAGGACAGTGTAGGACACTTTTAAAGGCGCTAAAAACATTTGGTATACCAGACCAACTCAGAGTTAGATGTGATGGAATTCAGGCAACACGATGGCATATTGGTTCACACACCTCTCTGAGATCTTCATTTACTAGTTGACTTACACAATCTAAAACTTTATCAGCTACTGGTTGACCACTAAACCTTGTGATGACGTCACAGAGACACATGTGTTTTACCATGGTCAAGCTTGACCAGACTGTTCTATGCAACCGAATCACATATCAATAAAAAAAAAATTTTCTTGCTGTTACAATGGGGGGCAAGAAGGTTTCGCTGACGGACATTTGCGCTTGCCAACTGCCTGTAGTTCATAACGGAACTGAAAAAAGTCAACATGTTTCCATCGAGAACTGGGCTTTGCTTTGCATTTCATTCAGAATTGTTTGAAGAGGGTCACCAGCTTTGTGATATTGTGAGGTTGAATATGATATTGTGAAGTCCTACAGCTTTTCCTTTTTCAATAGTTTGTCCAATTTTTAATGTATGAGGGCAAGATGCAGTAAATCCTGGTAGATGCAGAATTATATTCCTCAGAGAAGCAGCATCAAATTATCAGTATGACGACTCAAAAAGTCAGTAACATGGACAGAATGTGCCTATTTACCAAATTTGCCACACACACGTAGATTCCGTGGTTCATGGTGCACCTGTGCTCTGATTCATGTGGTTATTGGACCTGTGAAGACCTTCTTCGCAAAGGCTCAGCGGGGAGGTGAACATAATGTCTTTTTCTTGCCACAAAATTAAGCATGAAAATGGTGTAAACTATGAAGTATTTGAATTATTAAAAAAAAAAAAAAAACTGTTCACCATATTTACATATTTTGATATGATATTATCTCCCGGGCATGCACTAAAGATTTTGATGCATTGATTCACAAATAAACTTGGACATGTAAGTATTTATTCAAGTTGAGTAGTTGGAAAATGGGCCAGTTTCATGATGAGATCCACATACAGTACTACTGTGTATAATAAACAAAACAAACAAATGGCTAAAAACGACAAAAACTGGAGGTCTTTTTTTAACCAGTCACTTTCTCGAATCATTTACCTACGATACATTACTGGCCAATCAAATGAACGGAAATGTTTGACACACGTCACAGATTCGCTTATCGTGAGACAGTAGGCGGTACTATTGTTCTGAGGGTAGTATATAAAGGAAGGTTGAATAAATCCGTACACAGCAGAGAGAGAGCGAAAGCTGAGATCTTGAGCTTGGACACTTATTATTGTCGAGGAAATATTTGCGTAGCAGACGATTCGGAGTATTTTTTTTGTCAGGTCGCGTGAATTAAAGCGACTTTGATCCAGTGAAGGAGGTTTTAATCTCCGTATTTTTCCCCTCTCAGTAAACCGGTTATAACAGGCGGGGATGAGGCTGCAGTCGGAGTCCGGACTATCTATGGGTTTTCTGTCGCTTTTATCCGAACAAAGCTGCTATTTTTCTACGAGTTTTTTAATAAAAGTACATGCGGAAAGTAGAAAAAGTCCTTTTCGACCGTTACATTGTGAAAAGTATTAATTTTATACGAAAAAAAAAAACCCACCAGACGACAGTGTTCGCGGTTTACTGCAGCAGTTTATTTACACTCCAATCTCCTCAAGGGTCAAACCGAGCCGCTTCAACTTCATATTACATTTATCTGTTTCTAAAACCTGTTTTTAAAGGATTTGAACAAAAACACCTCAGGTAAGATCATTAGTACAATAACGATCAATTTCAACAAAACTAATCATTTTAAGTCGGCCTTTTTTTCTGATTAACTCCTAGACCACTTATAAAACATATTAAAGTGCCAGCTATTTTATCTGTAGTGTTGGTTCTTACATTTTAAAGGTGTTTTTTTATTTTTTTATTTATTTTTTTAAAACCAGGAAGCAGTTCCTGAGGCTGTACTCCAGTCTCTATTGGATAGAGATGGCTAGTGTAGTGCACTCGGTAGTGTGCAGTAGGCATTATTACTGTATCCTGAGTAGTGCGCAAGAGAAGGGTTTCAAGGCAGGGGATTTGAACGAGGCCTGGTTTAAGGAGGAAGGAGGGCGGGGGACATAAGCCCGTTCTAAACGGAAGCTGGAAATAAAACGACGTAATCAGTAAATAATTAAAATCCCGGCGTGAGACCGGAGCTGGTGGTGTTGGGAATTACACAATCATAGCAAGGCCCAATCCGGGGCTCACAGGGTTTAGGGGTAAAACGGGGTGAAGGTCCGAGAAGGCCCGTAATTATTAACCTCGGTTGAGAATTATTTATTTATTAATTCTGAAAAAAACATTCTTAAAATATATAAAAATAACACGGTTCAGGATTTAAAATGTGACGTTTTAGCTTTTTATAATTGTTAGTAGGAACTGTAGACCAAATAGTTGTTTACACAGTCACGTTTTTAACCTGAAATGCCTTATGATTGGTATTTATTGGTAAATATTGAAATCTATTTCTCCCCAAGCAATCACTTTAATTCTGAGATTTGATCAGCAGCAGCTCCCCAAACATGAACATTTACTAAAACACACTTAAAATGCTTTTCTGTTAGTTGGTTATAAATACAGTATTATCCTCGGATATTGAAGTCAAGGTCATCTGACTCTGAAGTCTGTTCCAGGATGCTTCCCATCCCACCATCTCACCTTCGTCCCCTTCAGAGCCTTGTACTAAACTCGCTTTATATTATTTTCTCATGTATGAGTGTGGTAAGAGCACACACAGAGTGCAAACCTCTGCCAAGCCCAGCAATCTCCACATAAATGGGGCAGGAGTAAGAAACAAACAAACCTTTAGATGCTAAAGTTTCCTTTAAAATTTTTTGGATCCAGGTCTTGATTCTAATCGTCTTTCAAAATTTGATGGCATCTTATCCAAAGCTCCGCCTCCAGTAAAAATGTCCTGGAAACGCATGTAAAGTTGTTCATAGTCCTGCTAACAATCAAACGCCCAGATCAAGAATAAAACATAACTTGCGTTTACTGTATTTGGCAGATGTCCTTATCCAGAGTAACTTTTATTTTTAAACTGAGCAATAGGGGGTGGAGAACAATGCTGTTTGGATTAGTAACTTGGACCCTCAACCTCAACCATGACCACCGCTACCATAAAACCTACATGGTAGAGTTAAAACAACAACAACAAAAGAATCCTGAATATTTTTGTAAAATAAACAACTCGAGGCTGCACTTGTCATGTGACATACCGATGGGACATCGTGACCTACGTGGCACCTGTCTGTACTTTCCGTTTCACTTGTTGCATTAAATTCTCGACAGTATAAGTATTCCGGAATAAGGGAACCTTTTACCACATCAAAATTTGGTGATGAAACCTTTTTCTACTTTGTTACCAGAGATCGAATTGGTCAGCACTGAATAATCCAGTAGGGAAATGGGGGAGTCCAGTTAGTTCTGGATTTTGCAGGTGTATTTGAAAGTGACTCCCCACCCCACCCGTAGTCTTTTGTGGGGCAGTAGAATTTTTTGGGGGTGTTTATTTATTTATATATATATTCTTTATATATATATAAATCATACCACACACAACGATGTTTTAAAGATGTGGTGTGTAAGATTTAGTGCTGCCTAGTGTTGAAGTTCCGGACTGCAACCAAGTGAAACCTGCATCTAGAGCAACCTGCTTATTTTTATTATTTGTATAACTGAGTCGGTGGGGCTTACGGGGTTTTCTCAAGGGCTTGACCGTGGCAGATTGGTGGGACTGGATCTTGAAACCCTGACCTTTTTAGATCAGAATCCAGAGCCGTAACTACAGAGCCACCACTGACCCGTTTCCATCTCGAACCCCTGTACTCCGGAGCCTGTTCAGTTCTGAGTGGCTTAACACCTAGCAGTCCAAGATAGTGGCGTCTGTAGGAGATGATCCGCTCTGCATATTACCAGCTTTTTCTATGCTTCTGGAACTCGAGGACATGTTTTAAATGATTAAGCTTAATAAACATTTATTATAAAAGTTGTCTTGTTTCTCCTTATTGATCCTCAAATGTTACGAGCTGCACCTTTTAACACTACAGTCACACTGTATGATACTGTAATGTGTGTGTGTGTAAGTAAGCAGTGTTTCTCTTTGTTTTGTTCCCACTTCAGCGATGAAGCTGTTGGAGAACTCCAGCTTTGAAGCGCTCAGCTTTCGGCTGTGTGTGGAAACCGGAGACTCGCACATCCTCGGCAGGTATTCGCTTCCGCATGCTTCTCAGTTCAGTAACGCATTCCCGCATTACTTAATCTCGCACACACACACACAGGATGTGTGGATATAAATGGTGTGCATATGAGGCACATTCTGAACATTAAGTGCCCACATACGCACCAACACAGACACATCATCCGCCTCACTTCCTGTTTGACATGTGTTGCTCAGTTGTATCTGTTTCAGTGTGTAAGAGATTATTTTAAATGTTTAATGTTGTATACACACATTGGGCTATCTGTCCATCTATTACAGGATGTCCTGTCCTAATGCAGGATGTATACTGTGAAATGGTTCCTAAATTAATTCAAATACAGAATGATATAGAAATGTAAACTTAATTGTAATATTTGGCGCAAATTTGTATTTAAACGGTAATTTTTTTTTTTTTTTTGATTTGTTGAAGCGGTTGTAATAAACTAAGCAAAGTCGGTGGATGGATCTACTTCTGAAAAAGATGCCCAGTCTGGGTGTGTATTTTCATTTACTCTCTTCTAGCTCACCAGAATTGAGCTGTTCTGTGCTCGGATTGGCTCCTGGGACATCAGTCTGAACACAGAGTTCGGTTTCACCAGAGAATTAAAAGTGAAAGAAAATGGGTGTGGCTCAGTCAAATCTAAAATGTTTCTTGATAAAAATGTACTTCCTTATTTTCAAGAAATAAACAAGTTCTCCCCCCAACGACGTGCAGCTTGAAGTGCCATTCTGTGTAGCAGCTGCATGCTAACCGGCTCCCCGTGAAAAGAAATAAAATATGGACTTAAAATAATTTGACTGAACTTTTTTTTTTTTAGTTATATTTGTGCCAGTGTATTAAGTTGGAAAAAATTGATGTTATTGGTGCTGTTGCTGATATTGTAATTTTAATAGCTTCAGCTCTAATGTGACACCAAATTTTTTAATGTTTTGTCTTATTTTGGAGAAAAGAGCTTTTAAAACATTTATTTTTAAAGTTCAAAAGTATTTACAGGGTTCCACAGTTAATGGGGACCAAGACACCCACGACCACTGATTTTCACGAAGTAGGATTGGAACAAAATTGACATATACGTACATGTGTAGATCAATAAATACACGCTCAACACTATCAATGCTCATAATAACAAACATTCAAAAATGATGTATAAGATGTAAATAAAATCTAAATACACACTCCGATGTGCACCTCACAAAAATGTCTGTTGTAGTAGGTTGTTTTTTGCATAATTGGCCTTGTTTTGCTGCATTTTACTTAACCTTTCCCCTATTTTTCCTTATTTTTTTGATGAATATTTTTGAAAAATCCATGATGCACTGAAGCACGAAATGGCGAGGGATCACTAATCATTTCAAATTGATATTTTCTTTGGACTCCAGGCCTTCAGCCTGCCTGAGCTGCTTGTTCTCCTGTGACATATTTTACATTAAGAATGTACATAAAATGGTTCTAATTAATTTAGTTGTATTAAAGTGATAAGCGGCAAGAATAAAACGGTCCATTCACTCCCTCTCATCAAATACGGTTTATAGCCTGCTGAGCTCCGCCTTGTGAGGATATCTAATTATATTCACTTGGGGTCATGGAATGACACCGATATTTTATGCATGCATTTTATCCTCCGCATGAGTCAAGGTTTGGGTGATACGACCGTATGATCCAGATCAGGTTTTATATTACAGTAAGCGACACTGAAAATCTGATATTACTGTCGATAAGTTAATGGCATAAACTGAAGTTTGTGAAGAAAATGGCACAGGACACTGAGGTTCCCTTTGATTGGAGGGCCACTTCATTCCAAAACAGCTATACGTTCAGGAGTCGAGGTTCAAGGCTGCGGAGGGGCATGGTGGAGCAGTGTCATAAAGTCCAGCTCTGTGTAGTTTGCATGTGTGTTTATAAAAAACAAAAACAACCTGAATGTTATGAATCATTTAATGGGGTTGCAGGGGAATGGCTGGCAGCGTGGCATCCACTGGAAATTCCCTGTCAAATTACAGCACCCCAAGCATCACTCACACTGACTAACTACAAACTAAATAGATAATTGTCTGTTCTTCTTCTTATTATTAGTGTTATTGTTTACAGACTTTTTAATACGAGTTGCTTCCGTGTTTCTGTTAAAATGAAAGTTAAATACCTGATGAGTGATCATAAGCCCGATGTGAAGAAGCTCTCGAGCTGAAAGCGGAAGTACAAATGTGTGCTGAAGTGTTTTCTTGACGTTTACTTCGTACATTATTACAGCTGAAATATATAATGTTTAATCTTTGATGTGTTTTCCATTTGAATGTGTCGCGTCGCGGTTGATTTGTCGGCATTTGTAGAAAGTAAAATTTATTTTTTTTAAACCTACCCGGAGGGAGCAGATGATGCACTGTCTCTTTTTGAGACAGAACTGTTGCTGATATGTTTTTCTGTTCGTCATTATATGTGGTTGTTTGGAGGCGTGTTTGTGGGAGGGTGCTATCGATCCTTGAGGTGAGCACAACGACTCACAGTTGTGGTGTCGTGACATATTTTGCATGTATTTCTGTGCTATATCCTTCAGTCCCCCCCCCCCCCCCCACTCTCTATCACTCACACATGGCTTTGTTCCGCATGCCTTGCCAAGTTCTGTGGCGTGACCTTCCTGAATTATTGCTCTGTGAGTGTCTAATGCTGCCTCATGATACACAGAGCAGTAAACAAATTGCGCAAAGTGATACAAACCTGCTTTAAAAAAAAAGTACACACGCACAGCTCTTGATCACGAGCCAGCGTAAAAGCACTGTGGAATTCTATTGGTGCACTTTTATGATGTGCTTCGACTACAGGAGATGCTTATCAGATTAGGTGAGTGGTAAATGTTACAGACTGGGTAAGGTCAGGTTTGGATATCACCAGTGTCGGAGGCGTTAGTGTTCATGTAATACTTCACGGGTTTGAGTCCATGTTCTCTCAGAGCGACACAGACCAACCGACCACAACAGATGGAGGCCGCAATGAGAAAACCAGAGCACACTGTCTGTCCTGAATCTCACGCTGGCAGACTGTGGAGGGGTGAAGTGTGCATTGTGTATCTTGCACATTTAAAACCACATTTGTTAACGCAGCAAGTTAAAGGACATGGCTTCAGTTTCTAATGACTTTATGGCTTTTTAAAACTGAGTCTCAGGGTGATGTCACCAAAGCACAAATTACATGTACAGGAGTGCGATAGGTTCTTTGCATTTACTTACAGAATTGTGTTAAAAGGTTGAGATTGAAGTCACGATGGATGTAAGTTATCCTTGTGGGATTAAAATGGAATAGAAAAATCCACTGTAAACAAAGTGAACACACACCCTCGGAGCAGTGGTCCACCACATACTGGGGCATCGGGAGAGCAGTTTGGGGATAGGTGCCTTGCTCAACAGCACTTCAGCCATGAATGTGGAGGAAGGGAAGGTGTAGCTCACATCCCCACCGCCACAAATTTTTCTTGCTTGTTCAGGAATCAGACCAGTGACCTTTTGCTCTCAAAGCCGCTTCACTTACCTCCCATGCCTGTGCCATAACTAGTTCCAAAGGCCCTGTCAACTTGGGCCTTGATGATCTCATTCTGAAAGTCAGTTTTTAACGTAATCACTCATTGTTAAAATGAAAGCTATGGGTCTATGATCTTACAAACAGGCCGATGTTAATAAGTTTGGATTGAGCTTCAGTTTAAACAAGTGTTTGGGGCTCCTTAGTGTCGGATCAACAAGGTTATGTGACAAATAACCAGGAGATCGCAAGTCAGAATCCGGTTTAATGCCTCTGCCCTGTGTAGCACGGAGTCCATGGGAGCTCATCCAGTTGAAGCTTAGCTCGTGGCTGAGCTTGTGAGCTCGGGCGGCGCTAAAGTCATAATCCGGACGGAACGATTTGTTCATGGTGGTGATGAGGTTGAACAGAGTCTTCCTGCAACACTTGTCGCTCAGGGGGTTCTTCACTTCATCGCCACTCTTCCCCAACCTCAGATACATTTAGAGAGGCAGAGAAAGAGGTAGAGATAGCGAGACCATGACAGTAAGATTTTGAGGAAAGTCCTCATTGGGATGCAAAGGTCTCATACTGAGATAAAGTGGTCAACAAGCATTCAAGATGTCGTTTACTCCTAATGTAGTCTAGTTTGTGGTTAACCCATTTTGATACAACATCCGGGCTGTACGGTGCAGACTCTTGGTTCATATCTCACACATTTATTCCCTATCCACTCACACTGTGTGAAGATCGCACCACGCTGTCACTACATACATGCAACACGACCTCCACTCACAGCTCCGACTGCCGGAAATACTGTCTGGAAAGCCTTGAGCTGGGCCGTGCTACATGCTGCTCACCCCACAGTCACAGACGGTTTCTTACACTTGACCCGGCTGAGAGCACCTGCACCATCAAGTCAGGTATATCAGGATATTTTAACGAAAAACTCTGGGGTTTGTTTTCTTACACAGACGCTCCCCGACGTACGTTCATCCGTTGTACGTTTTTTGATTTTGCGGGGTTTATTTATTTATTTATTTTTAAAGAAAAAAAAAAAGTCAAATTTTGAATTTAGACGTACCTGCGGAGTATGCTGACGTAATGACGCTGCGTCCGTTGTTTACAAACGACAGAATGAACATGCCACTCCTTCCCAGTTCAGTTTTATATGTGTGTGTGTGTGTGTGTGTGTGTGTATATATATAATGTGTGTGTCTGTGTGTGTGTATATGTATGTGTATATATGTATGTATGTATATATATATATATATATATGTGTATGTATATGTATGTATGTATATATATGTGTATGTATATGTATGTATGTATATATATATGTGTATATGTATGTATGTATATATATGTGTATATATATGTATGTATGTATATATATGTGTATATATATGTATGTATGTGTATATATGTGTATATATATGTATGTATGTATATATATGTGTATATATGTATGTATGTATGTGTATATATGTATGTATATATATATGTATATATATATATATATATATATATATATATATATATATATATATATATATATATGTGTGTATATATGTATGTATGTGTATATATGTATGTATGTATATATGTATGTATATATTATATATAATATGTATGTATGTATATATATGTGTATATATGTATGTATGCATATATGTGTATATATGTATGTATGTATATTATATATATAATATGTATGTATGTATATGTATATGTATGTGTGTATATATATATATATATATATATATATATATATACACACACACACATCTCAATCTCGCAAGCTGATTGCACATTCCCGTGGGATTTTTTGTGATTTTTGTGATCTTACTGTATCATGTTTGAAGTATTCTCAGAGGTGAATACAGTACTTAAAATTATTTATATATACTGTAAATTCTATTTAAATATTAATGCATTACAGTATTTACATATGCATATAACTGTGTAACATTTAATATACACTTCTTGATATTGTATAGACGCGAAAACCTATAGAAATGAGACAACAGAGTACAAATGGAGGGGGGAGGAGCGGGGCGTTCCTACTTCGCGGTTTTTCGAATATCACGGCCAGGTCTGGTCTACATTATCCGCGATATTCAAGGGATGACTGTATGTTATATAGCGTGTTACTCTTGTGTTAAGATGTCATCTCTGGAATCTGGAAGCAAATCTGGTTGGTCAGAAGCGTAGGCCTACTAGCATGGGTGCAAGTCTCATACACAGAGATGAATTAACTATCTGCTCGGATCGGCGCAATCTACCATGCATACTCGGTTAAGCAAAGAGAGTTGTAAAATGATTGAAAACCCGAACCTGAGTACTAAACGAGTTCAACGGTGTCCTTCCTCACTTGAATTTAATTTATTTGAAATTAATGTTGATATTATTAGATATATTTGATATTATTTTACAATGTTATATTTATAAGAATTGATTTAGGGGTGTTTTATGAGATACGGTAATGGTATTTATGGATGTATAGTACAGTATGAGCTTTTTTCATCCATCAATTTTCCCTCTACACAATGCAAGGAAATCCCAAACTTCCCAGAGACATCATCATAGCCAACCAATCACAGCACGATCACTATGAAATTGCATTATATAATTATGAGTGTCTGCCTTAAGCTAATAAATTGTGGGATGTCCCATGCATGTGTGTTCCTTTATCTTTCTGGGTATTTCCTGAAACCCCTTAGATCACATCCTCAACTTCTTCAGTTGTCATCTTTGTGCCTTAGTCCCTCCCATGAGGAAATATGTAGAGAAATGGGGTAAGGATGTCAGGTGCATGGAATCAAGAAACTGTGTTAAGAGAACAAAGTCATTTCCTTTGAAGCGCCATGTGTTCTTTATATGCTGATGTGCAGCGCTTCCGGCAGGCTGCTCTTGTGTTTTCTCAGTACAGTGATACCTCTGCTCACGAACATAATTGGTTCCCAGAAAGTGTGTGTGAGGCGAAAAGTTCGTCTTCCGAACATTTATTTCCCATAAGAAACCATTAAAATTAGAATAATCCGTTCCCAGGTCCCCATAAAACATAATTTTCTACTAAATAAGCCTTAAAACTACACAAAAATATACCTTATTTTATGTATAATAAATGTCTATTGTATTGTAATTAAAGAAATAAACTGTACTGTATAATAAAGTGGTTTTATTTACCTTTGTGATGGTAGTTGATGGCTTGATGGAATGGAGTGGGAGGAGGAGGGAGGGAGGGAGGGACTTACTGTTTGGAAGGAGAGTTTGGAAACGCCTACTGTTTGGAAACACCCTTAGCCACACACGCACCCTTAATAGCTTCCTTGTTCTTAAGGATGGGAGCAATGGTAGACTTAGCGTACTGGTACTGGGACGCTGAGTCACACAAACGCACACCTCGTTCGTGTTTTTCAATGATCTCCGCCTGTGGTGGGGTCTTTTTCGGTCCAATAATAGCAAAAGTACACTCAATATGGTCCAAAATGTCTATATAAAAAACATAAACCACTTCCGCATTCAAAGAAAGGGGTGTGACGAACTGTGACGCCGTGAGCGTGCGTCAGCTTCTCGTGGCCGCCACCGTGGCGCTGTTCGACCGCGTGGTTTGATTCGTCCGCCGAAAACTAGTTGGTCAGCAGAGACAATATGCTCGCAAATTTAATGTTCTTGAGGCGAAAAGTTCGTGAGCTTAAGCGTTCGTTAGCGGAGGTTTTACTGTACTTGCTCCTCAGGTTTCGCTTCTGGATGCCCGGATAAGGGAACTGGGATGGTGGGCGAGTTTGGGTTAAGAATTTTGAGTTGCGCTTCCATTTGTAAATTGTGATGTCACAGGAGCAGTTTGACCTGCAACGTTACCACTCAGACATCCAATTTGAAGAGCTTTATGCATGGCTTCTACACATTGTGCTTTACAGAACCTTCGGTCATTTATTTCTATACCACGGTTTGTTTCTCTGTTAATTTATCAACTTTTAATGGAAAGTAGTATGAACTCATTGTTTTTTTTGAATTTTTAAAATGTATATATATATTTTTTGTGGTGGGGTGTAGTGTGGGCCCACTTAAGATTCTGGAGATGATGCAGATCAGATTCTGCATCCAGAAATTATTTAAAGGTTTCCTTCATGTTGTGAGATGGGAAGTTTTTTTCCCCAAGTGTGACAGTACAACAGGCCCTGGGGGTCCCTGTATGTATATTTTCTGGCTTGGCAGAGGTTTGCACTTGGAGTGCTTCTCTATTGTTGAAGATGAGAATGAGGATTTATGGAGTTATATAATCGTTCCTGCTCTGGAGTAACTTGGTGGAAAGTCGACCCGGTTGCTCTGCACCATCTCGGAGGGTTTTAGTCTATTGTGTCAGTTTGCTGGTTTTAAGTCGTGGATTTAAACTGGAAACACATGATGGAACTGTGAAAATGTCCTGGCCATTGACCTCAGTGTCTGCCATGTTATTTCAGGAATGAACTGGTTCTTTCCATCAGGTATAGGGTGAAATTCTCGTTGGTGTTTCACAGATAGTACATAGACATAAAATGACAAACCCTGAATGGTTAATACTGCAAAACCCTCGTTGAAATGAGCCATACTTTATTTTAGTTCACTGTGGATGGATACAGACTTTATTCCAGAATGTTCTCTGACATATGACTCCCATAAACCTTCAGAACTTTTGCCCTTCACCTATAAATATGATCTGGGTTGTGTGTCTGGACCTGGTACAACCTCTCCTCTTACATAACCCTCCAGCACATGGAGCGCAGCCTCAATCTGTCTGTGTGACATTTTATCATGGCTTCAAATAGACCTCAGTATAAACACCGAGCCTCCTGAAACAATATCCAGTCAGAGCTCTGCTGGAGGGCACGCAATGCATAACGAGCATTATTAAAATGACTGCTCTGGGGTCCTGTCTCTGAATTAACTGATGGATTTTCTTCCTTTTACAACATTCTTCCAACTTTATTCCATCTTGAAGTTAACATGCAGTTTGTCCTCATTCAGTCGTTAATTCAATTCCCAAGCTGCTTGCTTAACACTACTAGGGTCCCCGAGAGTGTGAGCCTTTCTCAGACAATTCTGGGCAAAGTTGGGGTACTCATCACAGCAACGCGCACTCACGTATGTCTAGGAGAAATTTTGAACCGCTAGTCAGCATAATGGGAGGAAACCGGGTATCTGGAGGAAACCCATGCAAGCAACATACAAACTCCAGATAAACATTCTTGCAGGGCATGGGACGTGAACTCAAGACCTTCCTTGCTGTGAGGCAGATGTACGAACATCTATATTACTGTGGAACTGTCAGATGGTGGGTCAAGGAAAATACAAAATGTAAATTGCTGAATCTTGAAAATGATCCAGCGTCTAAAATTATAAAGCGGAGACACCTTTGATAGATGAGTAAACTTCCAGAAACATTTAAAGATATTGATGGGTGCAACCATTATTATTATTTTATCATTTTAATTTTCTTAAAGAGCTACTTAGGGATTTATCAGTAAATTATCGTATTGCAATAGAGTAGGCCCTTGACCTTTGCGAGGGTTCGGTTCCGAATCGAATCGAGATAATTTGCGAGTTCTGTACCCAGAAGTAAAACCCCATGTATCACGTCACATGCGCAAATGAGCAGCCGGAAGTAAAATACTATGTATCTATTCCATGCGCTAAAATATGCTTCTTAAACATATTCTATAGACAGTCTTACTCATTAATACAGTATTAATGTAGTCAAATGTAGTAATGATTAAGACAACTTTTCAATTTTTACTGTTATATTTATTGATGATAAAATACAAATATTATACAGCATCCTCTGAAAAACACAAAGCACTGTCGTTTTCAAAAATGCCCAGTAGAGGAACGTATTGCATTAGGCATGAGATGACTGCATTAAGTCCGAGCAGCTCAGCCATGCCCCCCAGCTGAAGCGAGTACAAAACTGAATTTTAGAGTTAGCGTTACAAACCAAAGCTGCGGTGATGTTGATGTGAGTTAATCCTCTGGTGCAGAGGTGAGCGTGCTTTTGTTCATTGGGAGTAAATAAGAATAATGAATTCAGGTGTGTGCTACAGAGCAGCTCAGCCACGCCCCTCAGCCAAAGGGAAGTCAACAGTGAGAGGCACAGCGCCAAAATTAAAGTCCCCCAAAACACAGACCATAACAAAAAGGACATAAATGTACAAGAAATGTAATAAATTGGATAAACAAAACAAAATGAGAAACATGCTACACCACAGTAAATAAAATATAACACACAAACATTTTAAAAATTACCTTAGGTCATGTACTGGAATAATGATTGAAAAATAGTTTAATAGTGGAGTGTTTTACAACAGTTCAAGACGATTATTCCTCTTCAGCAATGACGTGAGTCTTATTTCTTCAGAAGACACATCCAACCATTACCTTTTCCGAGTGCTTAGCAACGTAACTGGCTTGGTAACTTAACATAGAACTTAACAACTGCTAATTAAAACACACTAAAAAAAGGCTCATTGCCAACTTGTGCGAGAATCAAGAAAAGGGGCATTACATCATCTCAACCAATCAGCAGGAAGGAGTACAGCCATTGGCTGAATTTGAATCACGTGCGTGTTGCTCAGCAGTCCACGAATACTCAAACCGTGAGTGCAAAACCGTGAATATTCAAGGGCCTACTGTATTCCAGTTTTTATTGCCAGATGGCTCCAACATTGTCACCTTTCCTTAAAAATCGATTTTTTTTTTTTTTTTTTTTTAAACGGTCGCCTTACTGAGCCCCAGCTTCAGGTGTTATGATGGTCAAGGTGGCAGCATTTACTAAATTATAATCTGGGATAAATATTAATCTGGATTGGTAAAATGAACACTGCGATGTCCTCAGATTACACTGAGAACAACATATCCATCTATCATGATACATATCGTAATCAATTGGTCATATGTGTGTGGGGTTGGGGTGGGGTTGGGGTTTGGGCGTGTCCCAAATCACCCAGCTAATGCATTTTATCCTCTGTTTATTGTTTATTTTTGGGTTACCTGACGTATCTGCTATGAGAGTCTGTGAAAGAAATGAGGATTTGCTATAGAAATGATGTGTGAAATGAGTATCTCACATTCACTAACTCCAATGACAGTTGCTATGCCGATGCGCTCAGGAATATTTCCTCAGGGCTGGTGGATGTTCATTTCTTACCTACCTGAGTACTTCTTCTTTTCCTTTCGGCTGCTCCCTTCAGGGGTCGCCACAGCAAATCATCCGCCTCCATCTCACCCTGTTCTCTGCATCTTCTTCTCTGACTCCAATGACCTTCATGTCTTCCTTCACCACATCCATAAATCTCCTCTTTGGTCTTCCTCGAGGCTTTCTGCCTGGTAATTCCAACCTCAGCATCCTACTGCCAATATACTCACTATCCCTTCTCTGTACATGTCCAAATCATCTCACTCTAGCCTCTCTGACTTTGTCTCCAAAACTTCTTACATGGGCTGTCCCTCTGATATACTCATTTCTGATCCTATCCATCCTCGTTACGCCGAGAGAGAACCTCAGCATTGTCATCTCTGCTACCTCCAGCTCTGCCTCCTGCCTTTTCCTCAGCACCACTGTTTCTAAACCATACAACATCGCTGGCCTCACCACCGTCTTGTACACTTTTCCTTTCATGCTGACATTCCCCTATCGCACATCACCGGACACTTTTCTCCAACCATTCCAGCCTGCCTGCACACGCTTCTTCATCTCTTTTCCACACTCTCCATTGCTCTGGATTGTTGAGCCTAAGTCCTTAAAATCCTCCACCTTCTTTATCTCTGCTCCCTGTAACATCACCGTTCCTCCTGGGTCCTTGTCATTCACACACATGTATTCTGTCTTACTGAGGCTAACCTTCATTCCTCTCCTTTCCAGGGCATACCTCCACCTCTCTAGATTTTGCTGCACTTGTTTTCTGCTCTCACTACAGATCACAATGTCATCTGCAAACATCATAGTCCATGAAGATTCTTGCCTAACCTCGTCTGTCAGCCTGTCCATCACCATAGCAAACAAGCAGGGGCTCAGAGCTGACTCTTAATGCAGTCCCACCTCCACCTTGAATTCGTCGGTCACGCCAACAGCACACCTCACCACTGTCTTACATCTCTCATACATGTCCTGCACCACTCTAACATACTTCATTGCCACTCCAGACTTCCTCATGCAATACCACAGTTCTTCTCTCGGCACCCTGTCATAGGCTTTTTCCAGATCCACAAAGGCACAATGCAGCTCCTTCTGACCTTCTCTGTACTTCTGTATTAACATCCTCAAAGCAAACACTGCATCTGTGGTGCTTTCTTGGCATGAAACCAAACTGTTGTTCACAGATGCTGACCTCTGCCCTCAGTCTAGCTTCCACTATTCTTTCCCATAACTTCATCGTATGGCTCATCAACTTTATCCCTCTGTAGTTGCCGCAACTCTGCACATCTCCCTTGTTCTTAAAATTGGGCACAAGCACACTTCTCCAGCATCTGCTCACTCTCTAGTACCTTGTTGAATACTCTTGTCAGAAAATCTACTGCTACCTCTCCGAGACACTTCCATACCTCCACCGGTATGTCATCAGGACCAACTTCCTTTCCATTCTTCATCCTCTTCCATGCCCTTCTCACTTCACCCTTACTGATCTTTGCTACATCCTGCTCCTCAATGGTCACCTCTTCTACTCTTTTTTTTCTCTCTCATTTTCCTCATTCATCAGCTCTTCAAAGTACTCTTTCCATCTTCCCAGCACACTTGTCATCAGTCAATACATTTCCCTCTCTGTCCTTTATCAATCTAACTTGCTGCACGTCCTTCCCATCTCTATCTGTCTGCTGTGCCAACCTGTATAGATCATTTTCTCCCTCTTTACTGTCCAACCTATCATACAAGTCATCATACGCCCTCTGTTTGGCCTTAGCCACTGCTACTTTCGCCTTACGCTGTGTCTCCCTGTACTCCTGTTTACTCTCTTCGGTCGTCTCAATGTCCCACTTCTTCTTAGCTAACCTCTTCCTTTGTACACACTCCTGTACTTCCTCATTCCACCACCAGGTCTCCTTATCTACTTTCCTTCCAGAGGACACACCAAGTACTCTCCTACCTGTGTCCCTGATCACATTTGCTGTGGTTGTCCAGTCATCTGGAAGCACTTCCTGGCCACCCAAATCCTGTTTCAACTCCTCTTTGAAGACAACATGACACTCTTCCTTTTCAACTTCCACCACTTTGTCTTCTGCTCTGCCTTTGCCTTCTTCACCTTCCTCACCATCAGCATCATCCTGCATACCACCATCCTATGCTGTTTGGCAACACTTTCACCCACTACTACTTTGCAGTCACTGACTTCCTTCAAATTACATCGCCTACACTAGATGTAGTCTACCTGTGTGCTCCTACCTCCGCTTTTATAATCACCCTATGCTCCTGTTTCTTCTTGAAGAAAGTATTCACCACTGCCATTTCCATCCTTTTTGCAAAATCGATCAACATCTGTCCTTCTGTGTTCCTGTCCTGGATACCAAACCTGCCCATCACTTTCTCGTCCCCTCTGTTGCCTGCACCAACATGTCCATTGAAGTCTGCACCAATGACCACTCTTTCACCTCTGGGGGTACTCTGCATCACTTCATCTAAGTCACTCCAGAATCTCTCCTTCTGTTTTAGCTCACATCCTGCCTGTGGGGCATAAGCACTAGCAACATTGAGCATCACACCTTCAATTTCTAACTTGAGACTCATCACTCTGTCTGACACTCTTTTCACTTCTAGAACATTCCTGACCAACCCCTCCTTCAAGATGACTCCTACTCTATTTCTCTTCCCATCTACACCATGAAAAAACAGCTTAAACCCTGCTCCTAAGCTTTTAGCTTTGCTACCTTTCCACCTGGTCTCCTGAACACACAGTATGTCCACCTTCCTCCTCTGCTTCATGTCAGCTAGCTATCCATCTTTTCTTTGCATAGTTCCAACATTCAAAGTCCCTACTCTCAGTCCTAGACTCATGCCTTTCCTCTTCTCTCTCTGCCTATGGACACGCCTTCCGCCTCTCTTTCCTCGATGTCTTCGACCAACAGTAGTCCAATTTCCATCAGCACCCTGTTGATTGACAGCACTGATGGCAGTCGTTGTTAACCCGGGCCTCGACCGATCCGGTATGGGGGTAATATTTCTGATTTGCATCATAAAAGTTTGGCATTGGTTTTACGCTGGATGCCCTTCCTGACACAACCCTCTGCATTTCTCCGGGCTTGGGACCGGCATAAGGGGGAGAGACACTGGTTAGTGCTCCCGCCTCATGGCTGCATTTCTTACCTACCTGAGAACAGCTGGTCTGATATTCAAAGCACTGACACCAGGCTGATTTCCATAACCCTATAACTTTGCATTCGGGCTGAGAGGCAAAGCGATGGGCGTAGACTGAATTAAAATGTGCGGTAGAATTTTCTTGCATGATGTATCACACTGACCCGGTCGAAATTACAGGCGGCTGAATGGGTCGGGATGCAGGAAGCGAGAACGCTATTGGAATTGATTTTTGGGTGATGCGAGTCAACAGAGAACACGTAATACGATATTACGATACAAAAGTGGCCTGTTTATTGCGATTCTGTACTTTTCATTATTGTATGAATTTCCAGATTCGAGGCCTCTGCTGCTGTGAGTTCAAAACTTTGACTAATGTAAAAGGAAGCAGACTGACCTCAAAAACCTTAATGAAGGGCTACACAAAGGAATTGAGTGTGACGCAGTGCTATCTGTGTGAACATCACCTGTAGGACTAAAGAGGAACAGAAACCACCACTTTGAATTTAAACCTATAACTAAAAAAGTTGGGTTTTGGAGCCACCGTAATGATGCATAATGACGTCTGTCATCTCATCCTGACATCTGTGCAGGTTGCCCAACATCAGTGTATTTTAACTCATACTAAGAACCTCAATGCTTAATTTTATTTGTTTTCCTCTTCAAGGATCGAGAGCTACTCGTGCAAGATGGCTGGTGATGACAAGCACATGTTCAAGCAGTTCTGCCAAGAGGGGGAGCCACATGTACTGGAGGCTCTTTCACCTCCGCAGACCAGCAGCACCCAGAGTCCAAATCTGTAAGTAACAGCACCCTACATTTTATATAGCATTTATACACCAAGCCCGAGGGTGCTTCCACACCCGGCTACAGAATTCAATCTGCAAAACATTTGGCTTTTTCCATTAGATTCCTGTGTGCACCCCATCACAACAGAAGTCTTTGATGTTATTCATCACCCAAATTCGACCAATCCTCATGCAGTCTGCACAACCATGGAATTTTAACTAATTGCTACAATTTCTCTGCTAGTGTTGGCCTATTATCGTTTTAAATGGGTGTTACATGACCCAACTTGGAGCAACCTGTTGTTCATGATGGTATGAGACTCTTACTGTAATTCAAAAGCTTGCAGTGAAAACTACAGTATTGTGTTCATGCAGAATAATAGTCATTATCTGTTGGCTATGTTACCCTTCACTGCAAATTTCACCAATCATCCCTCACACCCCAAAAAATGGACTTGTTTTCAGCATGCATCATGTCTCTTTTTTGTTTGAAATGGAGACAAATAAATCAAGACCAAAATCTTCATAACATGCAGCAAGTTTAAAAAAAAACAATCTGCTTAATTAGGCATTTTAGACCCCCCAAAGTCACAAAAAGCTCACATAACAGGCCTTGGTTTTTAAGGAGCAATAAAGTGCATGTACCCCATATTACCCCGTATTACCACATATTACCCATAAATTGTGACCATGGTATGACAAACAGCCTCCAACCAAAAGCACTTTGAATTTCACACACCTCCCAAATCAACCCGGAACATCATGAAGATCAGAACAAATGAAGAAGCATTTCGCATTCATCTTTTCTTGGTGGAAGCATGATGCCATTCCATAAACTGGGCATTAAGACCAAAGTTAAAAGAATCTGGCACGAGTGACACGGTAAGTTTTCAGTCGCTGAACGATAGCGTCGCTGATGATAGACACCACACATTTGCATGCATCCCTGTTTTCGTGCCTCTGATTGATTGAAACTGTTCTGTCGGTGCAATTCACGCTCGGCTGCCGGCCAGCTGTGGGCCATTTTATAGCCAAACGTTTGCATTTGTACATGCTAGTTTTTACATCATGCCGCACTCACTGCAGGGTATGGAGAGAAACTTCTACATTCTTTGCTGGGTTCATTATTTATGTTCGCTGTCTATCAAGTAGTCTACTTCTTCTTCTTCTTTCTTTCTTCTTTTTCCCTTTCTCAGGAGTCGCCACAGTGAATCATCTGATTTGCACATTTGATTTGGCATACATTTTTATGTCGGATGCCCTTCCTGTCTCAACCCTTTAGCAAGGGACAGAAACACGCTGACGGCTTTGCAGCTCCTCTTTATGAAAGTCAACAATGATTCTTTTACATGCCTCTCACCATAGACAGTGAGAGACATGGCCCGCCTTTCATAACCCAGTTAGCTGCACTGGGGGGACAGTGACAGCCTTGTGGGGACTTGAACCCCCAACCTTCGGATCAGCGATCCTGCGCCCTACAACTAGACCACCACTGCCCATCCAGTACAGTGTATTCTACGTCATCATAATTTCATAGCGATCGTGCTGTGATTGGTTGGCTGTGATGATGTCTCTGGGAAATTTGGGCTTTCCTTGATTTATGTTGAGGGAAAATTAATGGATGAAAAAAAGCACCCCTAAGGGTATCTCTAGATTTTATACAGAAAGAAACCTGACATAAGCCTGTAGGGACTGAATCATATTGTCCCATGTGCAGAACAGCATCCTTGATTCAGTCTAGCATTCCAACTCCTCGTCTCTCAGGAGGCCTGTTACCTTCATTTCTCCCTTCAAGCACTTTGATCAAAAACTATCATCATCATCTCCAGATGTACATCTCTCTCTACCTCACACCTGGATAAGCCTTTGCTCTACAGAAGATAATAACCTTCTTTAAGATGTGCTCCTTCACACTGAGGCCAGACAGCCATCCTTGACTCGTGCTCTGCTCGAATTTTTCTGTACTGTCTACACCGGGTTGTAATAAGACGGAGGTAGTTACTTTAGATTTTACTATAAGAAAACAAACACCAGAGTTTGTTGTTAAAAAATTATCCTGGTATACCTGACCTGATGGTGCAGGTGATCTCAGCAGGGTCAAGTATGAGAAACCGTCTATGACTGTGGGGTGAGCAGCGTGTAGCAGCTCGGGGCTTTCCAGACTGAGTATTTCCGGCAGTCGGAGCTGTGACGGGGTCGTGTCGCATGTACGTGGTGAAAGCGGGCTGTGATCTTCACACAGTGTGAGTGGATAGGGGTTCAAAAGTGTGAGATATGAACAACTGAAACAAGAGTCTGCACCCTGCAGCCCAGATGTTGTATCAAAGTGGGTTAACCACAAACTAAACTACTTTACAAGTAAACGACATGTACATCTACTATGTTTATGTTTTTGTTGACCACTTTATGTCGATATGAGAACTTTGCATCTCAATGAGGACACGTTTCCTCAAAATCTTATTGTCATGGTCTCGCTATTTCTCAATATCTCTACCTCTCTTTCTCTGTCTCTCTATATGGATCTCTCAGCTTGGGGAAGAGTGGCGATGAAGTGGAGAACCCTCTGAGCGATAAGTGTTGCAGGAAGACTCTGTTCTACCTCATCACCACCCTGAACGAATCGTTCCGTCCCGATTATGACTTCAGCGCCGCCCGAGCTCATGAGTTCAGCCGCGAGCCGAGCTTCAACTGGGTGAGTTGAGTAGATTTGCTTTATTTTTGGACCGACTCGCCGGTCTTGGATGGAACAACAAGAACGGCGTACAGTATGGTAAACCCACAGGATGGGTTACCAGGTTTGCAGGTATAGACAAGAGCTTCATTTAAAATGTTGTGGTATGAGTTGGTACATTTTTTTTTTTTTTAAATTAAACTAATTCTGCTAGTAAAGGACACCAAATTTTATTTATTGTTCTATTAAATATATTTTCTTAATTGATTTTTAGATGCATTGTTGTTGAATGTATGTAAAGCTGTAAACGCTTCCACGTTATGTGTAACAGACTGTTCCAAGTCTTCCATGTTAAAGTTCTCTTTATGGAAATTCTGTCCTTACATTCATGTAATTCTTCAGTGTGTCGTGAGTATTTTGAGGAGAAAAGTGGCTTTTAGGGGGATTTTTATGGTTAAATGGAGGAAGCATGCAGATGTGAGGTGTTTCACACCAATTGAATTCTAGGTTCTGATTGGTTAGAAGGTGTTTTTGTTTTTATGACTTTTGCTCTGAATCTACCGCAGCTTCAAATCTCAGGTTTAGATTGATGCACTCATTCTAATGTATTTTTTAATTTAATTATATATATTTCTAATGAATCGTACTTCCTTAAGGTGGGGTTTTGTGTGAATGGAGCTTAGTCGCTCCTGCTGCTGGTTTCACTTTTGAATTTTTGTCACTGTGGGAAGGTTTGTTTTTAAACCTGATGTTTGTGCTTGGATTGTGGTGTGTGTGTGTGTGTGTGTGTGTGTGTGTGTGTGTGTGGTTTTTATTTATTTTAATAACTTAGGTGGCCAATGCTGTGAACAGCAGCTTGTACTCTTCTGTAGGCGAGGAATTTAACACTCTTGGTCCAGAACTATGGAACGCCATCGACCAGGAGATCAACCTGCAGAGCTGTGACATTTACAGGTGTGTGTGTGTGTGTGTGTGTGTGTGTATGTGTGTGTGTTCATTCGTGGTGAATATTAACTTGTCTCTTTTAATATCCACATTTTTGAAATGCTGAAAAGGAGAATTGCATGCATTTATTAATAGCAGAGGCTTTTATACAGAGAACATGACTTGCATGGGTGTCCCATACTCATTCCTGGGTAGATGCTGGCCGGGTGTTGTATCACTTACCTGATCGGAATTTATTAAATATCTTGTTGAACTTGTGTTCTTTTTATGTTGCTGCTTTAAAGACTTAAAATTCCTGGAGGATTTTGATAAGTTGCTCCAAAAATAAAAACAAATACAGTGGTACCTTGACTTACGAATTTCATCCGTTCCAAGGGCAAGCGCGTAAGTCAAAAAGTTCGTTAAATGAAACAATTATTCCCATAAGAAATAACAGACAACCAACCAACCCCCTTCCAAACTCATAAATTTCCACAAGCACGTATATTTGACCTAATATATTAAAGATAAACATGTAAAAACAAATATTTCATAATAATAATAATACATTTACATTATTGGTAAATAATAATAAAACAATAAGTCAGTTAACCCTTCCGATCATCGACTGTGGCAAATATGCAAATATGTCACGTGGGTAGGCAGGAGGTGGTGCGTAACAGAAGAGGAGGAGGACAATTTTGTGCATGTGCACGCTACGAATGCCAGCGAGGAAAGGCACATGATGAGCTCCCACAAGGCCAGTGCTTGTCAAATGGTGGGGCGTGCCCCCCTTGGGGGGAGCAGTGTGATGCCGGGGGTCTGCGCATATGACCCTGAGGAACATGCTTTTTTGCCATACTGTATTAATTAGAATTAATTGTAGATTAATTAGAATTAAGTGTTATTGCGCATCCTCTACAGTAGTTGGCAGTGGTGCTCTTACTGTGTTGCCTATGGTGTAGGGAAAAAGCACCAAGCAAACGATATGAAGTGCAGTAAACACTATTTATAGTCGCGTGCAGACTGCTGTGGGGGCGTGAAATGTTTCTTTTTCTTCCTAGAAGGGGCATCACAGAAAATAATTGAGAGTGCACAAGGCGTTCTTAGAGAGCGGAGGAATACACACAGGGGAGCCATTTTGAGGAGAACTTGTAAATCAAAATTTTGCTCATTGGATGGGGAAGATTTTTGGTGGGATTGAAGGTCATATCATGGAAAATTTCATGATAAAAGACACTCGTAAGTCAAGGTACCACTGTATTAATTTGGGTATCATTTTGATGTTTAGGATATCAGCGATGGAATGATGCCAATAACTAAGAGTTAATTTCTGATTTAATATCTACTTTGCTGTAATGGGTCACAAAGCATGACTTTATTTATATCATCCTGAAACTCAAGAAAACTTATACACCACCCAGACCCGCACAGCATAATAAACTAAAAAATGTAACTTGGGTCGGCAGGAAAATCTTCACAGAGCAAAAAACACTCCCAATATGAATTGGAGCACGGAACGTGAACTCGTTACCCGGATAATTAAATTAATACGGGGTGGTACAAATGGAGGAAATCAGCGATAAGGAGAAAACTCTGTGTAAACCGTTCTGTTCGCTCCAGACTGTAATTGGGAAACACTGGAGCTTTATTTTCTCCAGAGCTGATTCCATTCTTAAAGGAGCCATGCTACTGTCCTCACACCGGCCTCGGTCCCTGGTCAGTAGAGATGTGTATCAGTAGCTCTGACTTTAGTTGGTACCTTAATCTATGTATTTTTATATTTTGTGTTGTGCAAAAGGTAATTATTCTATATGAGGCATATTGTTTTTATTGTTGTTTTCTTTAAAGCTATAACCCGGATCTAGATTCAGATCCTTTTGGTGAGGAGGGAAACCTCTGGTCCTTCAATTATTTCTTCTACAACAAGAAGCTCAAACGCATTGTTTTCTTCACATGCCGCTCTGTCAGGTCAGCGCACACACACACACACACACGCACACACACATACACACATACACACTTCTGAAATACTAGTCAATCAACAATTATTTCTTTATTTTTTTAATCAAATGTTTGTTCGCTTTTCAGTGTCCTAAGTAGCTATGGTTGCAATGGGCTTGACACCGAGCTGGACATGGAGCTGGATGATGATGATGAGGAGGAAGTGGATGGCATCAATGAGGACAGGTGAGGTCACATGACTTGCTTAGGTTTGCACTTGTGGAAATTTGTGATTTTTAATTATTTTCTCTCTCTCTCAGGTTCCCCCGAGCTCTATGTGTGTAAATCCTGTGAGATCATCAGATAGAGAGATGACTCCTTTTCTCTTCTCATTTCTGCAGTCTTTCCTAGATTTTAATAAACTGGTGGATTTTACTGATCCGGGCCTTTTGTAGCTGTGAAAAGTCAGATGGTATGAAAGAGTAATCATAGTAGGGTGTCCTGTGTATGGAAGGCTGTTTTGGACACTGAGGCCCCCTTGTGGACGTTCTGGAAATGCTGAGGAGGGTTAAAGTTTCAAGATGGCTGTTCAACTGAAGAATCCCATATGAGCTTGAGCTCGAGCTCCCCCCCCCCCCTTTCTTTTTCAAGTCTGACTTCTTCCCAAGAAATGATGTCAGTAAATCCATATGTTCGACATGCACCAGCAGCTTAGATGGACGGGGCTAGTCACGGTTGCCTACTGATCTCTGTCTATTCGTGTATGAATAATCAAGCCGACGATTTATTTTCTTTTTCTCATCACTCTGTCTTTATATCCTTGTGTTCACATTGTTTTTATATTTTAACTTTTTTATTAAAAGATTTTATTAGAATAGCTTTTATCGCACTGAGAGCATTGTGCCTGCTTTTGTGAAGTTTTTTGTGTTGGGGGGGTGTTGAATAATGTGGGGATAATGTTGTGATGTGAAGCTGGTTCACAGGAATCTGGACTGTCACTCTGAAATCTTGGGCATCGTTTATAAAACTTTTTATATACAATCAGAAGAAAACGTGAATTTCATGGATGGAGTTTGGATTAAAGGTGATGCACGAACGACTCACGCCACCTGAAATTGACGTGAAACAGATTTATGAAACGTGATGCTGATAAATGTTTGTTTTATGTATGCAACCTGAAATAAAGCGAGTGTGTATGAAGTTGGTTTTATGTTTCCGCTTGTGGGGCATCACAGTTGTATATTGTGATATTAAATGTAATGATGCACTTCAATAACTCAATAGTCATTCTGGATTGATTGGATGATGCCGATGCACTTTAACACACAGTAGTAACTATTAAAAGCTTTTTTTCCAAGAAAAAAAACTACTGTATTATGGAAAGAAATAAAGTGACTATTTTTAAATTGTAGGCATTGCCCTGCTGTCACAGGATTGGCTGATCAGATAATTACATGAATAATTATATTCTGTCTGTAATGATCCACTGTATGGCAGTGTTGCAAAGGACTGGGACATACAGTCTTATCCACAAAGGGTCAGTGTTTGTGCAGGTTTTGACATCTTCCACTTGTTTCAGTCATTGATTGGTTTTTGTATAAAGACAGAATCTTGAAGCTGGGTGGGAGCCATCCTGGTGAGACCACCTTGCCTTAAGATCCATAAAGATCTTCTGAAAGCCAACAGGGTTGAAAAGTTTCCAATGGTGTTTGTTTAAAAAAAAAAAAAAAAAAAAGCTCTGCATATTTAAAATGGAAGGAGGTGTTTAATATGGAATGTATAACCTGGAGGTAATTCTTTGCATTTCCCCATCTCTTTATACTAACAGTACAACTTTCAACACTAAGGTGGTCTCACCTTGATGGCTGACACCCTGGCTTCAAAATTGAAACACTAATATCCATTGTTGTTGTTTTTTTGTTTTTTTTAGATCAGTGATTGGATGGGGCATCCTTGTCCCCCCCGTCCTGTCCCGTTCCGTCTCGGTGCCCAAATGTTGGGGTTCTCCCCGGTCGATGAAAGGGTAGCTCCCTTCCGCCTTTGGGTGGGGGGGACGGGTCATGACTGTTATTTGTGCTTATGCACCAAATGACAGTTTAGAGTACTCACCCTTTTTGGCGTCTTTAGGGGATGTGTTGGAGAACGCTCCCTCGGGAGACTTGCTCGTCTTGGGAGACTTCAACGCTCATGTGGGCAACGATAGTGTGACCTGGAAGGGTATGATCGGTAGGTACGGCCTCTCCAGTCTGAACCCGAATGGTGTTTCATTGTTGGACTTCTGTTCTCTTCAGTTTGTCTGTCACGATCACCATGTTCGAACATAAGGGTGCCCATAAGTGCACTTGGCACCAGGACACCGTTGGTCACAGTTCAATGATCGACTTTGTAGTTGTGTCACCGGATTTGCGGCTGCATATTCTGGACACTCGGGTGAAGAGGGTAGCTGAGCTGTCTACTGATCACCACCTAGTGGTGAGCCGGCTTTGATGGTAGGGGAGGCTGCCTTCCAGACTTGGCAAGCCCAAGCATATAATTAGGGTCTGCCGAGGATGTTTGGCAGAGTCTCCTGTCTGACAGACCTTTAACTCCCACCTCTGGCAGAGCTACAACCACATCCCGGGGGAGGCAGGTGACATGTCATTTGAATGGGCCATGTTTCGTGCCTCCATTGCTGAGGTGGCAGCCCATAGCTGTGGCCGGAAGGTTTTCGGTGCTTGTTGTGGCGGTAACCTTCAAACCTGGTGGTGGACACCTTTGGTGAAGGGGGCCGTCCAGTTGAAAAAGGAGGCCTATCAGGTCTTATTAGCCTGTGGGACTCCCGAGGCAGAAGACAGGCACCGGCAGGCCAAACGTGCTGCAGCCGAAGCTGTCGCAGATGCAAAATCTCGGGTGTGGGAGGAGTTCGGTGAGGACCTGGAGAGTGATTATCAGTTGGCTTCAAAAAGATTCTAGAACACCATCCGACACCTCAGGAGGGGGAAGCAGTTCTCCACAAACACTTTACAGTGGAGGTGGGGAGCTGCTCACCTCTGGGGATGCCGTCAAGAGGTGGAGAGAATACTTTGAGGACCTCCTCAATCCCATTAACACGCCCTCCATGGAGGAGGACGACCCTGGGGGTTTGAGCGGGGGTCACAGGTAGTCAAAAAGCTCCTCTGTTGTTGGGTTGGATGAGATCTGCCCTGAATATCTCAGGGCTCTGGATGATGTAGGAGTGTCTTGGTTGACAGTCTTTGCAACATGCACGTGGTCATCGGGGGCTATACCTGTGGATTGGCAAACCGGGGTGGTAGTCCCCCTTTTTAAAAAGGGGACCAGAGGGTGTGCTCCAATTATTGGGAAATCACACTCCTCAGCCTTCCCAGAAAAGTCTATGCAGAGGGAGTGGAGAGGATAATCCGACCGATTTTTGAACCTCGGCCTCGGAAGGAACAATGTGGTTTTCGTCCTGGCTGTAGCACTCTTGACCAACTCTATACTCTCCACAGGATCTTGGAGGGGGCGTGGGAGTTTGCTCAATCTGTCCCCGTGTGTTTTGTGGATTTGGAGAAGGCTTTTGATCATGTCCCTTGGCTTGCTCCGGGAGTATGGCGTTCCAGAGCTGTTGCTATGGGCCATTCGATCGCTGTATCACCGGAGCCAGAGTTTGGTCCATATTGGTAAACAGGTTGAATTTGTTTCCGGTGAGGGTTGGAGTCCGCCAAGGCTGTCCTTTGCCACCGATTCTGTTCATAATTTTTATGGACAGAATTTCTAGGTGCAGCCGAGGCATTGGGGGGTTCTGGTTTGGTGGCCATCCGATCTTGTCTCTGCTTTTGCGGATGATGTCCTTTTGGCTTCATCAAGCCGGGACCTCCAGCTCTCATTGGAGCGATTCGCAGTCGAGTGCGAAGCAGCCAGGATGATAATCAGCACCTCCAAATCCGAAGCCATGGTTCTCAGTCAGATAAGGGTGGAATGCACCCTCCAGGTGGGGAATGAGGTCCTTCCCCCAAGTAGAGGAGTTTAAGTATCTTGAGGTTTTGTTCACGAGTGAGGGAAGGCTAAAACAGGAGATCGATATATGGATCGCTGCAGCCTCTGCTGTTAAACAGAGCCTGTACCAGTCCGTTGTTGTGAAGCTGTCAATTTATTATTCGATCTACATTCCAACCCTCACCTTTGGTCACGAGCTTTGGGTAGTGACTGAAAGAACAAGATCACGGATACAAGTGGCTGAGATAAGCTTCCTTTGCCAGGTGGTGGGGTTCTCCCTTTGAAATAAGGTGAGAAGCTCTACCATCCGGGGAGAGCTAGGAGTAGATCCGCTGCTCCTCCGCATCTGGTCAGAATGCCTCTAGAACGCCTCGCTGGGGGGTTTTGGGCGTGTCCAACCGGGAAGAGACCCCAGGGTAGACCTAGAACACGCTGGAGGGACTATGGCTCTTGGCTTGTCTGGGAACGCCTCAGTGTCCTCCCGGAAGAGCTTTGAGGAAGTGATGGGGAAAGGGATGTCTGGACGTCTTTGCTTAAATTGCTGCCCGCGCGACCTGATTCTGGATTAAGCGGAAGATGATGATGAAGATGATGATGATTGAACGGGTGGAAGTTGTAGCTACTGCTTAGTTGAAGTGAAAACCTGCAATGACCCTTTGTGGGTTAGGTTGGACACCCCTGGCTTACAACCAGCCCTTTTTCCTGCTAATGTGATGTTTAATCTATAAAGTAAAAACAACTGAATTAAAATGTGCTGTAATCTCAGATCCCAAATATGCTAGCCAGATGAAGTAATGAAAAACATGACGGCAGGTCCATACATCAGTGTTCTCACTGACCAGTTAAAAATGATGTATTTTATCAATAATAACTCTTAAAATTTGCACAAAATTTTAGTAGCTAAAATAAATACATGTATGACAATTACCTCTACAAGTTTGAAGTAGTTAGAATGCAAACCTCTGCCAAGCTGAAAAAAATCTAGTTTACAGTACAGATGCCGAGTTGGTATATCGTTTAAAAATAAAATTCTATAATGTATGTGTAATAATGACTTCTTGTACAGTGTTGAATACTTAAAAAAAAATATCTGGATCCAGAATTTCGTCTGAAACATCTTCCAGATTTATAGGAGTGTAATCTAGGCAGAACTTTACCACCACACACCTCAGCCTGCCCTGGTCTATACAGCAGGGCTGGAGACGAGAATTTGACCGATGGCTGAACCTCGGCTTCAGGATTAACAATGTGGTTTTCTGTCCGCAACACTCTCGGCCAGCTCTATATGCCCTACAGGACTCTGGAAGGGGCGATGGGAGTTTGGCAAATCTGTCTACGTGTTTTGTGGATTTGGAGAAGATTTCGTCTGTGTTATTTGGGTTCTCTTCTGGGGTGTGCTCTGGGAGTACTACATTCCGGACCTATTGCTATGGTCCAGTTGGTCGCTGTATCAACAGAGCCACAGATTAGTCTGTATTGGGAACAACAGGTTGAATTCATTTCTGGTGAGGGTTGGAATCCGCCAAGGCTGTCCTTTTTCATCAATGTTTATATGGACAGAATCTTTAAACTCCACTGCATGATCTTCCAGGTATTAGACCTTTTTGCACCTTTGAGGTTTTTGGGATTGGCTGGCCATCAAACAACAGCTGCAGTATTTACCATATGTGGATTTTATTTATTTAATTACCTGTGTGAACACCTTGCTGTATGTTCTATATAGCAAGTGGATCGACCAAAGTTGTAAAAAAAAAACCTCACTCTGCTATATGAAGGTTTTGCGAGGTGACTATGTTGATCATTGAAAGTCACTAAATGTGAAAGGTAAACATCTGATAAAATCCACATGTGGTTTCCAAACGATGGTCCATAATAACGGCATTTCCAAAGGCCCGCACTCGACAGTATACGCACTGTATCCAAAAATTTGTAACTTTGCTCTGACCTTTGACCCAAACGTTGCAAAATTAAATCACCTCTGGAGGGTTGTAATTGCACAAAGTTTTTAACAATCTGGGAATGGGTGTGGTCAGCATCTTGTTCGCAGAGCATTACGAAAACAAAATGCAGGTGGCTGCACCTTCCAAACTTTTGGGTTTACCTCGCTATTGCAGTTGTGACTTTACAGCTGCAGAGGGAACTCGTTAGTCTTTTAAACCCATACAGAAATGCACACTGACTGCATCATTGTGCTTTTATTCTGGTTTAGTGTGAATAGTGGTTTAGAGTTTTTTCAAATCCTTTATTATTTAGTCGATCGGATGTTGCATAACATTAAAACTTTTTCTGAACAAAAAGATTAATTAGACATTAATTAGGTGTATTTAAACATTTCCAATGTACCTGTATTCTGTAGGTAACTGCAGCCGGTTTAAAAAGTACATTTTCACTTGAGAGTATGGCTAAGAGCAACTTATTGTTCACAAACACAGAGTAATTACGCTTTAGGACACTTGAGTCCTGATATAAATTAATAAAAATATTACAGTACAGTATTTGATATCTGTTACAGGTTTTTAGACTAATGTGTGAAGGTCTGTCATAAGCTTGACTTTTATAGAAAATGATAATTTTGCAATATTATAGTATCTGAGAGGGAGTAGACCAAGTTACATCCTGTATCTCGGTGTGTTTAAAAAAAGTTTAAACTGAAACAGGCTGGTTCTTATAAAAAAAAAAAACACACAAATGGGGAAGTATTCAAAAGGGACTTTTTTGGGGAAACAAACACACAATGTTATTAATAGCCTTGTGTATCTCTGGTCTATCAGTGTTTCAAGATTGTGTCAAGTATAAAGCACTTCTGTTCTGTTAAATTTAATGTATAATGCTATAGTAATGTAAATATACAAACACACTATGTCAGAAGCATAATAACTGTTTGGGAATGTATGTGTAGGTAAAATTGATGTACTGTGGCCTTACCACAAGGAGGCAATTAACCATTAATTACTAGTTGTAGTTTCCACATGAGGCACCGTAAAGTCGAACAGAGAAGCAGGAGTGATGTGACAGTGAGTTGAACATTCAGGGATGCAGCATTAGCTGATAGTCCATTAAACTGCTGGAGTGACCAAAATGACTAATGCAGTTTGTGCATTGCGTTTGGCCAGAACACACGCAAGCACCAGGACTGTTTTGATGACAGTGATGAGGAAATACAGAAGCTGCCCAAGGAAACCACCAAGCCCACAGTTTTCCAAGAAGATCACTTATCTGTCTCCAAGAAAGCAACCTCCCACTCCATCAAAAGCAAGCTGCAGACAAAGCTCAGAGAGATGCTGCACTCCTGGCATAGCAACAAGGCAGATGAGATACAGAAGTATACCAACAGTAACAACTCCAAGCATTTCTATGATGCCCTGAAGACCATATACGGGTCAAATACTCTGTTACCTCACCACTGCGCAGTGTGGACTGGTCCACTGAGAAGAGTGCAATCCTGGAAACATAGCCAGAGCACTTCAGCAATGTTCTGAACAGGCCTTCCTCCATCAATAATGAAACCATTGCTTGCATACCCCAAGTTGACATGAACACTTCCCTGGCAGAGCCTCCATCAGAATTGGAGATCAGGAAAGCAGTCAAAGTTCTATCAAGGGCAAAGCACCCAGCCTAACTCCATCCCAGCTGACGTTTATAAGGCAGGAGGGATTTTGGTTCAGAAACTCACTGAATTATTTCAGACCATGTGGCAACAAGAAACTCTTCCCCAAGAATTCAAGGTCACCTCCATTGTCCACCTTTACAAGAGAAATGGAAATAGGCAGCACTGCAACAAACACTGGAATTTCTCTACTTGTGATTGCAGAGAAGATACTCACTTGAATCCTCCTCAACCACCTCATTCAACACATGTAAGATGGACACCTGCCAAAAAGTCAGTGGGCTTCAGAGAGTGTCGTGGGACAACTAACATGATCTTTGCTGCTCTTCAGCTTCAGCTTTAAGTGGCAAGCTCTTCCACCTACGGAAGCTGCAAACAAATACTTAGGTGGAAAAGGACTCAGTGTGTGACTTTCTGTTCACAGATGACTGCACACTCAACACTGCCACAGAAGAACAGATGCAGCAGAGCACCAACCGCATTTCTACTGCTTGTACTCTTTGGCCTCAAAATTAACACAAGGAAGACCGAAGTTATGTACCAACCTGCCCCGAAAATGCTGTATGCACACCCAGCTGTCACGATTGAAGGAGAAACTAAAATCTCCCAAAAGAATAATTCACATATCTCGGCAGTTTGCTTTTCAGATCACCAGTTTCACATGAACTGCCTGAGAAAGCTGCTGAAAATTACCTGGCACAACAAACTTCCAGACTCAGCGGTCCTCTCCTGAGCATCCACACCCTGCTGAGGAGCACACTAGTCCTTCTCAAAAAATTAGCATATTGTAATAAAGTTCATTATTTTCTGTAATGTACTGATAAACATTAAACTTCATATATTTTAGATTCATTGCACACCAACTGAAATATTTCAGGTCTTTTATTGTTTTAATTTTGATAATTTGGGCAAAAAAGTAAAGAAAAACCAAAAATCCCTATCTCAAAGAATTAGCATATTTCATTCAACCAATTAAAAAAAAGCGTTTTTAATACAAAAAATGTCAACCTTCAAATAATTATGTTCAGTTATGCACTCAATATTTGGTCAGGAATCCTTTTGCAGAAATGACTGCTTCAACGTGGCGTGGCATGGAGGCAATCAGCCTGTGGCACTGTTGAGGTGTTACGGAGGCCCAGGATGCTTCGATAGCGGCTTGAGATCGACCCCAACACTTGGGAGACTGAAGCGCTAAAGCGCCCAGCCTGGCATATCTACATCAGCAAAGACTCCACCTCCTAAGAGCAAAACAGGACAATTGGGGCCCAAAGGAATCGTGAGCTGCATAAGTCCAGAACGATTTGGAACAGCCGATTGAACTACTGTGCATGTTTTTGGATGCTGGGAGGAAACCAGAGTACCTAGAGGAAATCCACGCAAGCACGGGGAGAATATGCAAACTCCAATTCTGATTACCAAGCTGAAAAAAATAAATACAATGCTAAAGTGTAGCGGATGTGATGGGCATCAAAATTGCATCTTGTCTAAATTTCTGCGTTTATTCCAATGGAATTCTGTCTGTAGCAAAAATAGGGGTTTTTTTGTCTGGACGACAGAAATCAGATATTATTTTGGTGTAAAATTTATTCTTACAATGATATGAACCAAAAAATTCTTGTGAGAAAAACTGTGATGACTTGAACATCAATATCTGATATGGTACAAGTATTCATAAAAATTATATATTTCACAAGATAAATGTAAACTATGAGCACTAAACAAGTGTAACTATACAGATTGCATAAACAGTAAAAAACTGCCTGTCTGAAATACTAGTGCAGAGCCTTACAGCTACAGAACACAAACATTTCCATCCATTGAGCTTCTAGCAGTTCATTGGGTGAACAGATGACTTTTTGGTATTGGGACTACTGCATTTAAATGAAGGTATATGTTGGGTAAAACAACTTCATCCATCCATAATATCTTCAGGGATGCAGTGAAAGTTAAGCCAATCCCCGCTGACTTTAGGACGACTCCATCCCAGGACCAGCCATTAACAGCTATGGGTAATTTAGAGTTGTCGGTTGACCAAATGTACCTGTCTTTTTTAAGCTGTGGGATGAAACCGGGGTGCCAATACAAAGTCCACCATGCAAACTCCACACAAAAAGGCCCCATTCTGGCTGGGTGATTCAAACACACGACCTCCATGCAGTGAGAGACAGTGCTACTACCGAGCCACTGCGATGCCCCGAATGGAATAAGAACTTCACTGTGTTGTTTCCAGTAAGAATTAGCACAATTTATGCAGCTAAAACAAGTATAAATGCAATAGTCAGGTTTAGAAACTTAAGGTATTTACACAAGAAAAGAGAAATTATGAGTCGAATAGAAGGTTCGGTTTGTGCAAACCATTTTTATGCCCATTTATTATTTTGATCGGTTTACTGCTGCTGTACTGGACAGGCAATACATTTCCTCATTTCTGGTTTCCTGGATTTGGACTTCAGAACTTTGAAAGAAAATCTGTAAATGCTCTGGCAATTCCTGGATTTTGGCAAGTCCATGAATCACTGGATTTTGGTAAAACTGAAGCAATGGTTCGTGGTTTTCCAGTGATTGGTGAAGCTTCATCAGTTTACAGATGCACGGTTCACTGCAACAGGAGAGAAAACATTAAAATCCATAAATATAGTGAGATACGAGTCTGTGTGGGCCATAAATCAGTGTTGGTTTTGGTTTTACACAAACGCCATGACACCTTACACACAAAATCATGTGATAGTTTGTGTGTATAAGGGGGTGCACTAGTGTTTGTGTGAGTGTGACAGTGTGCACACCCCATAGACACACACACATACACACACACTATAACATGATTTTGTGTGTAAAGTGTTGTGGCGTGAAACCAGAATGATTTATGTTGTCTCAGTTATAAACACATTTGGCCTGATGCTTCCACGGCAGACTCTGTGGGGTGGGGTTTGTGCACATTGACATGAGGGTTAAAAGGAAAACATGATCAGTTCAACATTTTTCAGCCATCTTATGACTGAACAAATATTTCACGGTGGATTTTAAACATACATACATATATATATATATATATATATATATATATATATATATATATATATATATATATATATATATATATATATATATATATATATGAAATGCAGCCATGAGGTGGGGGGGGGGGGGCACTAACCAGTGTCTCTCCCCCTCATGTCGGTCCCAAGCCCGGAGAAATGCAGAGGGTTGTGTCAGGAAGGGCATCCGACGTAAAACCAATGCCAAACATTTATGATGCAAATAAGAAGTACTACCCTCATACCGGCTCGGTCGAGGCCCGGGTTAACAACGACCGCCATCAGTGCTGTCAATCAACAGAGTGCTGATGGAAATTGGACTACTGTTGGTTGAAGACGTTGACGAAGGAGAGGTGGGAGGCGTGTCCGTAGGCAGAGAGAGAAAAGGAAAGGAATGAGTCTAGGACTGAGAGTGGGGACTTTGAATGTTGGAACTATGGCAGGAAAAGGTAGAGAGCTGGCTGACATGATGCAGAGGAGGAAGGTGGACATACTGTGTGTTCAGGAGACCAGGTGGAACGGTAGCAAAGCTAAAAGATTAGGAGCAGGGTTTAAGCTATTTTATCACGGTGTGGATGGGAAGAGAAATGGAGTAGGTGTCATCTTGAAAGAGGAGTTTGTCAGGAATGTTCTAAAAGTGAAAAGAGTGTCAGACAGAGTGATGAGTCTCAAGTTAGAAATTGAAGGTGTAATGCTCAATGTTGTTAGTGCTTATGCCCCACAGGCGGGATGTGAGCTAGAAGAGAAGGAGAGATTCTGGAGTGACTTAGATGAAGTGATGCAGAGTACCGCCAGAGGTGAAAGAGTGGTCATTGGTGCAGACCTCAATGGACATGTTGGTGCAGGCAACAGAGGGGACGAGGAAGTGATGGGCAGGTTTGGTATCCAGGACAGAAACGCAGAAGGACAGATGTTAATAGATTTTGCAAAAAGGATGGAAATGGCTGTGGTGAATACTTTCTTCCAGAAGAAACAGGAGCATAGGGTGACTTATAAAAGGGAAGGTAGGAGCACACAGGTAGACTACATCTTGTGTAGGCGATGTAATTTGAAGGAAGTCAGTGACTGCAAAGTAGTAGTGGATGAGAGTGTTGCCAAACAGCATAGGATGGTGGTGTGCAGGATGACGCTGATGGTGAGGAAGGTGAAGAAGGCAAAGGCAGAGCAGAAGACAAAGTGGTGTAAGCTGAAAAAGGAAGAGTGTCGTGTTGTCTTCAAAGAGGAGTTGAAACAGGCTTTGGGTGGCCAGGAAGTGCTTCCAGATGACTGGACAACCACAGCAAATATGATCAGGGACACAGGTAGGAGAGTACTTGGTGTGTCATCTGGAAGGAAAGTAGATAAGGAGACTTGGTGGTGGAATGAGGAAGTGCAGGAGTGTGTACAAAGGAAGAGGTTAGCTAAGAAAAAGTGGGACATAGAGAGGACCGAAGAGAGTAAACAGGAGTACAGGGAGACACAGCATCAGGCGAAAGTAGCAGTGGTCTTTGCTGATAGACAAGACATGAAACACTTTTACGATTCACTGAGGTGTGTAATCGGACCACCAACATCAGGCAGTTCCCCTTTACTCAGCACAGACAGAGCAACACTCATCACCGACAAAAACAAGATTGTAGAGAGATAGGCAGAACACTTCAACGGCGTTCTAAATCGTCCATCGTCCATCAATGACGAAGCCGTTCAACGCATTCTCCAGGTGGACATAAACCCAGACTTGGACATAAATCCATCAGAGGACGAAGTTGCCAAGGCAATCAAGCAGATGTCGACTGGAAAAGCCCCCGGCTGTGATGCCATCCCTGCTGAAGTGTTCAAGACAGGCAGGCCTTCTCTCCTACACAAACTTACAGCGCTATTTCAATCGTTTTGGGAAAGTGAGACCCTCCCTCAAGATTTTAAAGATGCCACAATCGTTCACATCTACAAAAGAAAGGGAACCAAGCGATCGTGTGACAACCACAGAGGGATATCACTTCTCTCTATCGCCGGCAAGATCTTTGCCCGAGTGCTCCTCAATCGTCTCCTGAAACATCTCGAGCAAAGTCATCTCCCCGAGAGCCAATGCGGATTCCGCGCAGGTCGAGGGACTATTGATATAATCTTTGCTGCCCGTCAGCTTCAGGAGAAAAGTGTGGAATAAAGTCAAGATCTCAATATCACTTTCGTAGATCTAACAAAAGCCTTCGGCACTGTGAGCAGAGAGGACAGTGGAAGATCATATTGAAGTTTGGCTGCCCGGACAGGTTTGTGAAGATTGTCAGACAATTTCACGACGGAATGATGGCCCGTGTTCTTAATGATGGAAACACCTCCGATCCGTTTCAGGTGTCAAATGGAGTTAAACAAGGTTGTGTTCTTGCCCCTACACTGTTCAGTTTGTTTTCGGTGATGCTGACCGATGCCTTTCGGAGACTCCCCTCGGCATCCCCATCAAGTACAGGTGTGACAGAAAACTGTTCAACCACCGACATCTGCAGGCCATCACTAAAGTCAAAGAGACTGTGATTCGTGATCTGCTATTTGCTGATGACTGTGCCCTCAGTGCCATCAATGAGCAAGAAATGCAACAGGAAATGGATGCATTATCGTCTGCCTGCGACAACTTCGGCCTCACCGTCAACATCAAGAAGACTGAAGTGATGTATCAGCCCACCCCAGCAAAACCATATCAGGAAACAAACATCACAGTGAAGGGACAGCGACTTTAAGATGTGGAAAACTTCACCTACCTCAGCAGCACTCTCTCTTGCTACGCCAACATCGATGCTGAAGTCAGCAACCGCATTGCGAAGGCAAGCAGCGCTTTTGGGAGATTGAAGAAGTTAGTCTGGGAACGAAGAGGTATCTCACAATACACCAATATCAAAGTGTACAGAGCAGTCGTCTTAACTATACTTCTTTATGGCTGTGAATCTTGGACCATCTACAGAAGACACGAGAAACTTCTCCAGCAGTTCCATCTCCGTTGTCTCCGAAACATCTTTAATATTCACTGGCAAGATAGGATCACAAACACCGAGGTTCTGGAGAGAGCAGACCCCCCCCCAGCATTATTACCATCATGCGCAAAGCTCAGACACGATGGGCAGGACACGTCTGCCGTATGTCAGACTCCAGGATACCCAAGCAGTTACTGTACGGTGAACTCAGTTGTGGTAGCAGGAAAGTAGGAGGCCAGCGCAAACACTATAAAGACTCCATCAAAGCATACTTGAAGGACTTCAACATCGACGTTGCAACATGGGAAACCGCAGCATTTGACAGACTGGCTTGGCGCAACCTGATTCACAAAGGTGCCATCCACTCAGAGAAAAAACGTTCGAACACAGCCAAAGATAAACGTCAAACACGCAAGGCTCGAGCTGACCAATCTACCAACACGACCCCCTCTCACTGGTGTCCAACTTGTGGGAGGGGCTTTCATGCCTGTATTGGCCTTACAAGCCACCTGCGGACACATCACCCCGCCTCTTAGACACTGTGTTGTTTGTGTTGCTATGGTCATACTCGATATCGAGTCAACGAACATCATATATAATGCAGCCGTGAGGGGGAGGGGCACAAACCAGTGTTCACCCTCACACGGTCTCAAGCCCAGATAAATGCAGAGGGTTGTGACGGGAACGGCATCCGGCATGAAACTTCTGCCAAAATTCTCATGCAAATGATCAAAACGAAATTCATACCGGATCGGTCGAAGCCCGGGTTAACAACGACCGCCATCAGTGCTGTTAACCAACAGGGTACTGGTGGAAATTGGACTACTGCTGGTAGAAGAAGGAGAGGCAAGAGGCGTGTCCATAGGCGGAGAGAGAAGAGGAAAAGCATGAGTCTAGGACTGAGAGTAGGGACTTTGAATGTTGGAACTATAAAAGAAAAAGCTAGACATGATGTAGATGAGGAAGGTGGACAAACTGTGTGTTCAGGAGACGAGGTAGAAAGGTAGCAAAGCTAAAAGCTTAGGAGCAGGGTTTAAGCTGTTTTATCATGATCTGGATGGGAATAGAAATGGAGTAGGAGTCATCTTGAAGGAGGGATTTGTCAGGAATGTTCTAGAAGTGAAAAGAGTGTCAGACAGAGTGATGAGTCTCAAGTTAGAAATTGAATGAGTGATGTTCAATGTTGTTAGTGCTTATGCCCCACAGGCAGGATGTAAGCTAGAAGAGAAGGAGAGATTCTGGAATGAGTTAGATGAAGTGATGCAGAATACCCCCAGAGGTGAAAGAGTAGTCATTGGTGCAGACTCCAATGGACATGTTGGTGCGGGCAACAGAGAGGACGAGGAAGTGATGGGCAGGTTTGGTATCCAGGACAGGAACACAGAAGGACAGATATTGATCGATTTTGCAAAAAGGATGGAAATGGCTGTGGTGAATACTTTGTTCCAGAAGAAACAGGAGCATAGGGTGACTTATAAAAGCGGAGGTAGCAGCACACAGGTAGACTACATCTTGTGTAAGACAAGATAAGATAAGATACAGCTTTATTAATCTCACAATGGAGAAATTCACTGTTACAGGCTCTTGAGGTACTATCAGTAGGGGGTGCAAAAATAGATATGTATACAAATATACACACATACATATATATTATATAAGTAAATAAATAAATAGATACATAAATAGTATAAATTAATAAACAATAAAAGAAAAGAATGGAGCAACTTTATAGGCGATGTCATTTGAAGGAAGTCAGTGACTGCGAAGTCATAGTGGGTGAGAGTGTTGCAAAACAGCATAGGATGGTGGTGTGCAGGATGATGCTGATGGTGAGGAAGGTGAAGAAGGCAAAGGCAGGGCAGAAGACAAATTGGTGGAAGCTGAAAAAGGAAGAGTGTCATGTTGTCTTCAAGGAGGAGTTGAAACAGGCTTTGGGTAGTCAAGAAGTGCTTCCAGATGACTGAACAACCACAGCCAATGTGATCAGGGAGACAGGTAGGAGAATACTTGGTGTGTCCTCTGGAAGGAAAGTAGATAAGGAGACTTGGTGGTGGAATGAGGAAGTGCAGGAGTGTGTACAAAAGAAGAGGTTAGCTAAGAAGAAGTGGCACATTGAGAGGACTGAAGAGAGTAAACAGGAGTACAGGCAGACACAGCGTAAGGCGAAGGTAGCAGTGCCAAAGGCCAAAACAGAGGGCGTATGATGACATGTATGCTCGGTTGGACAGTAAGGAGGGAGAAAATTATTTATACAGGTTGGCACAGCAGCAAAATAGAGATGGGAAGGACGTGCAGCAAGTAAGAGTGATTAAGAACACAGAGGGAAATGCATTGACTGATGACAGAAGTGTGCTGGGAAGATGGAAAGAGTACTTTGAAGAGCTGAGGAATGAGGAAAATGAGAGAGAAAAAAAGAGTAGAAAAGGTGACCGTTGAAGACCAGGAAGTAGCAAAGATTAGTAAGGGTGAAGTGAGGAGAGCATTGAAGAGGATGAAGAATGGAAAGGCAGTTGGTCCTGACGACATACCGATGGAGGTATGGAAGTGTTTAGGGGAGGTAGCAGTAGATTTCCTGACAAGAATATTCAACAAGGTCTTAGAAAGTGAGCAGATGCCGGAGGAATGGAGGAGACGTGTGCTGGTGACCATTTTTAAGAACAAGGGAGACGTGCAGAGTTGTGGCAACTACAGAGGGATAATGTTGATGAGCCATACGATGAAGTTATGGGAAAGAATAGTGGAAGCTAGACTAAGGCTAGAGGTCAGCATCTGTGAACAACAGTTTGCTTTTATGCCAAGAAGGAACACCACAGATGCAGTGTTTGCCTTGAGGATGTTAATATAGAAGTACAGAGAAGGTCAGATGGAGCTGCATTGTGCCTTTGTGGATCTGGAGAAAGCATATGACAGGGTGCCGAGAGAAGAACTGTGGTATTGTATGAGGAAGTCTGGAGTGGCAAAGAAGTATGTTAGAGTGGTGCAGGACATGTATGAGAGATGTAAGACAGTGGTGAGGTGTGCTGTCGATGTGACAGAAGAAGAGTTCAAGGTGGAGGTGGGACTGCATCAAGGGATATATATATATATATATATATATATATATATATATATATATATATATATATATATATATATATATATTTATAGTTTTTTTCTTTTTTCTTTTCTAATGTCATTGTGTTTTTCATGCCTTATAAGTTTTGTGACGTTTACCTCCAGGGCCTTCTTGAGCTCTAAGTAAAAAATATCTCCAGGCATATTGGCCCTCAACTAGCCGAAATTATTTAAACACGAGAGACTTTACATCACTGTCAGATCCTGAAGTGTGAACATCGAGAGGTTGGTTTGAATACAATATTCCTTTTCTTGTAACAGACGATTCATGGGGACTTGTACGGTGATGGATGTGTTCTTAACCCACTTCCTAAAAAGCTCATTCATTCTTTTTTTCAGCTGATTAATCCTAATTAGGGTCGTGGGGAGGCTGGTGTCTATCTCAGACTCTGCAAGGGTGGGGTACACCCTGAACAGCTCAGCAGACAATTGCGGGGCAATTTGGAACAGTCGGTTAACCTACTGTGCATGTTTTTGGCCTGTGGGAGGAAACCAGAGTGCTTGGATAAACTCTACAGTACAAGCATGGGGAGAACATGCAAACTCCACATGGAAACGCTCCAAGCGGGGAATCAAACCCAGGAACTACTTGCTGTGAGGTGGATGTGTGAACCACTGCACCGCCAAAAAACTGCAGCTCCTGTAAATTACTAAAAAAAGATTGAGTGTTAAAACACTGAAGTGTGATTGTTGAAAGGCTTGTTTAATTAAAATATTTCTGCAGTTACGGCTGATTCACAGCAATGTTTACGGTGATAATATAATCTCATTTTGTTGTAAAGCCACTTATATCATTCTATAAGGAAGTGTGGTGAAGTCTTCCGGGAGAAATCAGGTTATTCTTCCCAGTTTCTGTGCAACATGTACAGCTGCATTATTTTGATCTTACTAAGATGAAAGAGGAGAAATCGAGACTCTGCGGTGACGGACTGTTTATAGTCGCATCTTAGATTGAAATCTTCATGGCTTCTCTATGCATTTCCATTAGCATTGAAAACTCGTTTTTAAAATAATGACAACGTGCCCCGTGATGGTGTGGAGGGCCGTCTAGTGTGTACCTCGCCCTCGCCCGGAGTCGGCTGAGATGGACGCCAGCCTCCTAGAGACCCTAATCAGGAATAAGCTTATAAACTGAATGAATAAATAATGGAAACAGTGGATGTTTAGGTTCGGGGACCCAACAATGGGTTTAATCCAACAGTGAATAAGAGGTGAATATGGAAATTTTGTTCTGAAGATTCTGTGAAAAATGTCGTAAAATTCCATTAATAAAAGATATTGGAGGATTTGCAGACTAATGATGGCAGTGAAATGTTTGCTATAGTTAATCTGGTTTACTGACAGGCAACACAATAATGTAAATGATCAGAGCAAGGAACTTGCTGTGTGGAACTTCACACTTGGAATGTAAGTACAAATTAATACTAATGATTTCAATTATGTCATTCGTTAATTATTCAAATATTATTCGAACCTGCAGTGATTAAGGGGAATAAACTTTTTTTTCTTCTCTTGCTGTAAAAGCTCAGAGTTATATTAAACACAAATAATGGTGATGAGATCATTTTTTTCTTTTACCTTGCATTGTGTTCCTTTTCATTGGTTTTAGTTTAATTTCCGTGTAAGTCACCTCACTGCTGCTGGGTTTGGTATCAGCACCTGCAGTAGGACAGAACAAACCCAACCCAATGTTTATTTGTGTAATACAGTAACCCCCATTACACCTCAGAACTCGAGAATGTGATGTAAGAAATGAATAAATGTTCTGAAAAGTTTGAGTGTTTTCTGCTCATGTTCTCTCACTGATTCTGTGCTCAGGTCACGTCATTAACACTCACCGTTCTTCCTGTCTGGCTTCTTTTTGAACCTGACCTGTGCGTACATGGTTTCACCGCTCGCCGCTTCACCTGAACACAGTGCAGTGGGAAATGACTGTACAGTGCAGTAGAGTCTGTGGTTAAATCTCCTAATGCAACAGGAAATGTTTTGGATATAAACCAAACTGTTCCTCTCGTACCTTCCTGATCCACAGCGGCGTAAATGTGTTCGTTTTCTACAGGAAATACAAAGAAGATGAAACTTTTTGAAGGTGATCTTATAAAATTTGAACTTTACATTGAATTTTACAGAGAGATGTAAGTTCCCAATATTAAACATAGTGATCAAGGTGGTGTCTGACCAGTCTGAAGTGCGGCGTGTCCTGAATGAGTGGTTTCAGCTCCTGCCTGGTTTATTTGGTTTTTCTGTTTTTCTGTGCAGGAAGACAAATTACAAAATTTATTGCAAGATATAATTGTAATAAAAGTATGAAGTGAGAAGGCAGTGGTGGTGCGATGGTGAGGCGCTGGATCACTGATCCGTAGGTCGGGGGTTCAAGCCTCACTATCACCGGGTGGTCACTGCTGTCCCCACAGTGCATTAACTGGGTTATCAAAGGCCGTCCATGTGTCTCACTGTCTGTGGTGGAGGTTCATGTAAAAGAACCATTGCTGACTTTCGTCAATAGTAGCTACACAGCCGTCACCGTATCTCCGCAATGAGATGGCCTGGCAGGCGATCCAGGGTGTACTCTGCCCCTGCATAGCTACCAATGTGTTGCTGATCTAATTTATTTTATAACCAGTACATCAGCAAGTGTGAGAATCTCGACCAATCAAAGGTTTTGACTCTTGGTAGGCCTGGAACATTTTAGTATAAAATACAATGCCAAGAGGAAAAACACCAGCAACTGCTGCTACCCATCAATATGATGCGTTATACGAGCTTTTCAGGGGCGGCACAGTGGTGTAGTGGTCAACATGTACACCTCACAGTGAGAAGGTCCTGTGTTTGAGTCCCAGCTCGGGTGTTTCTGTGTGGGTTTTGCTTGTTCTCCTTGTGTTTGTGTGGGTTTCCTCCGGGTGCTCCGCTTTCCTCCCACAGTCCAAACACATGCACAGGAGGTTGATTGGCTGTTCCATATCACCCCTAGGTATACTAGCTGTACCCCGGCCCAGAGTCGGCCGAGATGGGTGCCAACTTTCCCTGACCAAAATTAGATTCAGTGGTTCAGAAAATGAAAATTTTTTTGGAAATGCTCTTATTCAAAGTCCATCATTCTACAGACAATGATGATTTCCAAGAGAACTTTCAAGGCATTACCAATCTGCCAAGGAGTGGATGCACCAGCAGATTCACCCTAAAATCCAACCAATGCACAGAAAAATTCTCATGAGAAAAATAAAAAGTAACATGGAGGACTCTCCAGGTCTCAGGTCTTAAATCTTAATGCTCATGAAAGTGCAGTGAGAAAAATCTGAATAAATGTGGATTGAAGGGTTTCCAGGATGGAGGCTCTTCTCTGTAAAAACAACATGGAGCCACAGCTTGTATTTGCAACGTTGTATCTGAATAAACCACAAGATTTCTGAAACAAAGTGCTCTGGACATATGAGACTAAAGTGGAGATTTTATCCATAACACGTGATACCAACCACCCAGCAGTCCTGAAGTCCACCATGAACAACTCTGGACACCAAAGTATTCTACAATCAAACATGGGTCCTTCTATCTGGCAGCTAAAGCTGGGGTGCAATCGGGTCGTGCAACAAAATGTGAACTCAAGCACAACAGCAATTTAAAAATAAATAAATAAATAAAATAATGAATCAGTGAAATCTGTTGTATGTTGTTTTACACCCAGTAAAGTGTGTTGGGTTTTTTACACCTGAGCCTGGTGGCTCATCAGGCCGATACATATCCCTGGTTTCCGTAGCGTGAAGCGACGAGGAGTTCAACTCCTCCTGAATGGAACAATAGTCCATCACAGGTTACCTTCCCAGTATTTCTTTACTGTCACCCAGTAGTATAAATGATGGCACAATGATGGTCTAACTGGGACTTGGACACACAACCTCCTGATCATGAACTCAGCACCCGAACCATTACACCACCGGCCCCACAAACCCAGACACTCAAGTAATTGTAAGTGCTGGCTAGCACCATCATCACCATCATCATCATCATCATCTTGATGCATAAACACCACAGATTTAAAAAAAAAAAGTATTTTCTTTCAGAATGTTGTTTTATTTAGAATTTTATTATAATATAAATTAAATAGTTCAATCAGTTTTCAAACCTTTTATTCTATAGAGCCACAGCAGGATCATTAAAATCACTAAAGTGATGACCAAAAATCCCAAGCCCACAACCACGCCAACTGTTACACCACTCAAACCTGAGCCTGAGGATAGAAACAGAGCAGAATTGAAACACAGGATATAAAGTTTAAAATAGAATTAAATAAAAATCAGTCCTCACTAGGATTCCCGCGTCTGACTGAGAGCCAGCTTTTCGGGGACTCTCCTCTCTCTGGGTGTTTGCAGTGGTAGAAACCTTCATCTGACTTTCGGAGGTGATGGATGATCATCTCTCCTGTAGTCTGGTTCTGGAGAACTGATCCATCTTTATAGAAATCAGCTCGGAGTTCTGAAGGATTCGGGCCGCGATATAAACAGCGTAGAGTCAGAGGACGTCCCTCAGTCACAGGATGGGCAGGAATCTCCAGGATCACATCACCATCTATAGATAGATGAACATTACATTTGATTTCATGTTTATTGGGATTAAAGAAACTCGGATCTACCACCAGCAGATCTGAAAATAAATTCTGGCCTTTCCCCAGAACAATGCTGTGTTATATATTTTCTCCCAGTAAGGAACTCAGAGTTCTGAATATTCTGGAATGAAACATTTTCCTTTTCCTTTAACAATAAACACGAGATGAAGAATCACCCTGCACTGTGATGTTGACGGGATTACTGGTTTCTCCAGATTCAGACTCACACCAGAAAACCCCGGAGTCGGATGTGTTATAGAAGTTGATTTCACATGGAGATCCTGAAGCTGATCCTCTCTGGAAACAACGTGAGGTGGACGAACTGTGTGGGTATCGTCTCACTGTCCATCCAGGAGAGTTACTCTGGTCCTCACAGCTCAGTGAGAGAGAGACGCCAGTAAAGTGTTGAGTTCTGTTGGGATTGATGTTCAGAGACGCTGGAGGAGATTCACCTTAAACACAAAACATTATAATTCCCCTGGATTCTTCTTCTTCATATTATTATTATTATTATTATTATTATTATTATTATTGTGTTTGAACACATTTACACCTGATTGAATTAAACAGAGCTATTTGAATGAGAAAATCCTCTTGTGGCGTTTAGGACGATTCAACTGGACTCAACATTCCTCACTCAGGAGGCTGAACATCAACATTTCACTCCAAACATTCACACACATGGAATTATCAACAAATAAAATCTATACGTTGAAGATTTTTACATTTTATTTGATCATCTCTGTTCAATACTCCGACACACCAGTGTTATATTTATTCTCACCACTGATCCAAAGAGGTTGTGTATCGCTGTCGTGTGAGGAGAAGGCTGGTTCTCCTCTCGCTCCTCTGCACATATAAAGTCCTGTGTGATGAGGAGCAGCAGGATCGAGAGTGTAGGAGCCTCCAGATCCTCTACTGTTGTTTGAGAGAAGCTCCGTGTCCGTGTTATCAACACGGAGATCTTTGATTGGATTGAAGTCGTGTCTGTGGGGAGAAACTGTGTACCATCTGAATGTCCAGTCTGTAGAGGAGTCTGTAATCTCACAGTTTAGAGTCACGGAGTCTCCTTCAGTCAGCCAGTTCTGTGGAGATACACGCAGTACTGCACGCGCTCTCTCTGTCACACAGGAAATACAAAACTCGACTTTATTTATTCTTTTATTTCAGACACAATAAGGACTCACAGACTCATCTGATACAGTCAGTATAACAGCAGGACTGAAGCGTGAGGGGCCTGTAAAATAACCGACAGTGAATGACAACAGTGAGCGTGACGGCGATGACATGGCTTTGCATAATGACTGCTTCCCGTGAATACAAATTATAGAAAATTATGACTAATAATGACAACTGATGATGCTCGACACAGGGGACTGTTCCTCGATTATCATGCAATGGGAATGACACGTTTTCACAAGTGATGACATTGTGTTAAATGTGTTATTCACTTTTTCGCATGGTTATTGTCAATTATTTTGCCATTCAGTGGTTAACACGTCCACCTCACAGCATGAAGGTTCTGGGTTTGATTTCCAGCTCAGGCGTTTCTGTGTGGAGTTTGCATGTTCTCCCCGTGCTGGCGTGGGTTCCCTCTGGGTGCTCCGGTTTCCTCCCACAGTCAAAAAACATGCGCAGTAAGCTAACTGGCTGTTCCAAATCACACTTGGGTGTAACTGTGAATGGTTGTGTGAATGTTGGCCCCATGTTGGTCATTATTCATCTTTCTCTGTCATTCATCTGAGAAGAGAGCGGTCAGTGAATAGTCTGTCTGTCATTCGTTATTCCCATCATTCGTGGTTGTCATTCGTCACTTGCTGTCCTTCGTCATTCGTTTACGAGATGCCCACTTCAACATTGATTCTGTCCACCTGCTCATTACTGACAGGACCGTGTGAAGAATCTTTATCCCAGCTGTACCACCAGTGGGATACACTTCCATCCTTTCAGAGTGACAACGCCACCAGTGAACCATGGTGCTCCCAGTGGGAAAGTTTCTACCTAGTCGGATATTTTTAACATAATCACAGCCAACAAACATGCAACACTCTGAAGAAATATATATTTTTAATTTTTTTTTCTTGAAATGGTCAATTAAATTATCAAAGTCAATATTAATACCTCATTTGAATTTAATTAACTTAATTTGAGTATCAATCAACACCAAATGGAAATCTATGTCAAGTTATTGCAACTTAAAACAAAACTGAGGCTCCCCTTTCCAAAATCACAAAATTTGCATCACAAAAACCATTCATTCTGGAACATGACCTCCATTTGAGTAAACGTAGGATAGGATTCGTCTGCGCAGGGATCTGAAGAGGTCTGCCTGTTTAGTGGTGCGAGTACTCGGCATCCAAGCTGATCCCACAAGCGTTTGATGGATGACAAATCAAGCGAATATGCAGGTCAGGAAAGGACGTTAATTGCATGCTGCTGCAGGTATTTTCCTGTGACACGAGCCACGTGTTAAAATCCTCCACCTTCTTTATCTCTGCCCCCTGTAACCTCACCGTTCCTCTTGGGTCCTTGTCGTTCACACACATGTATTCTGTCTTACTGAGGCTAACCTTCATTCCTCTCCTTTCCAGGGCATACCTCCACCTCTCTAGATTTTCCTGCACTTGTTCTCTGCTCTCACTGCAGATCACAATGTCATCTGCAAACATCATAGTCCATGGAGATTCTTGTCTAACCTCGTCTGTCAGCCTGTCCATCACCATAGCAAACAAGAAGGGGCTCAGAGCTGACCCTTGATGCAGTCCCACCTCCACCTTGAATTCGTCGGTCACACCGACAGCACACCTCACCACTGTCTTACATCTCTCATACATATCCCAGACCACTCTAACATACTTCTCTGCCACTCCAGACTTCCTCATGTAATGCTACAGTTCCTCTCTTGGCACCCTGTCATATGCTTTCTCCAGATCCACAAAGGCACAATACAGCTCCTTCTGACCTTCTCTGTACTTCTCTATTAACATCGTTAAGGCAAACACTGCATGTGTGGTGCTCTTTCTTGGCATGAAACCAAACTGTTGTTCACAAATGCTGACCTAGGTCTAGCTTCCACTTTTCTTTCCCATAACTTCATTGTATGGCTGATCAACTTTATCCCTCTGGAGTTCCCACAACTCTGCTCATCTCCTGTGTTCTTAAAAATGGGCACCAGCACACTTCTCCTCCATTCCTCCAGCATCTGCTCACTCTCTAAGACCTGGTTGAATATTCTTGACAGAAACCCTACTGCGACCTCTCCTAGACACTTCCATACCTTCACCTGTATGTCATTAGGACCAACTGCCTTTCCATTCTTCATCCTCTTCAATGCGCTCCTCACTTCACCCTTACTAATCTTCCTGGTCCTCAACGGTGACCTCTTCTACTCTTTTTTCTCTCTCATTTTCCTCATTCATCAGCTCTTCAAAGTACTCTTTCCATCTTCCCAGCACACTTCGGTCATCAGTCAATACATTTCCCTCTCTGTCCTTAAATCACTCTCACTTGCTGAACGTCCTTCCCATCTCTATTTATCTGCTGTGCCAACCTGTATAAATCATTTTCTCCCTCCTTACTGTCCAACCGAGCATACAAGTCATCATACACCCTCTGTTTGGACTTTGACACCGCTACCTTTGCCTTACGCTGTGTCTCCCTGTACTCCTGTTTACTCTCTTCAACTTTGAGGGGGCGTGGTGGTTTTTGCCTTTCTCTGTCTTTCCCTTTCCAGTAGAATTACTGCTGCTTTTCTTAGGACTCGGGGTTAAGGGTTAAAGCCGCCCTAATGTAACAAACAAACACAATACGCAGAATTAGACTCTCTCTCATTGGCTGTTCAAACTACTGTACACTGCACAGTGTTCAACACAGCTGGCTCTGATCCGTTCCAACTCTGATCATTTGTTCCAACACCAAGACATATTTTCCTCATATTTTGTGATTGAACTCCGATTTGTTTGAGTAAAGAGTTGTTCGACCCCCAAGGTTCCTCTGTACTTCAGAAATATTGTAAATCTTGATGATCCAGAATTACCACTGACCCCGAAAACTCCTCCCACTAATTAAATTACATGTAAATGTATCTTTAGAAGAAAAAACTCAATTATACACATTTATAGTTTCATAAGCAAGATGTGTATGTTTTTGTTTATTATCAAGTCAAAAATATCAAATACTTTTAAAACTGAAATTAAGATAATTTAAAACATTATAGAATAAAATGGAATAGTAATAATTATTAAATGTTTTTATTTACATCCTTATGACATCTACTCTGTTTAATAAAGAAACCATGACGTACCTCCTGCTGTAATCCTGATTGGATCACTGGGCTCTGTGTAGTAGAGCCTTCGTGACCACTCGTTATATCTGTGTGCTGCACACTGATACTCTGATCCTCCTGCTTTATCCACCTTCACATCAACTGTATTGTTTTCAGTCCATGATCTGAAAACCTGATTATTTTTGTACCAGGCAAATTTCCATCCAGGTGAGGGCGGGTCACAGGTCAGAGTGACGGTGTCTATGGTGTAGATGGAGCTCTGAGGATTGGCTCTCACAGTCGGTTTGGGTTTCACTGTTCGAAGGAAATGATTAAAGTGTCAGAGCCGCTTTTCACTTTACAACATAAACAGCACATTCACTGTTTCTAACATATAACCAGGTCAGAATAAAATCCATTTAATATTCATACTGAATCCAAATTCAGACCTGCCAAGTTTTGAAAATCTCCATGAGGGGTTTTTCCTGCAACCACCAAATTATACCGGTCGGCACCATGGCTATTATTTCTGAGCCAAAAAAGTATATGGATTCTTCTTTGTTAATGTCATAGATAACAATATAATGTTATATATAATATGTTCTTTTGCTCTTGTTCTTCCTGTTTTCCGTTTCTTCATTTCACTTGAAGTGAAAAATACCAATTATAAAGGATCAAAATGTCCTCACACTACTGATATGAAAATTGAGCCAAGAATATACAATAACTATATTTATTATAAAGAAAGCAAGTGAGAGAGACAAGTGGCATCAGTATTCACAACAGGCAGAAAACAATAATAGCACCGAGACGGTGAAACTCTTCAGTGTATTCACTTGACACAGTCACTGCTGGAGGCCACACAAGCTTTCTTTACAGTTTTTAATTAAATCCTTGTCTGGTCTGAATTGAAAGCAAACACAGTCTGAATTAATTTTAGTTTCAATCAAAGCTGTAAGTGTTGAGTTTTCCAGTGAAGATCTGTTTTCAGAATGGATCTTTTTCACCATGCTGAACACTCTCACAAAAATAAAAGACCTATATTCCTTATGCTCATCTTTGCATTTGCCATTTTGTTAAAAATGTGCTATATTCACCATTTTTTTAGGTCCATTGTTGAACCTCCAGATATGCTCCAATTTTTCCAGGTTACTTCTTCTATATGTCCACAAGTTGTTATAACTATACAAAGCAAATATTTAACAACAACAAAAAAATTGAAAAAAAAAAATCCCAGTTCGACCCCCACTGTGTTAAGAGCCCTGGGCAAGGTCTCAACCACAAGTGTGCCTCTGTTCACCCAGCAGTATAAATGGGTACCAGTAAAATATACTGGGAAGGGAACCTGCGATGGACGAGCGTCCCATCCAGGAGGAGTTGTACTCCTGGTCACTTCATGCTACGGAAATCGGGGATAAGCAGCGGCCTGATGAGCCACTGGGCTCGGGTGTAAAAAGCCCAACAGACTTTACCTACCTACCTTATGTTTTTGTTTATTATCAGGTCAAAAATATCAAATACTTTTAAAACTGAAATTAAGATAATTTAAAACATTATAGAATAAAATGGAATAGTAATAATTATTAAATATTTTTATTGACATCCTTATGACATCAACTCTGTTTAATAAAGAAACCATGACGTACCTCCTGCTGTAATCCTGATTGGATCACTGTACTCTGTGTAGTAGAAGCTTCGTGGCCACTCGTTATATCTGCGTGCTGTACACTGATACCCTGATCCTTCTGCTTTATCCACCTTCACATCAACTGTATTCTTTTCAGTCCATGATCTGAAAACCTGATTATTTTTGTACCAGGCAAATTTCCATCCAGTTGAGGGCAGTTCACAGGTCAGAGTGACGGTGTCCCCGGTGTAGATGGAGCTCTGAGGATTGGCTCTCACAGTCGGTTTGGGTTTCGCTGTTCGAAGGAAATGATTAAAGTGTCAGAGCCGCTTTTCACTTTACAACATAAACAGCACATTCACTGTTTCTAACATATAACCAGGTCAGAATAAAATCCATTTAATATTCATACTGAATCCAAATTCTACATTTATTACAGCTCTGTGTTTATTACACGACATCTCTTCAGTATATTCTCAATAAAATAAACTCCATGATTCAATTAAAGAATGAAACTTTTGCTGATGTTGGAAAATTATTCACTTTATCTGAACACATGTTTTCTCCTGAATATCAACAAAACCATCATTTCCTGGAGAAAAGTCATGACAGAGAACGTTTATTTGAAAGAAATATCTCCAGTGCGGTTTCCTCGGGGTTCTCTGGTTTCCTCCAAAATTCTAAAGGAATTCATATTGGGCAAACTGGCTGTTCTAAATTTCCCATGGATGTGAGTGTGTGTGTGTCTGTGTTGGTCTGGTGAGCTGTTCAGGGTGTAACTTGCCATTGGCCAGTGTGGGATTAAATAGACTCTGGCCTCCCTGCGACCCATGAAGGATAAAGTGGTTTGTAAAGTTCATGATGAATGATAGATTAGATCCGAACTGAGGGAGTTTTAACATCTTTATATAAATAAATGAAACTTGTGTCCAGGAAATTATAAAAATATAAAGTATTATTATTGTGATGTAACGGTCAACAAGTAATATTGAAAAAAGTTATAGATAATAATAATAATAATAATAATAATAATAATAATAATACTGGTGGAAAATCAGATGACAGGTTTTTAAAGGTTAATAAACAAGGTAATATTATATTATTAATATAAATTATATATATATAAAAATATATAAAATATAATACATAATAATAATGATAATAATAATATCATCATCATCATCATCATCATTTATATATACATAAAATATTAATATAAATTCTCTACTGCAGTGAGTGAAATATTTATATTTAATTTAATTTAAATTCCACCAAAATCCATAAACAACAAAACATTTTGTTTTTGAAGCAGAACAACTTCTACCAGTGCTCTCTCTCTCTCTCTCTCTCTCTCTCTCTCTCTAAATATATATATATATATATATAAAACCACTGTATAAATATAAATATATATAAATAATCACCTTGAGCTCGGATCAGTGGTGTTGTGAGTGAAACCAGAACTAAAAGGGAACAGAAACAGAGAAGATGATGAAAAGATAAAAATTATTCACTTTATTGATAAAAACAGCAGATTGTACAAACAACAAACTCGAGATTTATTCTTATTCAATAAATCTAAACTCTCATCTGTAAGAAATATTAAAGTCACTATTCTGATCATTAAAGTTTTTATTTTACTTTATTACCCAAAGTAATAAATATGGAATAAATATTGTAATTAAAATATGATTCTCTTAACACTGAGACATCAAAACTCCCGTCACACCGTCACATTCAGCACATCAACTCTTCTTCTTCTTCTTCTTCTTCTTCACATCAACTCATCCCACAATAAACTCATCACTCAGCACATTCAGACTGAACATCAACAACTTGATATCCACCACTCACTATACAAACAGAACCTTTACTCACAGAGCAGCACAGACACTGCACTGAACTCCATCCTGCCTCGATAATCACTGACTGACTGACAGAACCGAGGGGCGGGATCATGTCAGATCTCACTTCAAGGAACCAAAGAGAGGACAAGAGGACATAAGATCTTTAACTTCTAATCTACAGACTTTATATCTGCTCCTCTTTATTCTTTACAAAAAAAATCTTCAACAGATACTGTTTCGCGTTAAAGTCCACACACAACAAAGAAGAAAAAGGAAAAAGGAACAAAGGCTGTGAATTTAGGGGCCAGTATGATGTCATGCTGAAGATGATATTTCTTTATACATTTATGTTCAAAATATCCCGATCATACCCACAAGCCAGAGGTCGTACTCCTAGCAACCTCATCTACCCTCCACTGCTGCCGCAGTCTGAAACGAGTGTAGTGAGTGGGTTCTGGAACTGTCAATCTGCTACAAAGAAGGCTGACTTCACCTCTGCCATTGCTGAACACCATCCTCTTCGCTTTCAGGCACTGAGACCTGGATTTTTCCACAGAACTCCACGACTCCAGCAGCTCTTTCCTCTGCTCATGTTTTCCCTAATATTCAGGTCTGCTGCTGTCTCCACATTGGCGTTCCCACCAACCTCTGTCTCATCTACGTATCTCCTCATTTGAATTTTATGCAGTACCAGTTTCCGATATGATCAACCCCTCATTGTCATCTACCACCCTCCTGCCCTTCGAGGACATTTTTTAGAAGAAGTGGACATGGTCCCCACTGATGAACACACAGTTTCCCCTCTGACAAGCCCCAGTATACGGTATTAACCGGGCATCAAGACACACCGGATTATAAGACGCAACACCGCCGAACAGGTCAGATGCACACATAAAGCGCACCGGACTATAAGGCGCATTAAGCGAAACAAAAGTCAGCTAAAGTGGGATTTCTTGATTCAACTCTCACAATAACTCTCATCATTGCACAGTTCTAATAATATCAAACAATAAACTTACTTTTTCAGTTCATCCCTCTTCCACAAATATTTATAATATTTTATTATCTATTATTCTCTTGTGCATGAAGTCACATGTCAATAGAGACAGAGATTAGATGGAAAAAGTCTTCCTCGGTCTTGACGTAACTCCTCTCAGCCACACCCACTTAAAGAGATGGTGTCATCACATACATGGCGGCGCTCATTCGCAGCGTGAGTATTGTGTTCATTACATAACGGAGGTCATTACACTTAAGGAGCTGTATCAGTATAACTTTAAATTCAAGAGGGTTAATCCGAGGTCTCAGGAGGACAGCTGTATCAGCGCTTTATCCCGGTGATGAACGTGAGACTCTCATTAAGCCAGCTGAGCATCCTGAGTCGCAGAAGCATCCTCGTGACAAGACAGATGATCGGTAAAGATGGAGATTAGGTGGAAAAAGTCTTCCAATCTCGTGACGTAAACTTCTCTCAGTCACTCACGTATTACTTAGCGAGTCACCTGACTGTGATAGCAGTAATGCCGGTAGTCGGACATAAAGCCCGGATCCCTCTAACTTACCACCTGTTGACACCAATATCTAGCGGTTGAAGTTCTTTGGTTAATCCAACAGAATGATGGTAAGCTCTGAATTAGTTTGCTTCACTTGAGTGGTGTCATTGAGATGGAGTCATGCGATCGGATTATAAGGTTCACTGTCAAATTTGTGAAAATTAAAGTATTTTAAGTGCGTCTTAAGATCTGAAAAATATGGCACTCTCCTTTTGCCTCTTCTACACTCCTTTTCTGTAATTTTCAGTAACTGCTCTCCCACACACAAAGGAAGAAATGGCTTGGATCATGTTTTCAGCCATCGCTCCCCAGTTACACTAGTGTAATCCCACTTCACACCTCTGACCGGCACTTAGCATCCTTCACCATCACCTTACATATTCTACCTACTGATAGCTTTCAGTTTCCATTTCCTGCTTGCACTCAGCAATAAGACATTTTGTTATGGTCTGTACTGGCTGGCGGAATTAACTCTTCTTTAATCATTGCAGGCGCTGGCGAGGGGCGTGGTGGTTGCCGGTAGGCGAGTTCCACACAGAGCGCACCTGGTCCCTATCTGCAATCAGCAAGCTGCCAGCTATAAATGGGAGCAGCGCGCTTACCTCCAATGTCAGAAGATTGTTTGCCCCGTGACTCTGTTCTCCGGCTTTCTCTTTGACCCCTGGTTCTTTCTTCGTGCTCAACCAGTTCCCTTGACTTAGTATTCCCATAATTTACTATCCCTAATGTTTAATAAAGCATTTGAACTTTCTTTTGGTCTCCTGCATCTCTGGGTCCTACGTACACACCCCAACCCAAACAAAATTCTTCTTTTCCTACACAACACTGACCTACTGTTCTTCTACAACAGCATTACCTACTAATCCTAAACAACAGTGTGACCTCCTGTCCATCTTCAACTGTGTTATCTACTGTTGTAATTATCCTCACTTTGCCTACCCTAAGCTATTACAGTCATTATTACTATCAGCATTACATTCCCAGTTACTGAACCACAATTATTACACTGGATTAATGCACCTTGATTTTTATTGCATGATGAAGGAGGTTCGGAGCAGAATTTTGCCAGAAGAACATGATTTAATGCAACATGCAGCAGTCTTAAGGCCAGTTATTGCTTCAACACTCTGAGCTTCATATTTCCTCCTTTCGACACTGAACTCACTTCACTGAATAAAAAAGAAAACCTCAAACATGCCAAACCACAACTGCACTTTCATCTGCACTCAAGACTTAAATGGTCAAACGGCAAATGTGTGTGTGTGTGTGTGTGTGTGTGTGTGTGTGTGTGTGTGCGTGTGTGTGTTTGTGTGTGTGTGTGTGTGTGTTATTAATTGGCAAAAATAAGTACAGAACTTTATATAATCTTTTTTTAAGTGATTATTCTAAATATTTAATTTTAAGTTTACATAAATTTCAAAACAACTACATGAATAAAGTGTTTCTTGTGATTTTTACCTTTGTGGCCGTACAGGAAGTATAAGTGAAGTTATTGTTGTCGATGTTCTAGGTGTTAGTTTTGAGTGACTGCTCTCACGCACACCTCCCGCCCCTTCCTCACTGCTCAGCACAGACCACTGAATTACCAAAAAAACTCAAACAACAACCGACTCGTCTCTGTTCTCCAACACTGACACTGTCCTGGCTGTGTGTATAACACTCATCTTCATCATCATCACCATCATAATCATAATCATCATCATCATCATTGTCTTCTTACTCATCATCATCATCATCATCATCATCATCCTTTTTTGTTTGGTTATTGCTTGAAAACACAACCCCCCAATTTATAACAAACCCTCCGACCCCAAAACGTTGAGCAGTTGTGGTTTAGCTGGATTGAGGTCATGACGTCCACCTTGAAAACTCCTCCCTTTTTTCCACTCCTAAATTTGCCCCTCTACAAAAACTCGAAATGAACCACATCCGTGATCTGATCTCTGCTCTCAGGCCTCGAACACCTTCCCTGCTGATGAGAAGTGTTTGTTGATGTGCAGGTTTTTCTCCTTTAAACTCAGAGATGTGAATAATATTGTAATTATTAATCATCGCTGTGCATTAGTTTAGTATTACTGTGTATTCGAGTGAACTGACTGTACTGTAAGTCTCGTTAATACAAACATGATTTTATTAAAACTTCTCCATTCACAGTAAACACCACCAGAGTCTCAGCACAACATCGAAATACATTTCAGTTCATCATAACATAACATAACATAACATGAGTGGTGAGAACAGGCCATTCAGCCCAACTAAGCTCACCATTGTCCTATTCTAAAGTGACTCTAACCTTAAAGACGCACCATGACTAGATGGTATCCAGCACTAGATCAAGTCTGCTTTTGAAGACTTGTAAGGTTTCTGCTTCGACAACGTGGTTAGGCAATCTATTCCACACTGAAATTACCCTCTGCGAGAAAAAATATTTCCTAATATTTGTGCTAAATTTACCCTTGAATAACTTCCATTTATGACCCCTAGTTCTACTTACAGAACTTGGCCTAAGTAATCGGGCATAGTTGACTTTATTAATCCCCTTAAGATACTTAAAGACCTCAATCAGATCACCTCTAATTCTCCTTTTTTCCAGACTGAAAAGATTTAGGATCCTCAGCCTCTCCTCATAGGATTCCTTTTTCACAACCATCACTTCCATCGGTGAAGGTACAGATCCACTGATCCACCTGAGCAGTCATGCTATAGTACACGCACTGTACTAATCCCACAATAAACTCATCACTCAGGACATCCAGACTGAACATCAACAACTTTACAGTCACCAATCACTATACAAAGAGAACATTTACTCACAGAGCAGCACAGCCACTGGACTGAACTCCATCCTGCCTCGATAATCACTGACTGACTGACAGAACAGAGGGGCGGAATCATGTCAGATCTCACTTCAAGGAACCAAAGAGAGGACAAGAGGACATAAGATCTTTAACTTCTAATCTACAGACTTTATATCTGCTCCTCTTTATTCTTTACAAAAAAATCTTCAACAGATACTGTTTCGAGTTAAAGTCCACACACAACAAAGAAGAAAAAGGAAAAAGGAACAAAGGCTGTGAATTTAGGGGCCAGTATGATGTCATGCTGAAGATGATATTTCTTTATACATTTATGTTCAAAATATCCCGATCATACCCACAAGCCAGAGGTCGTACTCCTAGCAACCTCATCTACCCTCCACTGCTGCCGCAGTCTGAAACGAGTGTAGTGAGTGGGTTCTGGAACTGTCAATCTACTACAAAGAAGGCTGACTTCACCTCTGCCATTGCTGAACACCATCCTCTTCGCTTTCAGGCACTGAGACCTGGATTTTTCCACAGAACTCCAAGACTCCAGCAGCTCTTTCCTCTGCTCATGTTTTCCCTAATATTCAGGTCTGCTGCTGTCTCCGCACTGGCGTTCCCACCAGCCTCTGTCTCATCTACGTATCTCCTCATTTGAATTTTATGCAGTACCAGTTTCCGATATGATCAACCCCTCATTGTCATCTACCACCCTCCTGCCCTTCGAGGACATTTTTTAGAAGAAGTGGACATGGTCCCCACTGATGAACACACAGTTCCCCTCTGACAAGCCCCAGTATACGGTATTAACCGGGCATCAAGACACACCGGATTATAAGACGCAACACCACCGAACAGGTCAGATGCACACATAAAGCACACTGGACTATAAGGCGCATTAAGCGAAACAAAAGTCAGCTAAAGTGGGATTTCTTGATTCAACTCTCACAATAACTCTCATCATTGCACAGTTCTAATAATATCAAACAATAAACTTACTTTTTCAGTTCATCCCTCTTCCACAAATATTTATAATATTTTATTATCTATTATTCTCTTGTGCATGAAGTCACATGTCAATAGAGACAGAGATTAGATGGAAAAAGTCTTCCTCGGTCTTGACGTAACTCCTCTCAGCCACACCCACTTAAAGAGATGGTGTCATCACATACATGGCGGCGCTCATTCGCAGCGTGAGTATTGTGTTCATTACATAACGGAGGTCATTACACTTAAGGAGCTGTATCAGTATAACTTTAAATTCAAGAGGGTTAATCCGAGGTCTCAGGAGGACAGCTGTATCAGCGCTTTATCCCGGTGATGAACGTGAGACTCTCATTAAGCCAGCTGAGCATCCTGAGTCGCAGAAGCATCCTCGTGACAAGACAGATGATCGGTAAAGATGGAGATTAGGTGGAAAAAGTCTTCCAATCTCGTGACGTAAACTTCTCTCAGTCACTCACGTATTACTTGGCGAGTCACCTGACTGTGATAGCAGTAATGCCGGTAGTCGGACATAAAGCCCGGATCCCTCTAACTTACGACCTGTTGACACCAATATCTAGCGGTTGAAGTTCTTTGGTTAATCCAACAGAATGATGGTAAGCTCTGAATTAGTTTGCTTCACTTGAGTGGTGTCATTGAGATGGAGTCATGCGATCGGATTATAAGGTTCACTGTCAAATTTGTGAAAATTAAAGTATTTTAAGTGCGTCTTAAGATCTGAAAAATATGACACTCTCCTTTTGCCTCTTCTACACTCCTTTTCTGTAATTTTCAGTAACTGCTCTCCCACACACAAAGGAAGAAATGGCTTGGATCATGTTTTCAGCCATCGCTCCCCAGTTACACTAGTGTAATCCCACTTCACACCTCTGACCGGCACTTAGCATCCTTCACCATCACCTTACATATTCTACCTACTGATAGCTTTCAGTTTCCATTTCCTGCTTGCACTCAGCAATAAGACATTTTGTTATGGTCTGTACTGGCTGGCGGAATTAACTCTTCTTTAATCATTGCAGGCGCTGGCGAGGGGCGTGGTGGTTGCCGGTAGGCGAGTTCCACACAGAGCGCACCTGGTCCCTATCTGCAATCAGCAAGCTGCCAGCTATAAATGGGAGCAGCGCGCTTACCTCCAATGTCAGAAGATTGTTTGCCCCGTGACTCTGTTCTCCGGCTTTCTCTTTGACCCCTGGTTCTTTCTTCGTGCTCAACCAGTTCCCTTGACTTAGTATTCCCATAATTTACTATCCCTAATGTTTAATAAAGCATTTGAACTTTCTTTTGGTCTCCTGCATCTCTGGGTCCTACGTACACACCCCAACCCAAACAAAATTCTTCTTTTCCTACACAACACTGACCTACTGTTCTTCTACAACAGCATTACCTACTAATCCTAAACAACAGTGTGACCTCCTGTCCATCTTCAACTGTGTTATCTACTGTTGTAATTATCCTCACTTTGCCTACCCTAAGCTATTACAGTCATTATTACTATCAGCATTACATTCCCAGTTACTGAACCACAATTATTACACTGGATTAATGCACCTTGATTTTTATTGCATGATGAAGGAGGTTCGGAGCAGAATTTTGCCAGAAGAACATGATTTAATGCAACATGCAGCAGTCTTAAGGCCAGTTATTGCTTCAACACTCTGAGCTTCATATTTCCTCCTTTCGACACTGAACTCACTTCACTGAATAAAAAAGAAAACCTCAAACATGCCAAACCACAACTGCACTTTCATCTGCACTCAAGACTTAAATGGTCAAACGGCAAATGTGTGTGTGTGTGTGTGTGTGTGTGTGTGTGTGTGTGTGTGTGTGTGTGTGTGTGTGTGTGTGTGTGTGTGTGTGTGTGTGTGTGTGTGTGTGTGTGTTATTAATTGGCAAAAATAAGTACAGAACTTTATATAATCTTTTTTTAAGTGATTATTCTAAATATTTAATTTTAAGTTTACATAAATTTCAAAACAACTACATGAATAAAGTGTTTCTTGTGATTTTTACCTTTGTGGCCGTACAGGAAGTATAAGTGAAGTTATTGTTGTCGATGTTCTAGGTGTTAGTTTTGAGTGACTGCTCTCACGCACACCTCCCGCCCCTTCCTCACTGCTCAGCACAGACCACTGAATTACCAAAAAAACTCAAACAACAACCGACTCGTCTCTGTTCTCCAACACTGACACTGTCCTGGCTGTGTGTATAACACTCATCTTCATCATCATCACCATCATAATCATAATCATCATCATCATCATTGTCTTCTTACTCATCATCATCATCATCATCATCATCATCCTTTTTTGTTTGGTTATTGCTTGAAAAAAACACAACCCCCCCCAATTTATAACAAACCCTCCGACCCCCAAAAAAGCTGAGCAGTTGTGGTTTAGCTGGATTGTGGTCATGAGGTCCACTTTGAAAACTCCTCCCCTTTTTCCACTCCTAAATTTGCCCCTCTACAAAAACTCGAAATGAACCACATCCGTGATCTGATCTCTGCTCTCAGGCCTCGAACACCTTCCCTGCTGATGAGAAGTGTTTGTTGATGTGCAGGTTTTTCTCCTTTAAACTCAGAGATGTGAATAATATTGTAATTATTAATCATCGCTGTGCATTAGTTTAGTATTACTGTGTATTCGAGTGAACTGACTGTACTGTAAGTCTCGTTAATACAAACATGATTTTATTAAAACTTCTCCATTCACAGTAAACACCACCAGAGTCTCAGCACAACATCGAAATACATTTCAGTTCATCATAACATAACATAACATAACATGAGTGGTGAGAACAGGCCATTCAGCCCAACTAAGCTCACCATTGTCCTATTCTAAAGTGACTCTAACCTTAAAGACGCACCATGACTAGATGGTATCCAGCACTAGATCAAGTCTGCTTTTGAAGACTTGTAAGGTTTCTGCTTCGACAACGTGGTTAGGCAATCTATTCCACACTGAAATTACCCTCTGCGAGAAAAAATATTTCCTAATATTTGTGCTAAATTTACCCTTGAATAACTTCCATTTATGACCCCTAGTTCTACTTACAGAACTTGGCCTAAGTAATCGGGCATAGTTGACTTTATTAATCCCCTTAAGATACTTAAAGACCTCAATCAGATCACCTCTAATTCTCCTTTTTTCCAGACTGAAAAGATTTAGGATCCTCAGCCTCTCCTCATAGGATTCCTTTTTCACAACCATCACTTCCATCGGTGAAGGTACAGATCCACTGATCCACCTGAGCAGTCATGCTATAGTACACGCACTGTACTAATCCCACAATAAACTCATCACTCAGGACATCCAGACTGAACATCAACAACTTTACAGTCACCAATCACTATACAAAGAGAACATTTACTCACAGAGCAGCACAGCCACTGGACTGAACTCCATCCTGCCTCGATAATCACTGACTGACTGACAGAACAGAGGGGCGGAATCATGTCAGATCTCACTTCAAGGAACCAAAGAGAGGACAAGAGGACATAAGATCTTTAACTTCTAATCTACAGACTTTATATCTGCTCCTCTTTATTCTTTACAAAAAAATCTTCAACAGATACTGTTTCGAGTTAAAGTCCACACACAACAAAGAAGAAAAAGGAGCAAAGGAACAAAGGCTGTGAATTTAGGGGCCAGTATGATGTCATGCTGAAGATGATATTTCTTTATACATTTATGTTCAAAATATCCCGATCATACCCACAAGCCAGAGGTCGTACTCCTAGCAACCTCATCTACCCTCCACTGCTGCCGCAGTCTGAAACGAGTGTAGTGAGTGGGTTCTGGAACTGTCAATCTACTACAAAGAAGGCTGACTTCACCTCTGCCATTGCTGAACACCATCCTCTTCGCTTTCAGGCACTGAGACCTGGATTTTTCCACAGAACTCCAAGACTCCAGCAGCTCTTTCCTCTGCTCATGTTTTCCCTAATATTCAGGTCTGCTGCTGTCTCCGCACTGGCGTTCCCACCAGCCTCTGTCTCATCTACGTATCTCCTCATTTGAATTTTATGCAGTACCAGTTTCCGATATGATCAACCCCTCATTGTCATCTACCACCCTCCTGCCCTTCGAGGACATTTTTTAGAAGAAGTGGACATGGTCCCCACTGATGAACACACAGTTTCCCCTCTGACAAGCCCCAGTATACGGTATTAACCGGGCATCAAGACACACCGGATTATAAGACGCAACACCACCGAACAGGTCAGATGCACACATAAAGCACACCGGACTATAAGGCGCATTAAGCGAAACAAAAGTCAGCTAAAGTGGGATTTCTTGATTCAACTCTCACAATAACTCTCATCATTGCACAGTTCTAATAATATCAAACAATAAACTTACTTTTTCAGTTCATCCCTCTTCCACAAATATTTATAATATTTTATTATCTATTATTCTCTTGTGCATGAAGTCACATGTCAATAGAGACAGAGATTAGATGGAAAAAGTCTTCCTCGGTCTTGACGTAACTCCTCTCAGCCACACCCACTTAAAGAGATGGTGTCATCACATACATGGCGGCGCTCATTCGCAGCGTGAGTATTGTGTTCATTACATAACGGAGGTCATTACACTTAAGGAGCTGTATCAGTATAACTTTAAATTCAAGAGGGTTAATCCGAGGTCTCAGGAGGACAGCTGTATCAGCGCTTTATCCCGGTGATGAACGTGAGACTCTCATTAAGCCAGCTGAGCATCCTGAGTCGCAGAAGCATCCTCGTGACAAGAGAGATGATCGGTAAAGATGGAGATTAGGTGGAAAAAGTCTTCCAATCTCGTGACGTAAACTTCTCTCAGTCACTCACGTATTACTTAGCGAGTCACCTGACTGTGATAGCAGTAATGCCGGTAGTCGGACATAAATCCCGGATCCCTCGAACTTACCACCTGTTGACACCAATATCTAGCGGTTGAAGTTCTTTGGTTAATCCAACAGAATGATGGTAAGCTCTGAATTAGTTTGCTTCACTTGAGTGGTGTCATTGAGATGGAGTCATGCGATCGGATTATAAGGTTCACTGTCAAATTTGTGAAAATTAAAGTATTTTAAGTGCGTCTTAAGATCTGAAAAATATGACACTCTCCTTTTGCCTCTTCTACACTCCTTTTCTGTAATTTTCAGTAACTGCTCTCCCACACACAAAGGAAGAAATGGCTTGGATCATGTTTTCAGCCATCGCTCCCCAGTTACACTAGTGTAATCCCACTTCACACCTCTGACCGGCACTTAGCATCCTTCACCATCACCTTACATATTCTACCTACTGATAGCTTTCAGTTTCCATTTCCTGCTTGCACTCAGCAATAAGACATTTTGTTATGGTCTGTACTGGCTGGCGGAATTAACTCTTCTTTAATCATTGCAGGCGCTGGCGAGGGGCGTGGTGGTTGCCGGTAGGCGAGTTCCACACAGAGCGCACCTGGTCCCTATCTGCAATCAGCAAGCTGCCAGCTATAAATGGGAGCAGCGCTTACCTCCAATGTCAGAAGATTGTTTGCCCGTGACTCTGTTCTCCGGCTTTCTCTTTGACCCCTGGTTCTTTCTTCGTGCTCAACCAGTTCCCTTGACTTAGTATTCCCATAATTTACTATCCCTAATGTTTAATAAAGCATTTGAACTTTCTTTTGGTCTCCTGCATCTCTGGGTCCTACGTACACACCCCAACCCAAACAAAATTCTTCTTTTCCTACACAACACTGACCTACTGTTCTTCTACAACAGCATTACCTACTAATCCTAAACAACAGTGTGACCTCCTGTCCATCTTCAACTGTGTTATCTACTGTTGTAATTATCCTCACTTTGCCTACCCTAAGCTATTACAGTCATTATTACTATCAGCATTACATTCCCAGTTACTGAACCACAATTATTACACTGGATTAATGCACCTTGATTTTTATTGCATGATGAAGGAGGTTCGAGCAGAATTTTGCCAGAAGAACATGATTTAATGCAACATGCAGCAGTCTTAAGGCCAGTTATTGCTTCAACACTCTGAGCTTCATATTTCCTCCTTTCGACACTGAACTCACTTCACTGAATAAAAAAGAAAACCTCAAACATGCCAAACCACAACTGCACTTTCATCTGCACTCAAGACTTAAATGGTCAAACGGCAAATGTGTGTGTGTGTGTGTGTGTGTGTGTGTGTGTGTGTGTGTGTGTGTGTGTGTGTGTGTGTGTGTGTGTGCGTGTGTGTGTTTGTGTGTGTGTGTGTGTGTGTTATTAATTGGCAAAAATAAGTACAGAACTTTATATAATCTTTTTTTAAGTGATTATTCTAAATATTTAATTTTAAGTTTACATAAATTTCAAAACAACTACATGAATAAAGTGTTTCTTGTGATTTTTACCTTTGTGGCCGTACAGGAAGTATAAGTGAAGTTATTGTTGTCGATGTTCTAGGTGTTAGTTTTGAGTGACTGCTCTCACTCACACCTCCCGCCCCTTCCTCACTGCTCAGCACAGACCACTGAATTACCAAAAAAACTCAAACAACAACCGACTCGTCTCTGTTCTCCAACACTGACACTGTCCTGGGTGTGTGTATAACACTCATCTTCATCATCATCACCATCATAATCATAATCATCATCATCATCATTGTCTTCTTACTCATCATCATCATCATCATCATCATCATCATCATCCTTTTTTGTTTGGTTATTGCTTGAAAAAAACACAACCCCCCCCAATTTATAACAAACCCTCTGACCCCCAAAAAAGCTGAGCAGTTGTGGTTTAGCTGGATTGTGGTCATGATGTCCACTTTGAAAACTCCTCCCCTTTTTGACACCTAAATTTGCCCCTCTACAAAAACTCGAAATGAACCACATCCGTGATCTGATCTCTGCTCTCAGGCCTCGAACACCTTCCCTGCTGATGAGAAGTGTTTGTTGATGTGCAGGTTTTTCTCCTTTAAACTCAGAGATGTGAATAATATTGTAATTATTAATCATCGCTGTGCATTAGTTTAGTATTACTGTGTATTCGAGTGAACTGACTGTACTGTAAGTCTCGTTAATACAAACATGATTTTATTAAAACTTCTCCATTCACAGTAAACACCACCAGAGTCTCAGCACAACATCGAAATACATTTCAGTTCATCATAACATAACATAACATAACATGAGTGGTGAGAACAGGCCATTCAGCCCAACTAAGCTCACCATTGTCCTATTCTAAAGTGACTCTAACCTTAAAGACGCACCATGACTAGATGGTATCCAGCACTAGATCAAGTCTGCTTTTGAAGACTTGTAAGGTTTCTGCTTCGACAACGTGGTTAGGCAATCTATTCCACACTGAAATTACCCTCTGCGAGAAAAATATTTCCTAATATTTGTGCTAAATTTACCCTTGAATAACTTCCATTTATGACCCCTAGTTCTACTTACAGAACTTGGCCTAAGTAATCGGGCATAGTTGACTTTATTAATCCCCTTAAGATACTTAAAGACCTCAATCAGATCACCTCTAATTCTCCTTTTTTCCAGACTGAAAAGATTTAGGATCCTCAGCCTCTCCTCATAGGATTCCTTTTTCACAACCATCACTTCCATCGGTGAAGGTACAGATCCACTGATCCACCTGAGCAGTCATGCTATAGTACACGCACTGTACTAATCCCACAATAAACTCATCACTCAGGACATCCAGACTGAACATCAACAACTTTACAGTCACCAATCACTATACAAAGAGAACATTTACTCACAGAGCAGCACAGCCACTGGACTGAACTCCATCCTGCCTCGATAATCACTGACTGACTGACAGAACAGAGGGGTGGGTTCAAGTCTCACCACTTCCTCCTTCCTGTGTTCAGAGAGAGAGAGAGAGAGAGAGAGAGAGAGAGAGAGAGAGAGAGAGAGAGAGAGAGAGAGAGAGAGAGAAAGAGAGAGAGAGAGAGAGAGAGAGAGAGAGAGAGAGAGAGAGAGAGAGAGAGAGAGAGAGAGAGAGAGAGAGAATATGCCACTTTTGTTTTAGTTGACACAGATGTGGTCACTTCTGCTTTCTCGTTTTTTTAAGACTGTTTTAAAACATACTGTAAAATATATTAAAAAAATTGTTTACTGTTGAAAATCAATTTTAACTGACTCCAAAGTTCAAGAAGCAGGCACATGGTTGACTCTGTTTATTCAACAAGTAACTTTAAATATGGCCTCTTTTTGGGGTATTTATTGAACCAGTCCACTCTCTGTACATATGAGCGCAAGCACCCAGACTCCACTGCTCCTCAGCTCCCAGCTCATCTCTCTTAGAAAGACACACATTAATCGAGTTCTTCATTACCCAGAGGTCCATTGAATTACTTCCTTAGTTCGGCTTTAACAAACTTCTTTCCCCCTGCAAATGACAATCATGATCTTATTGATCCCACCCCCAACTCAGTAGGGGAGCTTGCATCATGGCCGACGCCTCCATCTGTGAGAATAAAAGGGAGAGAGAGGTGTAGGCAATAACAACACCCATACAGTGAGTATAGAATTGTGAAGAATGGCCATAAAAGATTACAATGTGTCATCAAAGACACATTACATCCAGCTCATTCCTTGCTTGAACTCAAACACTGCACATACATCCTCCTTCATGTCAATACAACTACCTTCATGTCCTCCTTCACCACATCCATAAATCTTCTCTTTGGTCTTCCTCTAGACCTTCTGCCTGGTAGTTCCAACCTCAGCATCCTACGACCAATATACTCACTATTCCTCCTCTGTACATGTCCAAACCATCTCAATCTAGCCTCTCTGACTTTGTCTCCAAAACGTCTTACATGTGCTGTCCCTCTGATGTACTCATTCCTGACCCTATCCATCCTCGTTACTCCCAAAGAGAACCTCAACATTTTCATCTCTGCTACCTCCAGCTCTGCCTCCTGTCTTTTCCCCAGGGCCACTGTTTCTAAACCATACAACATCGCTGGCCTCAACACCGTCTTGTACACTTTTCCTTTCATTCTTGCCGATACCTTCCTATCACACATCACACCGGACAATTTTCTCCAACCATTCCAACCTGCCTGCACGCGCTTCTTCACCTCTTTTCCACACTCTCCATTGCTCTGGATTGTTGAGCCTAAGTACTTAAAATCCTCCACCTTCCTTATCTCTTCTTCCTGTAACATCACCGTTCCTCTTGGGTCCTTGTCATTCACACACATGTATTCTGTTTTACTGAGGCTAATCTTCATTCCTCTCCTTTCCAGGGCATACCTCCACCTCTCTAGATTTTCCTGCACTTGTCTCTGCTCTCACTACAGATCACGATGTCATCTGCAAACATAAATATTATATTATATTTATAAAATATAAATTAGTGCTATATAATTTATGTTGTGTCTACTGACTTTGTGTTGTATCTACCTACTTAATAATAATAATAATAATAATAATAATAATAATAATAATAATAATATTATTATTATTATTATTATTATTATTATTATTATTATTATTATTATTATTATTATTGTATTGTTTACTGGGCCTGTGTAAGGTCCCTTTTAAACATAGGATTTAGGTATTTATTCTATAGAGGTTTGTGTGCTTTGAACCAAGCTTGAGTGGTTCTGGTTTGGTGGCCACTGGCTCTCATCTCTGCTTTTTGCAGATGACTTTGTCTTATTGTATCTTTATCAATCCGGGACGTCCAGCTCTCATTGAAGCTATTTGGAGCCAAGTGTGAAGCGGCCAGAATGAGAATCAGCATCTCCAGGTCCAAGGCCATGGTTCTCAGCTGGAAAAGGATGGAATGCAGCCTGTGGGTCTGGAATGAGATCCTGCCCCAAGTGAAGGAGTTCAAGTATCCCAGGGTCTTGTACATGACTGAGGGAAGGATGTAGTGGGAGATCCAAAAGCGGATGACTGCAGCCTCTGCTGTAAAAGCTGAGCTTGTACTGGTCCATTGTGGTGAAGAGAGGAACTGAGCTGCAGAGCAAAGCTCTCAATTTACCAGTCGATCTATGTTCCAACCCTTACCTATGGTCACGAGCTTTGGGTAGTGACCAAAAAAATAGATGCAGATTCAAGTGGCCGAAATGCCCCTAGTTTGCATAGTGGTGGGGCTCGCCCTTAGAAATGGGATGTGAAGTTCAGTAAACAAGGAGAAGCTTGGGGTGCATGCTCTTCTGCATGGAGATGAGCCAGCTGAGGTGGCTCGGACATCTGGTTAGAATGCCTCCTGAAAGTTTCCCTGGTGTGGTGTTTCGGAAATGCCCAATTGGGAGGAGACCCCCGGGTCAACCCAGAACTTGCTGGAGGGAATGTCTCTCGGCTGGACTGTAACTGTCTCAGTGTCCTCCCAGAAGAGCTGGAGGAAATGGCTTGCGAGAGGGGGGTCTGAATCTTATTGCTTTGGCTGCTGCCCCCACGACCTGATGACAATGGCCACCCCGTGTCATGATTTCTTGTCCAACAGCTCCATCTTGTTGGGGGTAGAGTTTGAGTACACCAAAACCACTGTCAATGGAATGGAGGTGATGATGCCTGCTGGGTAATGTCCAGCAGCAGCTGCCGATTCTCCCACTACTCAGAAAAGACCTCAAAGAGCTACACATGTCGCACCTTGGGGCTCCAGCACCACTTCCTGTTGGTTAATGATCATTACACAGATTCCATGCTGCTATTTATGTTGGGTTTCAGCATCAATGTTACAGATTCCCGGGTTTGGGACACAAAAGGCTTAAAGGCAGAAAGTTCATTCTGTTCATTCACTAAACAACAGTAACTTTGCCCTTTTCTGGGCTTTACTGCACCAGTCTGCACATACACACAGCTCACTGCTTCCATCTTTCAGTCCTGTTGCAGCTCATTTCTCTCTGAAAGAAACACACCATACACACATAAAAAGAAAGTTCTAAATTAGCCACAAGTGCCATACTTGTGAACTCTCACACATCAAGCCTGAAACTCACGCATTTCATCTCTTCCTCAATCGCTCACGCAAGGTGTCCAAAATCTCACGAATTAATACAATTATTTCCCAATTTTATATATATTTTTTATTTTTTAAGGATGTAATTCCCACGAGCAAATACCAAATCACGAATTTTCGGAATTATAAGACTTCCGTTTTCCCCCCATTTGGTTAGCGTTCACTTGACTGGCTGATTACAGCCAACCAGCAATCATTGCTGTTAGCGCGAAACGTGAAAATGGCGGCTCGGACGATGAGGGACCGTCAAAGCCAAAAATCGAGAAGCTGCAACTTACCAAACGAAATTTAACAGTGACTGGACATTGAAGTATCCATGCATTACAGCCGACAAGTCGGGTAATACACATTTTCGATGTACACCCTGTAAGAAAAAAATTAGCTGTCAGCAACAGGGTTCCGAGATATTCAGCGCCACATCGAAAGTGATTCACGTATAGATTTGTCGAAGATCAAGTCTTCATTGGCTTCTGTGTCATCATTCCTCATCCAGAACACAATTATTGAAAAGGTGAGTGTAACTGTTTTACTCATCATTCCATGCTACACATAGCATAAATTACAGCAGGCCCTTGACATTTGCGGGGGTTTGGTTCCGAGCCCTCCGGCGAATCGAGATAATCCGCGAGTTCTGTACCCGGAAGTAAGACCTCATGTATCACGTCACATGCACGAATGAGCAGCCGGAAGTAAAATACTATGTATCTATTACATGCGCTAAAATATGCTTCTTAAACACATTCTATAGACAGTCTTACTCATTAATACAGTATTAATGTAGTAACATGTAGTAATGATTAAGAAAAACTTTTACATTTTTACTGTTATATTTATTGATGATACAATATAAACATTATACAGCATACGTATAAAAACACCTTTCAAAGCATCCTCTGAAAAACATACAGCACTGTAGTTTTCAAAAATGCCCACTAGAGGAACGTATTGCATTAGGCATGAGATGACTGAATTCAGGAATTAACTGCATTAAGTCCGAGCAGCTCAGCAACGCCCTCCAGCTGAAGCGAGTAGAAAACAGAATTTTAGAGTGATAGAGTAAGAGGTGTTACAAACCAAAGAAGCGGTGATGTGATATGATGTGAGTTAATCCTCTGGCACAGAGCTGAGCGTGCTTTTGTTTATTGGGAGTAAATGAGAATAGTGAATTCAGGTGTGTGCTACCGAGCAGCTCAGCCACGCCCCTCAACCGAATGGAAGTAAAAAGTAAGTTAGAGGCACAGCGCCAAAATCAAAGTCCCCCAAAACACAGACCATAACAAAAAGGATATAAAAGAACAAGAAACATAATAAATTGGATAAACAAAACAAAATGAGAAACATTCTACACCACAGTAAATAAAATATAACACACAAACATTTTAAACATTACCTTAGGTCATGTACTGGAATAATAATTGAAAAAGACTTTAATAGTGGAGTGTTTTACAACAGTTCAGATGATTCTTCTTCTTCAGCAATGATGTGACTTCAGAGGAAACTGTCGTTACTTCTGGAGAAAGTCTTATTTCTTCAGAAGAGACATCCAACGTCATTACCTTTTTCTGGTGCTTTGCAGGCGTTTGAGTGACATCATAGCACTTAACTGGTAATTAAAACACAGTAAAAAAAGGCTCATTGCCAACTTGTGCGCGAATGAGGAAAAAGGGGCGTTACATCATCTCAACCAATCAGCAGAGAGGAGGACAGCCATTGGCTGAATTTGAATCACATGGGAGTAGGGCACTCCGCGAATACTCAAACCGTGAGTGCAAAACCGCGAATAGTAAAGGGCCTAATTGTATTTTGCTTCGTTGTGAAACGTGAATGGGCTTGGGAATGTCAAAGTTCAATGTAACCCGAAGTCGGAAGACTTTAATGAATTGTTAATAACAAAATTGTTGTTTTTATTGATTAACAACCTGAACTTGAAGCATGATTTTTTTAAAAAAAAAAAGAAAATTGCAAACATTTTTTTTGTTCAATGAATGTGATTTGATATTTTGTTTTGCAGATGTGCTTGAATTGCATGGTACGTAAAGATATTAACAAATAATGTTTACTCATAATATCTAACACTTTAATGTATATTTTGTAGAATTTAAATAGTTTAGTAATGATCTTTCTCATGTTCCTTTTCTAAGCACTCTTTAACCCTCTAATTTACTGATTCCCTAATAATGATGCAGTTGTGCAGTTGACATTTTGATTTGTAATCTTTTTCTGAACATAATTATTCTCAGAGGTATCAAAATGACACTGAAAATGATCTTCATATTTCTTACAAAACATTTTCTATCAATATCCTAAATATTTTGACAATGTTGTAATGTCACGTGAACATGAAGCCATTAAAGGATTAACAAAAAAAAAAAAAACTTGCTCAAATGTTTTCATTTATTAATGTAGTTAAATGTAGATTTAGTTAGAATTGTAAACATTATAAATAAGTTTGAGTTTGTAATTCCATGTGTTGTTGCAGTGTAGTGCTGTACAGGATACTTGTAATCTATATCAGTAGATTTGCTAACATGGTGAATTGGTTTCAGTTTGTAAACTAATTGTGTAGTTGCAAGGTTGTTGCATATGATACATGCCATCTATCAGCAAACACAGAAAAAAATATTATAAAGAATTACTTAAATAAAACTTCAAAAAAGAGAAATGTTACAATAATATTTTACTTTAAGCAACCTTATATTTGATATTGAATTTCTCCATTGTGAGATTAATAAAGCTGTATCTTATCTTATATATGTTATTAATTTACACTTCATATTTTATTAGTTCTTTCATTGAAGATTTTATTTACATTACATTATTAAATCTTAAAGACGTGTGTACTTTTGTATTTTCCCCTATGTCTGGGTTTAATCATTACATAAAAAACTTGCATGAAATGGCTTAAAAATCATCTTAAAAACCCTTAAAAACAAAACTTTATCCGGGGGGGGTGCAAAGCCCCCCCCACCCCACCCGACACCTTCACCTCCGCCCCCGCCAGGATGTCGCCCTGGACCTGAATGGGTGCTGCGCCCTCTGGACCCCTGCTTCTCACTCTTGGTTGACAGCTATGAGGTGCATTCGCTCACTCACCTGCTGGCTTCATCTGACTGTTCTCCACCTGCAGAGGGCGCTCGGACACTTCCTCACTGCCACATGTTTGTACGGTCCTGAAGAATCGAACACTGAGTAACAATGGTGTAAATATTTATATGTTTATTATTCCCGCTCTGTTATATAATGACAATGAAACACTTGAACACCTGCTCATTCATTCAATTATTCAATCAGCCAATCAAGGGTCAGAAGCACAACATATCTTATTATCTAAGAGTTAGTTGTATTTTAGAAATCTTCATGGATTTTCAAACACATAGCGAGTACACAAAGAAATACACAACAGTAAAAAAAAAACCTCGTTGATGATGTCCACGTGTGATGTTCAGTGATTGAAAAGTGAAAGTAATATGACTTTGTCTCCCTCTAGTGGTAACTGCAATGTCCTGTTAATCCTGACTTAATTTGCACCCTGGACGTTTTCCCGGCTCGTCTCTGTCCTGTATCAGGGTTCATGTAGTGAACAGTAAGAACAACCAGAACCAGGAAATCAACCATAACAAACTCAGAGGAAGCTTCTTCTGAACAGAATCAAGAATAATAACAAAGATAAACGGGCCCCTGTTCTTGGGAACATCCAGTATATGGTAATGTGGTGTGTTAAAGTCCATATATTGACAGTTAGAAGGATGTTCATGGACAACAACAATCAAGTTCTCAGGATTTTGTGAATGTTTAATATTTATTTTTTAACTTGAAGCACATTCATTAAATGGCTTCTGTACATGCATCAAACATTTTTAATATATTTTTTAACAATATCAATATTTAATGTATATTTATATTTAAAATATTTTTATAATTAATAATACTATGAAAGGTAAAAGCAAACTCATCTCAAGAAACATTTCTGAACCTGGTGAGATGAACTACATAGCATCAGGTCATCGTAAACATGTAAATATAAGAAATAAAAAGTTGATAAAATGCATAACGATCTTCCTTTCCGGTGAAGCTCAGACCCTTTGGTGTTTGCAGTGAGATGTTGGAGATGTTCCTCCAGTCTGATGTTGTGAGTTCTGTCTTCTTCTTTGCATTATCTTGGGAGGAGCAGTCGAACTGGAGAAACAAAAACAAATCAACAGAATGATGAACGCTGGCTCTGTCCTGGGACACTCCATAGAGGGTTTTGATGTTTTTTGGAAAAGAGAACACTCAACGATCCAATGTCCTGCATGATGGATCTCATCCCCTTCATGGTTTATTCATCAGACAGTGGAGCTCCTTCAGCAACAGATTCATCCAGGATGATGCAGGAATATGCAGGACCGTCCTGCATTCTGACCGGATTCACTATCACAGGGTTCTACAGATTTTACAGAACTTGATTGAATATCTATATTAATAATGGGGTTCATAAGTATTCGTACAGTAACTTTTTTTGAATTTTGCTGAGTTTTGCACAAAACAGAAGACAAACACAAATCGCCATTTTCCAGCCGTGTCCACAAGCACATGGATCACTGCAGAGAGAGAGAGAGAGAGAGAGAGAGAGAGAGAGAGAGAGAGAGAGAGAGAGAGAGAGAGAGAGAGAGAGAGAGATTGCAATAAATAATTTATAATTTATAAATCCATTTCTATTCAGATCATGACTGTGCCATTTCTGAATCAGCGACTTGAAGTGAAATTGAAATATTTCGTGTTTTAAGGTTTAGATCGTAAATGTAAAGAGTTTCACCTTCACATGGTGCTTCAGCTCAGAGTAAACAGTGTCATCACCCACACTGGATTTTTCTATTTCAGGGAAAGATAAGAATTAATCCCTCAAATTACATCTCATCTCAATTATGAAATTATTAAAATACATTAGAACTCAATGCTGATAAATTCTGGAATCTGATTGGTTAATTTCATCTGACAACAATTCCGACAACTGCAAATCACAGTTTAGTGGAAGAACTCTGAACCCCCAGTGCAGCTAACTGGGTTATCAAAGGCGGGCCATGTCTGTCACTGTCTATCTGTCACTGTCTATGGTGAGAGGTTGATGTAAAAGAACCATTGCTGACTTTCGTAAAGAGGAGCTGCAAAGTCGTCAGCGTGTTTCTGTCCCTTGATAAAAAGGGTTGTGACAGGAAGGGCATCCGACCTAAAAACCTCTGCCAAATCAAACGTGCGAATCAGATGATTCTCTGTGGCGACTCCCGAGTAAAATGGAAAAAGCCGAAAGGAAGACAGACAGTGGAAGAACTCTGAAGTAACTGCTTTATGATGCCACGCTGGCATTCATTACTTTCCTTTACAGCACAACAAAAGTTTTATTTATTTCTGCATCTATTTAATGTGCTGTATTTATTTGTTTTTTTTAAATGAACACAAACAGTTCCTCCTAGAATGTAAATGACAATTGCCCCTAGAGGGGAGAGAGAAATGTCAGACATGTGATTGACTGTAGATCTGTCCAAAGTACACCCCACCTTCACTCAGAATCGGCTGAGATAGGCTCCAGCCTCCCCTTGACCCTGACAGGGTAAAGCGGTTGAGTAAACGAATGAGTTAATAAATGAGAACAGAAGTCGGGTTCAGGTGATCAGTGACACAGACCTTTTACTCTTTTTGCCTTTTTCACTGGTTTGTGTTTCAGCATCGCATAAACCACATCAGCTTCAGCTTCAGCTTCAGCAACATCACCTGCAGGATCAAAGAACAAAGGCATTCCGGTGACCTTTAACCTTGTATGACATCATTTATAAGTCATAACCAAACATAGTGCTATGTTTAATGGAATAAGATATGAAGAAGATATGAATGATATAAACGATGGAATGTGATGAGGATCTCAGGTGTTCTTTACTAACTGTGGTTGATAAACTAGGGCTGAGGTCAGTGGAGGACAGAAGAAGTCCTGAGGGTCAGGCCGTGGTGTGGTGGGATGGTGCAGTGAACGTCATGGTGAAAACACTTGTGTCACATTGAGGGAAGATCCAAGACAGGGCCACGGGATTAGTATACTCTGGTGGTGATTCTCTTTTTGAAGAGATACTGGATGGTATGGTCCAACTTTGGGTAGAGGTTTCCACAGAGGTTTCCTCCACTGTTCTAGGAAGACACCTCCCAGGGTGCAGGGTGGAAGATTCAATTCATTAAATGATTCTTGGATTCAGGAAGAAAAATCTTGCTCAGGGAACCTTCAGTCAGCACTAGACCATCAAAAGGATGTTGGAGGGTTCACTGGAAGTTTTCCATCAAGGCTTCATGTGATTTTTTTTCATGGACTGAGAAAAAGCACATGACTGCGTCCCTTGGGTGCCCCACAGGGGGCGTCAGTAGTGTTTCAGTTAGACTGGTTGTGACAGACCATAGAGTACCAATCGCCAACCAAGTTATATGTGCAAAGAAAACACCGGGCTACTTTCCTCACGCTGATGACAGAGCACAACAAATAATTACCCAAAGATTGTTTACATAAATTCTCACTGCCCAGCCAATAGAACGCCGTCTTTGTGCTTTAATCAGGGCGAAATCTGGATCCAATGGAAAGGCAAGTGCCGATACGACTGGGTTCCAGTGCCGCTGCAGGAGAGAAACTACGGTCAATTTAGAACGGCCTTTAATTAACCTACAGTGCACGTCTTTGGATTGCGGGGGAAACCGGAGCACCCAGAGGAAACCCGCACAAGCACGGGGAGAACATGCAAACTCCACACAGAAACGCCCAGGCCGGGAATCGAACCCAGGCCTTCTTGCTGTGAGGCGGACGTGCTAACCACCGTGCCGCCAAATCTGGACAGCCTGGACATAATAATAATGCACGAATAACGTTTTCCCTAAAATAACATTAAAATAAAAGAATAATATGAAATATTAATAATGTTATGAGTTGTTATGGCAGAATTGTACAGTGAGGTTGGTTTGAAGTTTTAGGGGAGAAAGAAGATAAACAGGGTTGAGGTAAATATACTGGTTATTCTGGGCTGATGTTATTAAACGAAATGGTTTTCTGCACCACTACAGGGGTAATTGGGGTAATAATTATTATCATGTGAGGGGTGAGATTTCAGAGGAATAGAGTTTCTAAGCTTGATTGCTATAACGTGAACTTTGAGAAATATTGGCTGTTAAAATCTGATTGGTGGGTTGGGAACAATTTTTGAGAGCCAACCAACCGCCGTCTTCGGAAATATTGGGAAGACGGGGCCGAGTTTAAACATGCACCATGAAAGGGTTCTACATTCCAGACCAGATAAACAGCTGGATTGGTTAATAGATAACATAAAGAGTTTATAAGGATTCTCAGTACATTTTAAAGAACGTTATGAGGTTTTATGAAGAATCAAGTTTCTATAATGAACTTTAACGCAGAGTCTGACCTGGCTGAAGTGGTCTGTGTGTGGACTGAGAGGCTTCAGTTCCTGATGGTCTTCGATTCTGCTCTGATTTCCGGTTCACTTTGTGCTGCTTCTCTACAGAGGAAGACAGAATCCACATCAGTCCACATCAGTCCACATCAGTCCACATAATATTTGACTTTATTCTGCCCTTATTACAGTGTAATAAACAGCCTGACTCTGAATGCTCAACTCTGCAATACAAAGAGATTCAAATATTCTTGTAGATTTTATTCTAAAAACAATATTCACTCTGAGGAGTGTAACTGCATGTCTGAACCTGAAGTAAAGTTTCATTTACAGCTAAATTTAATGATTTTACTTAAATTGATCAAACACCGATGCAGAAAATGCAAATTTAAAAACAGAGCAACGAAGATGCATTAAATACAAATAAATTTTATTTAAACACATTTGATGCATATATTTTACAGAGTAAATTAGTTCTTAAGCTTTATCACCTTTTACACTGTGTTTTTATAAAGATTTAGTTTGTGCAAGATATGACTATCAAGTGGGAGATTTATAATATTATAATTATTTTAATATATATAATGTGAAGCTGTAATAATAACCACAGTACAGTTAGCATTCCAGATTGAATGTGGAAGTATTTTATTTATTTTTTATTTTGGATGATATTTTGAAAATTTATTAAAAGTGAAATATTAAAAATAGAAAAATTTCAATTTATTCATTAAATTAAATTAAATTCGGAGGAAAAAATAATCTTTGTTCGGACCTTTTTTTCTTCTGTAGAACCACAGCAGGATCATTACGATTAAAAAAGCACTGAACAAACATCCCAAACCCAGAACCCATCCAAACGGTCCACCACTGGAGCTCGAACCTGAGCCTGAGGACAGAATCAGAGCAGAATTTACACTCTGCATATAAACTGAGCGATTAAAAATTAAAGCAAATTAAATGAAATAAAGTCTCATTTCACACATCTGACTGAGAGCCTGTCGATAGAAACCGAGCAGAATTTAAACTCTGAAATAGAATTAAATAAAAATCAGTCCTCACTAGGATTCCCGCGTCTGACTGAGAGCCAGCTTTTCGGGGACTCTCCTCTCTCTGGGTGTTTGCAGTGGTAGAAACCTTCATCTGACTTTCGGACGTGATGGATGATCATCTCTCCTGTAGTCTGGTTCTGGAGAACCGATCCATCTTTATAGAAATCAGCTCGGAGTTCTGAAGGATTCGGGCCGCGATATAAACAGCGTAGAGTCAGAGGACGTCCCTCAGTCACAGGATGGGCAGGAATCTCCAGGATCACATCACCATCTATAGATGAACATTACATTTGATTTCATGTTTATTGGGATTAAAGAAACTCGGATCTACCACCAGCAGATCTGAAAATAAATTCTGGCCTTTCCCCAGAACAATGCTGTGTTATATATTTTCTCCCAGTAAGGAACTCAGAGTTCTGAATATTCTGGAATGAAACATTTTCATTTTCCTTTAACAATAAACACGAGATGAAGACTCACCCTGCACTGTGATGTTGACGGGATTACTGGTTTCTCCAGATTCAGACTCACACCAGTAAACCCCGGAGTCGGATGTGTTATAGAAGTTGATTTCACATGGAGATCCTGAAGCTGATCCGTGTGGGTATCGTCTCACTGTCCATCCAGTAGAGTTACTCTGGTCCTCACAGTTCAGTGAGAGAGAGACGCCAGTAAAGTGTTGAGTTCTGTTGGGATTGATGTTCAGAGACACTGGAGGAGATTCACCTTAAACACAAAACATTATAATTCCCCTGGATTCTTCTTCTTCTTCTTCTTCTTCTTCTTCTTACTATTATGATTATTATTATTATTATTATTATTATTATTATTATTATTATTATTATTATTATTATTATTGATTGTGTTTGAACACATTTACACCTGATTGAATTATACAGAGCTATTTGAATGAGAAAATCCTCTTGTGGCGTTTAGGACGATTCAACTGGACTCAACATTCCTCACTCAGGAGGCTGAACATCAACATTTCACTCCAAACATTCACACACATGGAATTCTCAACAAATAAAATCTATACGTTGTAGATTTTTACATTTTATTTGATCATCTCTGTTCAATACTCCGACACACCAGTGTTATATTTATTCTCACCACTGATCCATAGAGGTTGTGTATCGCTGTCGTGTGAGGAGAAGGCTGGTTCTCCTCTCGCTCCTCTGCACATATAAAGTCCTGTGTGATGAGGAGCAGCAGGATCGAGAGTGTAGGAGCCTCCAGATCCTCTACTGCTGTCTGAGAGAAGCTCCGTGTCCGTGTTATCGACACGGAGATCTTTGATTGGAGTGACGTCATGTCTGTGGGGAGAAACTGTGTACCATCTGAATGTCCAGTCTGTAGAGGAGTCTGTAATCTCACAGTTTAGAGTCACGGAGTCTCCTTCAGTCAGCCAGTTCTGTGGAGATACACGCAGTACTGCACGCGCTCTCTCTGTCACACAGGAAATACAAAACTCGACTTTATTTATTCTTTTATTTCAGACACAATAAGAACTCACACACTCATCTGATACACTCGGTATAGCAGCAGGACTGAAGCGTGAGGGGCGTGAACCTTCTCTCGCTCCTCCTCTACAGGTGTATTCACCTGAGTGAGTCACTTCAACAGCGAGTCCGTAAAATAACTGACGGTGAATGACAACAGCGAGCGTGACGAGGATGACATGGTTTTACGTCATGACTGCTCCTCGTGAATACAAAGGAAATGATGACAAATACGACTGATGATGCTCGACACAAGGAACTGTTGCTGAATTATCACGCTGCGGGAATGACACGTTTTCATGTGTAATGACATCGTGTTAAATGTGTCATTCACTTTTTTGCGTTATATGAGCGGCATTGCAGGTTAATTGTGTATTTCTATGGAATGAGTCTGTCATTCACTCTTTGATGTACACTTGGCTAAAAATAAAAAGATTCTGTTTATTCGTGTAAACTGGTCGGAAGTTAAAAATCGAATCACAGTCATAAGTGCGTCAATAAACTGTTATTTTCGTGGCCTCTGTTTTCTACAAAACTTGAGAAGGGATGAGTTATCGTCAATTATTCTGCCATTCAGTGGTGAGCACGTCCACCTCACAACAAGAAACTCATGGGTTCGATTCCCATCTCCAGGGTCTCTGTGTGGAGTATGTTCTCCCCGTGCTTGCGTAGGTTCCCTCCGGGTGCTCCGGTTTCCTCTCATCGTTCAAAAACATGCACAGTAGATTGACCGGCTTTTCCAGATCATGCCTGTGTGTAACTAAATGATTTTGTGCTGTACAAGGTACTCCCCCTTGCCAGGAGTCAGCTGAGATGGATGCCAGCCTATCCACAACCCAAATTATTGGTTCAGAAAATGAATGAATGAATATTCTGCCTTTCATCTTTGAGAGCAACAGTCCTTCTCCATCGTTATTCATCATCATTTATCTGAAGAGGGAGGAGTCATTCCACGGTTCCCTGTGAGTAGCCTTGATATTCCTGATTGAAGGGAGTGGTCATTACTGCATTCATCTTTCTCTGTCATTGTCTGAAGAGGGAGGAGTTAGTGAATAGTCTCTCTGTCATTCGTCATTCCCATCACTCGTGGTTGTCATTCATCATTTGCTGTCCTTCCTCATTCGGAGACGCCCACTTCAACACCGATTCTGTCCACCTGCTCATTACTGACAGGACTGTGTGAAGAATCTTGATCCCAGCTCTACCGCCAGTGAGAGACACTTCCATCCTGTACGTCTCCTCTCAGCGTGACAGCGTCGTCACTGAACCACAGTGCTTTCATGAACTCAGTGGAAAGTTTCTACCTGTCAGGATACTCACAGCCAATGAATATGCAACACTCAGAAGAAATATATGTTTAATACTTTTTATGTTTAATCTTGACTATTTGGGGTTTTGCATTTGCGGTTTGAGTATTCACGGACTGCCGAGCAGCTCACACGTGATTCAAATTCAGCCAATGGCTGTCCTCCTTCCTGCTGATTGGTGCACAAGTTGGCAGTGCCTTTTTTAGTGTGTTTTAATTACCAGTTAAGTTCTATGATGTCACTCAAACGCCTGCTTAAGCACCAGAAAAAGGTAATGATGTTGGATGTCTCTTCTGAACAAATAAGACTTTCTCTGGAAGAAATGACAGTTTCCTCTGAAGTCACGTCATTGCTGAAGAGGAATACAGTTTGAACTGTTGTAAAACACTCCACTATTAAAGTCTTTTTTGAATTATTATTCCAGTACATGACCTAAGGTAATGTTTAAAATGTTTGTGTGTTATATTTTATTTACTGTGGTGTAGCATGTTTCTCATTGTGTTTTGTTTATCGAATTTATGACATTTCTTGTTCTTTTATGTCCTTTTTGTTATGGTCTGTGTTTTGGGGGACTTTGATTTTGGCGGCTGTGAAACACCCCAGAAACTGTCCTTCACTTCTAGCTCACATCCTGCCTGTGGGGAATAAGCACTCACAACATTGAACATAACACCTTCAATTTCTAACTTGAGACTCATAACTCTGTCTGACACTCTTTTCACTTCTAGAACATTCCTGACCAACCCCTCCTTCAAGATGACTCCTACTACATTTCGCTTCCCATTCACACCATGACAAAAAAGCTTAAACCCTGCTCCTAAGCTTCTAGCCTTGCTACCTTTCCACCTGGTCTCCTGAACACCCAGTATGTCCACCTTCTTCCTCTGCATCATGTCAGCCAGCTCTCTACCTTTTCCTGTCATAGTTCCATAGTTCCATAGTTCCAACATTCAAAGTCCCTACTCTCAGTCCTAGACTCATGCCCTTCCTCTTCTCTCTCTGCTTATGGACACGCCTCCTGCCTCTCCTTCTTCGACCTCTCCTTCTTTGATCTCTCCTTCTTCGACCAACAGTAGTCCAATTTCCACCAGCACCCTGTTGGTTGACAGCACTGATGGCGGTCGTTGTTAACCCGGGCCTCGACCGATAAGGTATGTAATTAGTACTGACGGTTTGCATAGTGTATTTTGGCAAAGGTTTTACGCTGGATGCCCTTCCTGTCGCAACCCTCTGCATTTATCCGGGCTTGGGTCCGGCGTAAGGATATGGTCCCAAAAATGTCTCCTGTTTGGTAAACAGAACAGAGCTGTGCATTATTGATCATCTGCATGTGATTTTAGGTGTAATCACATGGAGTTTTTTAGTCTGATGTTAACTTATCACATGGTGCTGGAAGAATGCTGTTTTATTTTATCCATGTATCATGCTCTTTCTCAACCGACTCTGGGTAGAGGTGTGGTACAATCTGGATGTCTCGCCAGAGCAACAGAAATATGAGACATGCGCACACTGGGGACAGTTTGTAATTTGATGCAATTCTTTGCATTATGGAAGAAAACCTACACAATCAGAGGGAGAACATGCAACTCCACACAGAAACACTCGAGCTGGGAATCAAACCCAGGACCTTCTTGCTCTGAGGTGGACATGCTAATTACTATGCCACCATGCCGCCTGGCTTCCAAATGTATTTAAAACTATTGAGAATGTGGTTAAATATGTATATTATACACAGTTGTTGTTGTTAAATTGCTCCTCTAACAGTCAGAACCTAGTACAAAGCCATTGATTGACTCCAGCCTTAATTAGTTCTCCTGTATTATTACTACTGATGTTTAATCGAACCTCGCCTTTTATAATATGCTGCTGAAACTATACTTGGTTCGACTTAATATAGACATAATAAATACCATAATTATTGTATTTTTGTTTAGATTTATATAACACTTCATCCTCACTGAATAGCATGCTCAAAGTTCTCCCCTGCGCTCTGGGCACCCGTTGGTACTGTACGGCACCAGTTATTGCATTGTTCTATCCTTTGATGCTGAGCGCCAAGCAGGAAGCAACAACTCCCAAATTTTAACGTCTTATAGTATGTTGCGGTCGGATTCAAACTCTGACCTTCCAGAGGATAAAGCGGATGCTCTACCAACTGAGCTAAATCCCCGGTGCGAAATATATTAATTTGTTACAGGATTTCTTTTAACATTATTCACATGAGGTACAATTTTGTTTATGCAGCCAAATTATAAATTATTTATGTTTTAACTTTAGCCTCTAATTGCCAGAGAAAACAGATCAGGGAAATTCAACAACAACAACAACAAACCGTCTCTGATTTAGATTTATAGGCGGGATCAGAGTTAGAGAAAACCTTAGATTTGATTGACAGTGTGGGTGCTCAGAGAATTTTAAGACTTTTAGAGGAAGTCAGCTGTGCCCCAGACTGTGTGGGGGTGAAAGACTGTTATGAGTCAGGAGTTGAGTCAGACTTTGAAGAGAATCACATGGAATGATGGTGAAATAAAAACATTGAATTTGAAAAATTGCGTGATAATGTTTCACCAGGTTATGTTTGGTCTTGCATAGAATTTTGTAGCAGACAACTTAAAAAATTGAAGGAAATCCCTGCTGTAGCAGTTTTAATCCAGCTCTGACTTCTTCAAAACAACAACAACAACAAATCCGCAGTGTGGGCAGTGGTGGCCTGGTAGTAAAGGTGCTACTGATCCTGAGTTTGGGGGTTCATGCCCCACTCGCCACGGGCTGTCACTGTCCCCCCAGTGCAGCTAACAAGGCTATCAAAGGCCAGCCATGTCTCTCAATGTCTGTGGTTTGAGATTCATGTAAGAGAACCATTGCTGACTTTTGACTGCATATCTACATAGCTGTTAGCATGTTTCCTCCCTGTGATGGCTTGGCGAGCTGTTCAGGGTGTACCTTGCCCTTGCCCAGAGTCAGCTGGGATGGGCGTCAGCTTCCCCGTGATCCTAATTATGATTAAGTGGTTACAGAAAATGAATAAAATCTTCAGTGTGTCATGATACAGAAAAAAAAAAAATCGAAATTACACTGTAGTTCAGAAATATTGTAAATCTTAATGATCCAGAATTACCACCGATTCTGAATCTCCTCTCTCTAATTAAATTAGTCGGCCCTCTACTTATGAAATTAATCCATTTCAGAGCCTTTTTTGTAGCCTGGAGTTTTTGTAAGTAGAGGCACATTTTACATGAGATGGAGTGTTGTATTCAAAGCAGAATTACAGTATCTGTTTGAAAGATCAGAGGTCTGGATTCAATATTAACTTGTTTCTTGCGAGATTGGAGGTCTTGTCCCACGGGGCACTCTGCTTTTCACTGTATCTCTGCTTTTAGTGCCTCCTTCTGCGCCAATATCGTTCCGAAATAATCACCTCTGTCACTGTATTTCCACTTTTAAGGTCTCCTTCTGCTTCAATATTGTCCCGATTGTAGAGTGGTTTCGGCCAGACTCCTTTGCGATTTCGCTCAACCGCATCCCATTTGTATTTTTGTATTATCTCTTGCTTCGATTCGATTGATAATGGAGCCCACTTCTTCTTTTCTGTGTCACTGGGTATCACTTTCTTGGGGTCCATGATGGATAACGAACTATAAGGCTGCAATGATCAATCTCAAAAAACTCATGAGCCAAAAGTCCTGTTAAATGCTCCTTCATGTGCGTGAGAAACAGGAAGTATGGGTACAATTAAGCTCCCTCCTGGCCAATGGGATGCCAGTGGGGCGGGATTTTTGGAGACAGCCAATGAGAGAGCAACTTGCGCATTGTTTGAATTTTTGAATGGTTCGTTTGAATTTTTGAATGGTGCGTTTGGTGTTTTTCATTAAAAGAGGTTGTTTTTGCGTAAAAAGAGGATGAAAATTTAGGAAAATGTTTTTCGTAACCTGGATTTGTCGCATTCAGAGGTTTTCGTAAGTAAGTTTCGTAAGACTGTACAGGTAAATGTATCAAGAGATGAAAAAACTCTATTATACACCTTTTGTAGTTTTAATAAGCAACATGTTTATGTTTTTGTTTATTATCAGGTCAAAAATAGCAAATACTTTTAAAACTGAAATTAAGATGATCTAAAATAATGATAGAATAAAATGGAATAGTAATAATTATTAAATACAGGTATACCTCAGCTTACGTGGTTAATTGGTTCCAAGAGAGACGACATAAGTCAAAACCACTTAACTCAAATTAGCTTGTCTCTACGCTAGCCTCGGCTAGCCTACACCAAATTTACCAGTTAATCTCTATGATGCCACTCAATCGTCGGCTAAGCGCCAGGAAAAGGGAATGATGTTGGATGTCTCGTCTGAAGACAAGACTTTCTCCAGAAGAAATGACAGTTGAAGAGGAATAATCATATGAACTGTTGTAAAACACTCCACTATTAAAGTCTTTTTAAATTATTATTCCAGTACAGTATCTAAGTTAATGTTTAGAATGTTTGGGTGTGTGATTTTATTTACTGTGGTGTAGCATGTTTCTCATTTTGTTTTGTTTATCCAATTTATTACATTTCTTGTTCTTTTACGTCTTTTTTGCTATGGTCTGTGTTTTGGGGGACTTTGATTTCGGTGGCTGTGCTTCTAACTAACTGTTTTCTCTCCGCTTCGGCTGAGGGGCGTGGCTGAGATGCTCGGTGGCACACACCTGAATTCACGATTCTCATCTACTCACAATAAACAAAAGCACGCTCACCTCTGCGCCAGAGGATTAACTCACATCACATCACTGCTTCTTTGGTTTGTAACGCTCTCTAACTCTCTCACTGTAAAATTCTGTTTTTGACCCACTCCAGCTGAGGGGCGTGGCTGAGCTCCTCAGACTGAATGCAGTTCATACCTGAATTCAGTCATCTCATGACTCACAAATACAATAATTCAATGCCTTCCTCTAATGGGCATTTTTGATTGTTTCATGGAAAATGCATTTAACGGTGTTTTGATATATATTTATATATATATGTATGCTGTATAGGGGCAGCAGTGGTGGTCTATGGACAGGGCGAAGGATCGCTGATCCTAAGGCTTGGGGTTCGAGTCCTGTCACTGTCCCCCCCAGTGCAGCCAACTGGGTTATCAAAGGCGGGCCATGTCTCTCACTGTCTATGGTGAGAAGTTTATGTAAAAACCATTGCTGACTTTTGTAAAGAGTAGGCTGCGAAGCCATCAATGTTTTTCTGTCCCTTGCTAAAGGGTTGTGACAGGAACAGCATCCGATGTAGAAACCTATGCCAAGGTGTGAATCAGATGATTAGCTGTGGCGACTCCCGAGAAAAAGGAAAAAAGCTGAAAGGAAGAAAGAAATATATGCTGTATAATGTTTATATTTTATTATCGACAAATATCACAGTAAAACATTAAGCTTTTCTTAATTACTTAATTACTACATTGTACTACATTATTACTGTATTACTGAGTAGGACTGTCTATAGAATGTGTTTAAGAAGCATATTTTAGTGCATTTAATATGATACATGGGGTTTTACTTCCGGGTATAGAACGCGCACATTATCTTCATTCGTGGGAGGGGTCGGAATCAAACCCCCATGAATAATGAGAGCCTACTGTGTGTGTGTATACTGTATGTACATGCACGCAGATGCACGTGCACACACTCAGATGCGCACCTCACAAAAAATGTAATTAGTTTTGATGGGAGGTTTTGGGTTGTTTTTTTGTTTTGTATTTGCTTCAGGGCTTTTTTTTGTATTGACTGTATTGACTGATGAAAGAAGTGTTCTGGGAAGATGGAAAGAGTACTTTAAAGAGCTGATGAATGAGGAAAATGAGGGAGAAAAAAAGAGTAGAAGAGGTGACTGTTGAGGACCAGAAAGTAGCAAAGATTAGTAAGGGTGAAGTGAGGAGCGCATTGAAGAGGATGAAGTGTGGAAATGCATTTGGTCCTGATGACATACCGGTGGAGGTATGGAAGTGTCGAGGCGAGATAGCAGTATATTTTCTGACAAGAACATTCAACAAGAACTTAGAGAGTGAGCAGATGCCGGAGGAATGGAGGAGAAGTGTGCTGGTGCCCATTTTAAAGAACAAAAGAGACGTGCAAAATTGTGGCAATGACAGAGGGAGAAAGTTGATGAGCCATACCATGAAGTTATGGGAAAGAACAGTTGAAGCTAGACTAAGGGCAGAGGTCAGCATTTGTGAACAACAGTTTGGTTTCATGCCAAGAAAGAGTATCACAGATGCAGTGTTTGCTTTGAGGATGTTAATAGAGAAGTGCAGAGAAAGTCAGATGGAGCTGCATTGTGCCTTTGTGGATCTGGAGAAAGCATATAAAAGGGTGCCAAGAGAGGAACTGTGGTATTGCATGAGGAATTCTGGAGGGACAGAGAAGTATGTTAGAGTGGTGCAGGACATGTATGAGAGATGTAAGACAGTGGTGAGGAGTGCTGTCGATGTGACAGAAGAGTTCAAGGTGGAGGTGGGACTGCAGCCCCTTCTTGTTTGCTATGATGACAGACAGGCTGACAGATGAGGTGAGACAAGAATCATCATGGACTATGATGTTTGAAGATGACATTGTGATCTCTAGTGAGAGCAGAGAACAAGTGCAGGAAAATCTAGAGAGGTTGAGGTATGCCCTGGAAAGAACAGGAATGAAGGTTAGCCACAGTAAAACAGAATACATGTGTGTGAACGAGAAGGACCCAAGAAAAACTGTGAGGCTACAGGGAGCAGAGATAAACAAGCTGAAGGATTTTAAGTTCTTAGGCTCAACAACCCAAAACAATAGAGTGTGATGAAAAGAGGTGAAGAGTGTGCAGGCAGGTTTGAATGGCTGGAGAAAAGTGTCTGATGTGTGATAGGAAGGTATCAACAAGAATGAAAGGAAAAGTGTAGGAAAAGGTGATGAGGCCAGCGATGTTGTATGGTTTAGAAACAGTGGCCCTGGGGAAAAGACAGGAGGCAGAGCTGGAGGTAGCAGAGATGAAAATGTTGAGGTTCTCTTTGGGAGTAACGAGGATGGATAGGATCAGGAATGAGCACATCAGAGGGACAGCACATGTAAGAGGTTTTGGAGACAAAGTCAGAGAGGCTAGATTGAGATGGTTTGGACATGTACAGAGGAGGGATAGTGAGTATATTGATAGTAGGATGCTGAGGTTGGAACTACCAAGCAGAAGGACTAGAAGAAGACCACAGAGAAGATTTATGGATGTGGTGAAGGAAGACTTGAAGGTAGTTGGAGTAAGAGAAGAAAATGCAGAGGATACGGTGAAATGGAGACAGATGATTCGCTGTGGTGACCCCTAAAGGGAACAGCCGAAAGGAAAAGAAGAAGATCTCGCATTCTTATTTTGTTGTTTTTGTGGCATTTTCCTTTTTCCCCAATTCTTCCTTAATTTCCTTATTTTTTAATTTGATGAATATTTAAAAAAAAAACCCGAGATGCACTGAAGTTGCATGAATCGAAGGGATCCCTGTGTGTGTGTGTGTGTGTGTGTGTGTGTGTGTGTGTGTGTGTATATATATATATATATATATATATATATATATATATATATATATATATATATATATATATTCACACACACACACGTAATATGTATTATATAAAATATATTTAATATACAGAAAGCCCCTGGTATTCACGGGAGTTGCGTTCCTCCCCCACCCGCAGATCCTGAAAATCTGCAAATTATTGGAATTATTGATGCAGTTTTAAAATCTTGTGCATGATATTACATGCGCTAAAATATGCTTGCTAAACACATTATATAGCCAGTCTTACTCATTAATACAGTAATAATGCAGTAAAATGTAGTAATGATTAAGTAATTTAAAAAAAACTTTTTGTGCTGTGATAATATTCATGAATAAATTAAGCTCCTTACCAGAAGCTAGAGAAGACGTGGGGTGTTTGAGTGACATAATAGGGCTTAAATAATCATTAAAAACACATGAAAAAAAAAATCTGAATTCACAATTCAATCAATCACGTTGATGACATGTACGAAGGAGAAAAAACAAGAGGTGAACACATCATCTGCAACCAATCAGCAGGAGAGAGAAACAAAAGCTCTCCACCATGGGATAAATTCGAATCACGTGCCAGTAATGTCACGTATTCAATGTAATGAAATTTTTTGAAAACCGACCTATAATCGAAAACAATTTAAGTCGAGGTACCGTATACCCGTATTTTTATTGACATCCTTATAACATCTACTCTGTTTAAGAAAGTAAGAAACCTTGACGTACCTCCTGCTGTAATCCTGATTGGATCACTGTACTCTGTGTAGTAGGACCTTCGTGTCCACTCGTTATATTTCTGTGCTCTACACTGATACTCTGATCCTTCTGCTTTATCCACCTTCACATCAACTGTATTGTTTCCAGTCCATGATCTGAAAAGCTGATTATTTTTGTACCAGGCAAATTTCCATCCAGGTGAGGGCGGGTCACAGGTCAGAGTGACGGTGTCCCCGGTGTAGATGGAGCTCTGAGGATTGGCTCTCACAGTCGGTTTGGGTTTCGCTGTTCGAAGGAAATGATTAAAGTGTCAGAGCCGCTTTTCACTTTACAACATAAACAGCACTTTCACTGTTTCTAACATATAACCAGGTCAGAATAAAATCCATTTAATATTAATACTGAATCCAAATTCTACATTTATTACAGCTCTGTGTTTATTACACAACATCTCTTCAGTATATTCTCGATAAAATAAACTCCATGATTCAATTAAAGAATGAAACTTTTGCTGATGTTGGAATATTATTCTGAAAAAATGATTCATGTCATCTGAACATGTCTATTTACTCCTAAATATCAACAAAACCATGACATCCTCGAAAAAAGTCATGAGAGAGAGCATTTTTAAAAAACATTACCCCAGTGGGTTCTCTCCAGGTTCTCCAGTTTCCTCCCACAATATCAAAGTGATATGAATTAGGCTAATTGGCTGTTCCAAATTGCCCCGGGTGTTAGAGGGATTGTGAACTGTTTGTGTGTATGTTGGCCTTGCGATGGTCAGTTGAGCTGATCAGGGTGGACCCCACCTTCACCCAGTGTGTGGGATGAGGGAGGCTCCAGGAGGATAAAGTGGTTTAAAGGTGTTATTACTGAATGACAGATTTATCTCATTAACCGTATAATGTGAATTTATTCACAGTTTTCATTTATTTTGGTTCATTAGCCGCAGTGAGAGAGGAAGTTGTAGTAAAATTCTGCAGTTGCATTCGAATGCACTCGTCCTGTTACAGCAAATATAGCATCATCACTTCCACTCAGCCCAGTGAGCAGAGAGCAGAGTTCAGAGCGAAGTTTACCAGTGTGCTAAAGGTCAGCAGGCGATCTCAGCAAATCAGGAAAAGGCTGTTAAAAAATCAGTAGATCAAATAAACAGATTATCGACGCAGCAAATAAAAATATACAGTGTTACCTTCTCGAATGAATTTAATCCGTTACGAGAACAAACTCGTAAGCCGAAAAATTCGTTAGATGGAACATTTATTGCCATAAGAAATAACAGAAAACCAATTAAACTGTTCCAACCCCCTCCCAAACTCATATCACCTCCCACAAACACGTATATTTATCCTAATGTATTAAAGATAAACATGTAAAATCAATACATATTTCATAATAATAATAATAATAATAATAATAATAATAATAATAATAATAATAATAATACATGTACATTAACATTAATAATAATTATTAATAAATAATAATAAACAAGAATAAACAATAAGTCAACTAATCCTTCCGATCTGCAAAGATGTCACGTGGGCAGTCATGATATGGTGCGTAACAAAGAAGGAGGAGGACGGGGAGGAGAATTTTGTGCATGTGCATGCCATAAATGTCAGCGAGGAAAGGCTGTGCTCCCACAAGGCCAGTGATTCTCAAAAGGTGGGGTGCGCCCTCCTTGGGGCCCGCGGTGTGATGCCCAATGGGGGCACGTATGGCCCTGGGGAACATGCTTTTTTGCCATACTGTACTAGAATTAAGCGTAATTGCACATGCACTCCAGTAGTTGGCGGTAGCGCTCTCATTGTTGCTCTACAGTATAGGGAAAAAGCACCTAGCAAACGAAATGAAGTTCAGTAAACACTACTTATAGTCACATGCCGGGAGCTGGGAAGGTTGTGAATTTTTTTCTTCTTCTGAGAAGGCGGTGTCAGAGAAAATAATTTAGAAGCACTTCTTGGAGGGCAGAGGAATACACGGGGAAAATACGAGGCTAATTGGATTGGAAAAGCCATTTTGAGGGGAGCTTGTAATGTGAATTTTTGCTCGTTGGATGGAGCAGATTTTTGGTGAATTCGAAGCTCGTATCATGGAAAATTCATGACAAGGGACACTCAATAGACGAGGTACCAGTGTTTATAAAAATAAATAAAACTAATTACAGAATAAAGAACATCATCATCTTGCGATTGTTCTGGGTTCAGGTAACGGGGAGCAGCTTAAGCAGTGAGGTTCAAATGTCCCTCTACCCGGAACATTTCCTCCAGCTCCTCCGGGGGTCATTGGGCTATCCCCAGATGTGCTGAGAGACATAATCCCAACAGTGTGTTCTAGGCCGGCCCCGGGGTCTCTTCCGGTTGGACATGCCCGAATAGGGTGGTCCATGATGCAGTGGTAATTTTCAAAATTAATCACAACTGACCTCTGCAAGCTTAAACTTGTTCCACCAAATGCAAGTAAAATCAGGTGCAGATTTAAGGCAGATTGGAGCAAGTTCTGAGGTCTCTCAATGTCCGGCAGTTGTACACCAAACATCACCGCTACAGCGCACCAACGTCCAGCTAGTGCAGCTTGTATCAGGAGCTTCTGCTGTATATTGTGTAACAGCGAATGACGTCTCATGCTTGATTTTTCAAAATTATTTGAATGTTTATTTTCATCAGACATCTACAGTTGTGTTTAAAATAATAATAATAATAATAAGAAGAAGAAGAAGAAGAAGAAGAAGAAGAAGAAGAAAAAGAAGGGGTCAACTGTTACATAAAACAGTGAAAATTAACACTGAATAATTCTCACTTACTGACGGTTCAAAACCCAAAACCTCAAAATAATAATATTTTAGCACAGTGGTTCTTAACCTTGTTGGAGGTATCGAACCCCACCAGTTTCATATGCACATTCACCGAACCCTTCATCAGTGAAAAATAAAAATATGATTTTTTACAAATTCAAGACATAGGTACTGTTGTGTTCTTGTATTCCCATCTCCATGCAGTTTCACGAAGTGTTCCTTTAGTTTTGCTTGTGAGAGACTAGAGTTGCTCAACTTGGCATTGCAAATCATTCAGATAGGATGCTGAGTCCCATCACATTCCGTGATGCATGTGAATCCATGTTGTACATATTTGTCCAACCACTTTCTTTATTTGCTTGACATAGTTAGTATGGATTAACATATTCTGAAAAAATCTCACGACTTCACACATTGACTACTGAGCAGGCTAAATTCCCCGCGACACTGATTGGCCAAGCAATGTAATGTGATCATCTGCAGCCAGTGATGGCCAAGCGGGGCGTGTCATCACTAATTGACAGGATGAGTCGGGTGTGTCCTGACCTCCGTGGCAGAGGCTCCACCGAACCCCTGAGACCGACTCCCCGAACCCCTAGGGTTCGATCGAACCCAGGTTGGGAACCACTGTTTTAGGAACAAAATCGAATCTGCAGACTCACCTGATACAGTCAATCTCACAGCATCACTCGCCTCTGAATGCCCATCAACACAGGTGTAGTCACCACCGTCAGATTCGCCGACAGACCAAATAATGAATCCCTGACCTATAATGTATGAACCACTGGTTTCCTTGAGCTCCTTGTGATCTTTAAACCATCTGTAAGTTCTCTGAATGTTTCCTCCTCCCTCTGTTTCACATCTGAGTAAAACATCCTCGCCCATGAACACGTGTGTATCAGGCTTTATGGACAACACAGCTTTCCGTCTCCCTATAAACAGATTGTACAGAAAATATTACTCAGGTATCCAGAGGTGGACAGAGTCATTTTAAACAACATTATAAATTATTAAAGTAAAATAGAAACGCTTCAGTATCATTTTCCAGATGGAGAATCAGTTCATGGTTCTGTTGCTTTGATGCTGAAACTGTTGCTGTGAGATGAAGTTGATCTGAAATGATGGAATCTGAAGTTTTTAGAGTGATGGAATTATAACATTAATTATAAACTTTAGTTTTTAAATCCAGTTTTAAAGAGATTCTGAACAAAGGTTTAGAATTGAAATGATTTGGAAGTCAGAAACTTTTAATAAATTTAAAAATAACATTTTATTGATAATTTGCTGTATTGTGTATTATAATAATAATTCCCGTGAAGTTAAAGTGAATGATAAAGTAGTGACAGATTCTATAAATATAGATTTATAACCACTGCATAAATATAAATATATATAAATAATCACCTTGAGCTCGGGTCAGTGGTGTGAGTGAAACCAGAACTAAAAGGGAACAGAAACAGAGAAGATGATGAAAAGATAAAAATAATTCACTTTATTGATAAAAACAGCAGATTGTACAAACAACAAACTCGAGATTTATTCTTATTCAAAAAATCTAAACTCTTATCTGTAAGAAATATTAAAGTCACTATTCTGATCATTAAAGTTTTTATTTTACTTTATTACCCAAAGTAATAAATATGGAATAAATATTGTAATTAAAATATGATTCTCTTAACACTGAGACATCAAAACTCCCGTCACACCGTCACATTCAGCACATCAACTCTTCTTCTTCTTCTTCTTCTTCACATCAACTCATCCCACAATAAACTCATCACTCAGCACATTCAGACTGAACATCAACAACTTGATATCCACCACTCACTATACAAACAGAACCTTTACTCACAGAGCAGCACAGACACTGCACTGAACTCCATCCTGCCTCGATAATCACTGACTGACTGAAGGGGCGGGTTCCTGCCATCAGATTATTTCATTGGTTCCAGTATTTACATGCCTTTTGAGTCCACACCTCAAAGGTGAGGCGGAAAGAAAGGCAAGGAGACATTTTGACTGGTGTCAGTAACTGTGGTGAGTTTGGACAGTGGTGGTCTTGTGGTATAGGGCGCTGGATCAATGATCCTGGGGTTGGGGGTTCGAGTCCCACTCTCCACAGAGCTGTCACTGTCCCCCAGTGCAGCTCACCGGGTAATCAAAGGCGGGCCGTGTCTCTCACTGTCTATGGTGTGAGGCATGTAAAAGAACCATTGCTGACTTTTGTAAAGAGGAGCTGCAAAGCCGTCTGTGTTTCTGTCCCTTTAGAAAGGGTTGTGTCAGGAAGGGCACCGACCTCAAAACCTGTGAACCAAATCAAACATGCAAATCAGATGATTCACTGTGGCGACCCCAAAGCCGAAAGAAGAAGAAAACCGTAGGTGTATTACATTAAATGTATTACCGTAAGTTAAGTGCATTAGGTGCGTGTATTAATTTATGTCTATTACGTAAATTAAATGTACTGTACTACCGTAGGTGTATTAAGTGTATTACCAAATGCCAAAGAAAAAATGAGAATCATTCGCTCTGGTGACACCTGAAAAAGGGAAAAGCCAAAAGGAAAAGAAGAAGAATCCGTATGCCAACTTTGATTACACTCTTAACGTCACGTCAGGGAATACAAAATGTTTCAGGTGGGGCATGGAGGGACATCTCATCCGCTCGTGCCCAAACGGGGACGAAAGAAAGTGGTCGGCTACTGTCTCTTGTCCTCCAGCAAAGTGGGGTGCAGAGCCAGCAGCCATGCTGCCAGGTCTGGTGATATCGTTCCCTCCGCGGAGCTGACAGCGGCCCCATCCCCACGGCTCAGTTCATCATCAGTTTATTTTCTGTATCCGCTTAATCCTAATTAGCCAACTCCAGGCGAGGGCAGAGTACACCCTGGACAGCTCACCAGGCCATCGCAGGGCGGAAACACGCCGAAGGCTTTGCAGCCTACTCTTGTCGAAAGTCAGCAATGGATTTTTACATGCCTCACAGTATAGACAGTGAGAGACACGGCCGGAATTTGAGAACCCAGTTCGCTGCACTGGCGGGACAGTGACAACCTTGTGGAGAGTGGAACTCAAACCCCCGACTTTTGGATCAGCGATCCAGCACCCTATACCACTAGACCACCACTGCCCTCCTGTCCCCAAGGCGATAGCCGAAAACAACACCGGGGGAGACCACTTTAAAATAGTCTGAGAAAACGTCAACCGTCTCAAAGACTAAGCCGGCGAGTTCACACAGCCCGGAGACACAGACAGGTGTGCAGGGTGTCACAGACACCATGGTGGATACTTCTTCTTCTTCTTCTTCTTCTTCTTCTTCTTTTCCTTTCGGCTTTTCCCTTCAGGGGTCGCCACAGCGAATCATCTGCCCCATCTCACCCTATCCTTTGCATCTTCTTCTCTTACACCAACGACCTTCATGTCCTCCTTCACCACATCCATGAATCGTCTCTTTGGTCTTCCTCTGGGCCTTCTGCCTGGTAGTTCCAGCCTCAGCATCCTATTACCAATATACTCACTATCCCTCCTCTGTACATGTCCAAACCATCTCACTCTAGCCTCTCTGACTTTGTCTCCAAAACGTCTTACATGTGCTGTCCCTCTGATGTGCTCATTCCTAATCCTATCCATCCTCGTTACTCCCAAAGAGAACCTCAACATTTTCATCTCTGCTACCTCCAGCTCTGCCTCCTGTCTTTTCCCCAGGGCCACTGTTTCTAAACCATACAACATCGTTGGCCTCAACACCGTCTTGTACACTTTTCCTTTCATTCTTGCCGATACCCTCCTATCATACATCACACCGGACACTTTTCTCCAACCCTTCCAACCTGCCTGCACACGCTTCTTGACCTCTTTTCCACATTCTCCATTGCTCTGGATTGTTGAGCCTAAGTACTTAAAATCCTCCACCTTTCTTATCTCTGCTCCCTGTAATCTCACTGTTCCTCTTGGGTCCTTGTCATTCATGCACATGTATTCTGTATTACTGAGGCTAATCTTCATTCCCCTCCTTTCCAGGGCATACCTCCACCTCTCTAGATTTTCCTGCACTTGTTCTCTGCTCTCACTACAGATCACAATGTCATCTGCAAACATCATAGTCCATGGGGAATCTTGTCAAACCTCGTCTGTCAGCCTGTCCATCACCATAGCAAACAAGAAGGGGCTGAGAGCTGACCCTTGATGCAGTCCCACCTCCACCTTGAACTCTTCTGTCACACCGACAGCACACCTCACCACAGTTTTACATCTCTCATACATGTCCTGCACCACTCTAACATACTTCTATGCCACTCCAGACTTCCTCATGCAATACCACAGTTCTTCTCTCGGCACCTTGTCATATTCTTTCTCCAGATCCACAAAGGCACAATGCAGCTCCCTCTGACCTTCTCTGTACTTCTCCATTAACATCCTCAAGGCAAACGCTGCATCTGTGGTGCTCTTTCTTGGCATGAAACCAAACTGTTGTTCACAAATGCTCACCTCTGCCCTTAGTCTAGCTTCCACTATTCTTTCCCATAACTCTGGGAAAGAATATGGCTCATGACTCTAAGTATGGCTCATCAACTTTATCCCTCTGTAGTTGCCACAACTCTGCACGTCTCACTTGTTCTTAAAAATGGGCACCATAACATAACATAACATAACATAACATGAGTGGTGAGAACAGGCCATTCAGCCCAACTAAGCTCACCATTGTCCTATTCTAAAGTGACTCTAACCTTAAAGACGCACCATGACTAGATGGTATCCAGCACTAGATCAAGTCTGCTTTTGAAGACTTAAGGTTTCTGCTTGACAACGTGGTTAGGCAATCTATTCCACACTGAAATTACCCTCTGCGAGAAAAAAATATTTCCTAATATTTGTGCTAAATTTACCCTTGAATAACTTCCATTTATGACCCCTAGTTCTACTTACAGAACTTAGCCTAGTAATGTCGGGCATAGTTGACTTTATTAATCCCCTTAAGATACTTAAAGACCTCAATCAGATCACCTCTAATTCTCCTTTTGAAGACTGAAAAGGTTTAGGATCCTCAGCCTCTCCTCATAGGATTCCTTTTTTATACCCAGGAATTAGCTTTGTTGCTCTTCTCTGAACTTTTTGAGAGTCTCGATGTCTTTTTCAAGTATGGTCCCCAGAACTGTACACAATACTCTAAATGTGGTCTAACCAATGTGTTATACAAGAGAAGGACAACATCTTTAGATCTATACTCAATACTCCTGGCTATGTAACCCACCATCCTAATTGCCTTTTTTACTGCTAACGCACAGTGGCTAGTACCAGTGAGGGACTGGTCAACCATCACACCCAGATCCTTTTCCTGAGAGGAACATTCTAGTTTTAAACCTCCCATGAAATACTCCTGTCTAATGTTTTTATTCCCTACATGTAGAACTTTACATTTAAGCGACATTGAATTTCATTTGCCGTATCTGCCCAAATTCGAAGTCTATCCAAATCGTCTGAATAACCTTACTAGACTCCAGACTATTTGCCAAACCGCCCAGTTTAGTATCGTCAGCAAATTTCACCAATGTGCTCTCAATGTCCCTATCAAGGTCATTAATGTAGATGAGGAAGAGCAAGGGGCCCAACACAGATCCCTGAGGACTCCACTTCCCACAATTCCTTGCTCAGATGAAATCCCTCCAACCACAACTCTCTGTGTTCTGTCCTGTAACCAGTTCTTAATCCACTCCAGAATACCTCCTACAATTCAACTGACCTGCGTTTTAAAAATTAGTCTCTCATGTGGTACTGTATCAAATGCTTTTGAAAGTCAAATAAATAATGTCATAGGCCCTGCTCTGATCATAAGTATTTGTGGCCTCCTCAAAGAATTCCAAAAGGTTTGTCAGGCATGACCTACCCTTGCGAAAACCATGTTGGCTATCCTTCAAGATGTTATTATGCTCAGAAATGACTCAAGCTTGTCTTTTATGATAGATTCAGTATTTTGCATGCTATGCAAGTAAGACTGACAGGCCTGTAATTGCCTGGCTCTGTACGATCCCCTTTCTTATATATTGGTATAATGATACCCTGTTTCAATCATTTGGAATTTCTCCAGTCACTAATGACTGCCTAAAATAACCAACAGTGGTTTGAGATGATCTCACAAACCTCCCTGAGCACCCTAGGGTATAACCCATCTGGGCCTGCTGCCTTATTTGTCTTAAGTTTTACATGGCTTGTCCAATACTTCATTTTCTCCAAATTCAATTTCTGCCAAATGAGCTTGAGAATTGACAATTTCCTCCGGCCAAATAAAAGTCCCTCTGTAGTGAAATTGTCAACAAAGTAACCATTAAGAGTATCAACTATGTCCTTGTTCTCATACAGCAGTGATCCATCTTCATTCTTTATGCACTGGATTTCAACTTTACCTTCTCTTTTCCTGTTACAGTACTGAAAAAAAGCGCTTAGGATTACATTTGGCTCCTTCTGCAATTTTTTCTTTAGTACTGCCTCCTAGCATTCCTCAGTTCTTTTTGACCTTAGCTCGCATATTACAGTATTCAGCCTTAGTGTTTTCATTTCTGTCCCTCATGTATGCCTTATAAAGATTTTTTTCCCTTAAAAGCTCCTCTGAATATCAGAGGTCATCCACTGGAATTACGCTTTTAAACTTACTCTTGCACACTTTTGGAATGAATTTGCTCTGAGCATCTAGTAAAACTCCCTTGAATCTACCCACATTTCATTTACAGTTGTACAATCTAGGAGCAATGTCCAGTTTATTTTGCTTAAATCTGACATCCTGTCAAACTTGGCTCGCCTGAAATTGAAAATTTTGCTTTTCAAAGATAAGTTTGTAACTTGCCATAACACATCAAAACTAATAGTATAATGATCACTAGTCCCAAGTGGCTCCTTTACCTCTACATTGCGAATTCTATCAGGGTCATTACAGAGAACCAAATCTAAAACTGCATTCCCGCTTGTAGGATTATTGACATACTGCAGCAGAAAACTATCATTTATAGCATCTAAAAATGCTTCCTCCTCCTTACCCTGCGCTTTCACCAAATCCCAATCTATAGCAGGATAATTGAAGTCTCCCATAACTAAAGTTGTATCTCCACTACAAGACTGCCTAATCCTCGTGAAAAGTAGTTCATTCAAAGTGTTGTCTGAAGCTGGCGGTCGATAACACACTCTATGTTTAAACCAGTCTCTTGTTTGCCAATGAGTCTAACCCAAATATCCTCACAGGGCAAGACATGCCCCATCTCAGTAATTTCATGCACATCCAGGTTTTCCTTTACATAGAGTGCCACGCCCCTCCCCTCCTATTGAGTCTATCTCTCCTAAAAAGCTTATAACCTTCTATATTATATTCATCTCCGTCCTCTTCACTAAGCCAGGTCTCTGTAATTCCAACTAAGTCATAGCCCCCACCAATAACAACAGTTTCTAGTTCCTGAAATTTATTTTTATGCTTCTAGCATTTAAATAAAAACATTTCAGCCTATTTAGACTACACTTACCAATTTGGATTGCATCTGCCTGCTGCTCGAGCCTTCCACTATTCTTTTATTCTCTAAAAAGTTACATCACCATTACATGTGGCCTTGTCAGCTTCCATCAGGGCAGTTTGCATATCCTATCCACAACACCTTCTGACCTCCCTGCCCCCGAGAAACTAGTTTAAATACGGCTGAGCTACCCTCAACATACGCTGACCCAATGCAAAGGTGCCTTCGGTTCAGGTGTAAGCCGTCAAGCAGACAGGTCACGCCTGCCCCAGAAGAAGTTCCAGTGCCCCATAAACCTGTACCCCTCTTTCCTACACCAGGTTCGTAAGCCACGTGTTAAACCTCCAGATAAGATTCTGCTTCCCTGTGCTCATTGCGTGGTACTGGTAAATTTCAGAAAAAACTACCGTGGAGGATCTGCCCTAAGTTTTTCAGCTAATTCAACGAATTTGTCTTGCAGAACCTCAAACCTACCCTTACCTATGTCATTGGTCCCTCGTGGACCCACGACCACTGGATCCCCTCCCGCTCTGGCCAGGAGCTTGTCCATGCCCAGCTCAGGAGGTCTCCTACCTGGGCACCAGGCAGGCAAGAGCATGCCATACAGAGACTCCTTGTCGTCCGAACAGACTACACTATCTATTCCTCTAATAATTGAGTCCCCCACTATCACCAACTCCCCTCTTTTGGGGAAGAGGTGGCCAGGGTGCCCTGGGCCTCAATCCCCTCACTCTCAGGGTCGGGGGCCAAGTCGAGTTCCTGAAGAGACTGGAATCGATTGGACACCTCAACCTCTGGAGAAGCTGTCGCTGTATGCAGTGTGCACGCCCTTTCCTGCGCTGCCTTCCTACTGTTACCCAACTTTCTCTCCCTGCCTGCTCTGGGCTCTCCCCTTCCCGGATGTGGCGTACACACCATCTCCCTAAACGACATTACACACAGTTCCTCTGGGAACTCTACCAGTGCGGACTATGTTGTGCTGCCAACTGGCCCTGAAGACCAAGGATCTTGCTCTCCAGATGCGCAATCAGCTGGCACCGGTGGCAGATGAAGCACACTGAAAATCCGTCTCCAGAAGAGCGATCATTCCTTAACCGTCACATAGTTTTGCCACATTTTGAACCCCTAACTATGACCTATCACACCCTAAAAAGCAATTAAAAGTATTTAACTGCCGAGAGTGAAGCTCAAAAACCAAAGTACAAACCTGGGAACCCGAGCAGCAGCCACAATAAAAACAGGGAGAGCAAATAAATGGCCTTTTGCAGGGGCCGGCTTACTGCTAACAATTAAATTTTAGCGGGGTAGAAACAAGTCAAATCAGAGTTAGCCTGCACTCAGCATAGCATCAAGCAGACCAGAACACAGCAGCCAGAAACAGCATCAAAATATCCCGTATACCAAAGGCTTACCAATAAGCCCACGGAGAGAAACAAAAGCAGGTTTGGATTAGCTATGAGGCGCTAGCGAAGTGAACTTCCGGAAATCTGTAGTACCAAACAAAGCCTGAGGGAAAAAAGTAGCCGCTTTTTAATGAATATTATTTTAATATTACAATTCACTTACCTAGCTAACTATTTAACGTGTTGGTTAATTTCAATTTGCTCACGGGAGACCGAAAAAACCCTCCCAAATACCTGACGTCGCTTTTGTTTGACCAGATTAGCGACTTAGCGAACTTAGGCTAAATACCAATCAATCGGTAATGGGAGGGGAAAAAATGCTCTCCCTGCCCAGCTCGGCGGCAAAGTAAATATCTCGAGAGCAAATACTAATACCTTTTTAATAATTGACCTTTTGCAACAGGTATTCAAAAAAAAAAGAGGAGTTTCTCCTCCACACAAAGCACCTTCCCAAACACACGTTCAGCCCAAACACACGTTCAGGAACCACCTCTCTCTCTCTTGCTCTCTCTCTCTGACACCAGCACACTTCTCCTCCATTCCTCTGGCACCCTCTCACTCTCTAAGACCTTGTTAAATGTTCTTGTCAGAAAATCTACTGCTACCTCTCCTAGACACTTCCATACCTCCACCAGTATGTCATCAGGACCAACTGCCTTTCCATTCTTCATCCTCTTCAATGCCCTCCTCACTTCACCCTTACTAATCTCTGCTACTTCCTGGTCTTCAACAGTCACTTCTTCTACTCTTTTTTCTCTCTCATTTTCCTCATTGATCAGCTCTTCAAAGTACTCTTTCCATCTTCCCAGCACACTTCTGTCATCAGTCAATACATTTCCCTCTCTGTCCTTTATCAATCTAACTTGCTGCACGTCCTTCCCATCTCTATTTCTCTGCTGTGCCAACCTGTATCAATCATTTTCTCCTTCTTTACTTTCCAACCGAGCATACAAGTCATCAAACGCGCTCTGTTTGGCCTTTGACACTGCTACCTTTGCCTTACACTGTGTCTCCCTGTACTCCTGTTTACTCTCTTCGGTTTTCTCAATGTCCCACTTCTTCTTAGCTAACCTCTTCCTTTGTACAGACTCCTGCACTTCCTCATTCCACCACCAAGTCTCCTTATCTACTTTCCTTCCAGATGACACACCAAGTATTCTCCTACCTGTCTCCCTGATTACATTAGCTGTAGTTGTCCAGTCATCTGGAAGTACTTCCTGACCACCCAAAGCCTGTTTCAACTCCTCCTTGAAGACAACCCGACACTCTTCCTTTTTCAGCTTCCACCACTTTGTCTTCTGCTCTGCCTTTGCTTTCTTCACCTTCCTCACCATCAGCATCATCTTGCACACCACCATCCTATGCTGTTTGGCAACACTCACCAGCTACTACTTTGCAGTCACTGACTTCCTTTAAATTACATCGCCTGCACAAGATGTAGTCTACCTGTGTGCTCCTACCTCCACTTTTATAAGTCACCCTATGCTCCTGTCTCTTCTGGAAGAAAGTATTCACCACAGCCATTTCCATCCTTTTTGCAAAATCTACCAACATCTGTCCTTCTGCGTTCCTGTCCTGGATACCAAACCTACCCATCACTATCTCGTCCCCTCTGTTTCCTGCACCAACATGTCCATTGAAGTCTCCTTTTTCAACGTCATCGACTAACAGTAGTACAATTTCCATCAGCACCCTGTTGGTTGACAGCACTGATGGCGGTCGTTGTTAAAGACACCATGTTAAGACACCATGGTGGATATACAGGTGAAAAACACGGACACACAGGTGGAGGGCAAAGGGTGTGTAGAAGACACACATAGTGAACAGATGGAGATATGGACACAGAAAGAAAGTGTGGGGCAGATAGCAACCAGGGTGGCAGAGTCGGTGTTGGAGGAAATCAGTGAGGAGGAGGAGGAGGCGGAGGAGATAGTTTTTGATGATTTATCAAAACTAGCAAACAAGAGAAATATCATAGAAACAGACAACAGCAGCTCAAACAAAGTAAAAAAGCCTCAAAGGAGGAAACCTGTCTGTTCCAGGGCTTGTCTGAGAGCGAGCAGGAAAGCACTGAGAAAACGAGTATAGAAACGGCAGGCCGGGCGAGTCCAGACAGCCAGGTTTCACGGACTTCGAGGTTTTTAGACTTAAGAAAATAGTCTTATAGGTCAAGAACCAACTCGCTGAGGAGAACTAATGGTTTTCTTTTATTTGCTCTGATTCAACCTGCCTTTACCTCTCACGGTTCAGTGTCTTCCATCTTTTTATTTTCAACATGGAGACTTTTAGACTCGCCACACAAAACATAAACGGAGCAAGACAGGACATAAAGAGTCGCGATTTTAAGTATGATTCATGTGAAGAAACTAAATGTTGTTTTTATTAAGGAGACCCACAGCCCTGTGGACAAGAAAGGCAACAGGCGGTGGGAATGGAACGGACAGGTTTATTTTAGTAACAAAAGTGCCAATAGTGTGGGAGTTGGACTTTTATTCTCCTGAGATTTGAACCCGGTTTCTGTTGATATTGAAGACGTGATGGCGGGTCATATGTTAAAAGTTACAGCAGAGCTGGAAAGAATCAAGATGTTGTTTTTAAATGTTGACTGTGGGGAAGGTGGTGTAGTGGTTAAGGTGCTGTGCTCATGATCAGGAGGTTATGAGTTTGAATCCCACTGAGACCCTCACTGTGCTAAGACCCCTAGGCAAGGTCTCAACCATAAGTGTGCCTCTGCTCACCCAGCAGTATAAATGGGTACCAGTAAAAATATACTGGGAAGGTAACCTGCGATGGACTAGCGTCCCATCCAGGGGGAGTTGAACTCCTGGTCACTTCATGCTATGGAAACCGGGGATAAGCACCAGCCTGATGAGCCACGAGGCTCAGGGGTAAAAACCCAACAACAGACCTACCTACCTTTACCTGGATGATGTGATCCAGAGGTGCGGTCGGGATGAGTACCTGATTATCGGGGGGATTTTAATTGTTCTGAAAATCACTTCTTAGACCGGAATCACCCCGAACCACACACTGCCTCGCAAAGGACGTTAAAGAAACTTGTTGAGACACACAAACTTTTAGACGTCTGGAGAAATTTTTACGGCAACAGCCGACAGTACACCCGGCTCCACTCAAAAGATGGACTACTGTCCATGGCCAGACTCGACAGGTTTTATTGTTTTAAACACCATTTTAATGTTTTTAAGAACTGTTCGATTGGTTTTTAAGAACTGTTCGATTGGGCCGGTGGGATTTTCAGACAATTCTTTGGTTGAGGGCTGTGTTTTAATAAACAGTATCCGATGTGGAAGTGCGAACTATCTGACCACGGTTTCAGGAAAGCTTTTACTGTTTCTTGGAAAAGTTTTAGACAAACAAAGTCCTGCTTTCGTTCTTTGCAACAGTG